>CM076583.1:276696412-277012958 GCA_034641835.2 Pinus albicaulis | reverse complement strand
AGGTATGTTTGTTTTTTGATTTTTGGGTTTTCGCTGGAGAAATGGGAAAACAAATTTTGGGTCCGGGGATAAGGTCAGACCTTTGCAGATTTCAAGTTGGGGCGAGGTAGGTGAATGTCTTGATGCTTTTGATTGGATATGTGGACAGATTAGACTGACGAGGAGCTGAAGAGGGCAAAGAAGAACTTGGATCCTCTCCAAACAGCTGAAAACATATAGAACTAACTGAATTCAAAGGCCAAGCAGCGCTGTGCACTTTTTCGGGGTATTCACTCATTCAATTTGGTTCGGAAGCCATAATGAAAGGATGGCATACATTAAACATGAAGAAACTTACAGTAAACAAAGAAGAAACTATCTAAAGAGACAGAACACCACAAGGATCCCAACAAGTGCCGCAAAACCCCTGATCTTGCCTTAGCCAAAATATGAAAAGTATGTACAATGATATCAAAAGTATCCCAAGAGTCCAACCTCTCCAACCTCTGAAAATGATTGAGAAATTACAATATATAGATCACTCTAACACCTTTCCCCACCTCTAGGGGTCGAATTCCCTCTTCAAGGATCAGTTTCAACCAATTCTAATCATGGAACTACAATCTAGGCAGCTAACAACTTGCCTCTAAAAAAGTGGAAACTGATCCATTACATGATTTTTTACCCTTTTGAGAGTGAATCTTCTAGAATAGATAAAAATAAGCCAAAGTTACATGTCAAATATGAATTTACATCATAAAAACCCAAAAATTCCATCCACAAGAAAAACTGGTCCATACTAGGCGAAAATCTGAGCTGGCAGTTGAAAATTCAACAAAAATTTAAGTGGGTCGCTCTTGAGCCGAGTGGGTCGCGCGTTTTCCAGCCTGAATTTGAGGTACTTCCCGGCATCCAAATTGAGCTCATGATAGCTCTTTGGAAAGCCCTAGATGTTGAATATCCAACCCAAGTGGAATTTCTGAATTTGGAGCTCATTTGACCCTCCAAAACCTCATTCTCCCAGAAGTACTTTCTGCTGGTGCAAAAGGTGGCAGCAAGGTGGTTTTCATGGTGTTTTTGAGCTCTTTGACCATCCAGATTTTGATGAAATGCTTAGTTGATTTCTGAGGATGCATAACTAACCATGAAAAATCCAAAAATGCAAAAATTTCCTCCAGCAAGTGTCCCAAAAAAAAGTGAGCGCATGGGTGCGCGACCCACTTAACTGAAAAACCTGTTTTTTGACCCAAAATTTTGAAAATGACAAAATTTTTTCCGAATTTGCCCAAATTTGGAGCGAAGGTCCTCTATCATGTGTCATGCCCATTCAATGAAGCCTCGGCCAAAATCCGAAGTGGATTAGGCCTTTTCCGCCGTCTTAGTGCTTTGCGCAACCTCCTCTTCATGATCTTCATTCTCGCTTTGCAGACATGCATGCGAGCCCAATAATGGCCTTTCATGTGATGAAGCATGTCCTTGTCTCTCTCATTATCCTGTGAATGTACCTGCACTGATGAAGAAGGCAAGACCCCTTCCACGCCATGTGGAGATAGTACTCGCGTTGCTGATGAAGTCAACGAGACCCCTTCCACCCCGGGTGGAGATAGTACTCGTCGTGATGTTGAAACAAAGCTCTGTGGCTTCTCTGATATGTTACCACTATTGGTGCACTGGTATGCTCCATCTCAGTGCATCAACCTCAACGATTGAGTCACTGTCCGACTCCTGCTCATACACTGACTCTGTCTATGACATGGCCTGGAACAAGATATTGGCACTATGTATACTGATATAGATGCAGTGAAAACAGAGTTATGATGTGTGTTTCAACACCCAATAAATATCCCCCACTGTCAAAGCACCATTAAGGAAAAAAACAATGATACCAGCTCTGTTTTAGGTGGATTGAAATAGAAACACAGTCTCTGTTTTAAGTGCAAGTGAAACTTTACAAATGGTAGCAAGCAGCCCTTAGAATATTGGGTAAATTTTGTCAAAGAGAGCAATGCATCATATGACTGTGTTTGTCAATGGGCAATGAAAACAGAGTTACAAATGTCAATGGGCAGTGAAAACAAATTTATGAAAACGTGTTATCAATGGGCAATGGGATATAATATGTCAATGAACATCATGGAACAAAGGTCATGACAGTGGTAAAATGATAATGAAGACCACATTGGTATAATGGATGTGAAAACAGTGGGCTTTGAACATACATGCCAAGGTGGATATATATCAATGATATAAGGTGGTAAAAATTCTCATAAAACCATCCATACATATTTTAAAACCCTGAAGAACAAATCAGCCATGTATGTAGGGTTTTGCTCTTCCATTCAAATGTTTGAAGACTTCAAGATACCACCAACACATTAAAAACTACTGAGCAATGATAAAAACTTGTTTGCAAGCAGCTGGAGTTAACTTGAATCAAAACTGGGCGCAAAACACAAATTTCTGGGCTTTTTTGTTTAAGTGGGTCGCTCCCCCCAAGTGGGTCGCTCCCATTCATTTTTACACTGTGAAAAATGCCCAAGTGGGTCGCTCCCCTCAAGTGGGTCGCGCTTCCCTCTTGCCACATAGTGCATTTTTCAGGAAGCTTTTGGAGGCCTTCCCGGTGTCCAAATTGAGCGTGTGATAGCTCGTTGGAAAGCTATTGGAGTCTAATTTCCAACACAAGTGGAATTATGCAATTTGGATTCCATTTACCCTGTCAAAAATCAAATCTCCCAACACTAGTCAAAATGAGCAGAATGAGGCTGCCTCAAGGCAGAGCGCTGTTGCAATCAACTTTTGAAGGTCTTCCTCAACTCAAAATTGAGCTCATGATAGCTCATTGGAAAGGTATTTCTGTCTAGTTATCATTTGACTCATCAAGCAAGTCATTTGGCCAAACATGCTAGGAGAAAAATTGATTTTCCCAAGGTCACTTCAGAGGTGCATTCAATTCTCCTGAGGCAACGGAATTTTTGACATTTCTCTAAAACCATGATACCTGTGTAAAAAGTGAAGGAGGTTTTTCTTCCTTGGGATGTTGTGGACAAAAACCTCTCTCCGTTTTCCAAAATTCATCTTTGATTGCTCTGAAACATCTTTTGAGTGAAACTTACCCCGATGTGTGAAACAAGGAATTTTGTCGAAATGAAGCGAAATGAAGGGGATAAGGGGCTTCTAAATTCTTGGGAAAATTTTTGGAAGTAGGGAGGGATGTTAGGAAGCAGGGGAAAGTGGAATCTCAGAGATTGAGTGAGGGGAAGGGGTCCAAAAGGGCAAAACACAGGCCTAGCCTAGAAAATTGCCAAGTTGTGGCAAGAAACTAGGGTTTGTGCAAAAATGAGGAATTTGGGGAATCTCAGTGATGGGAAGTGTTTAATAAGGTATGTTAAGGATAGGGGAAGGTGTGTGAACATCAGGATACAAGTTTTTCCGATGATTTGACCATCCAAGAGAAATTACCTCCAAAACCCTAGGAGAGGGAAATGGACCTTACCTAGGCACAACTGAAGCATGAACAAGATGTAAAATGACTCAATGAACTTGACATGATGACGACAACCCTCTGAATGATGGTACACTCAGCTGAATGGTGACATGGACTGACATTTGGACAACTTTGAAAAGAGTGAAAATAAACCCTAGACCTAATGCCTAGTGACCAAATTTTGCTTGAAGACTCATTGAAACGACAAAATTTGACCTTGACACTTTAAAATCACTTTGAAAGAGCATGTTTGATCACTGAAGGAAGGCTGCAAAGGCTGACTCTAACAGATGACATGATCACAGAAGGATCAATGTGAAAACCAACATGCTAGCAGGTGGATCAATCTATAATAAAATGGGAACGTTGTTGATCTTCATAAATGGTAGTTGTCACTGAGAAGAAGCAGGTTTTGTGAAAGTTTTGGTGCAGCAGAATGATTAGCGGAACCAAGCCCTTAACCAAGTTTGGGACAGCTGACATGGCAAATCTTGTGCAAGTAACACTCAATTCCCGATGTAGTTACTTTTGGTTCAGCACTATCTGGTAGAAATTTGAGGTGAAAATTTCCCCCCCTTCTTACTCCCTTTTCGTAATTTTCCTCTAAAAATTCTTCTTTTTTTTCCTATTTAAAATATTGTCCCTCCCTTTCTTCAAAAAGAAATTTTCCCATCCTATTTTGTTTTCCCCCCCTTTTTCCCTGAATTTTTTTCCCTATCCCTCTTCTTTTTGCCCCTATGTTCGATTGGTCTCACTCTTGAATTTACCTAATGATTTCCTTCCATTTCTAAAAAAGATTACCCCTATCCCGCTTCTTTCTTCCCTCATGAATTCAATTGCAAGATCTTATGGTTATCAAAGAATTTATTGATTGAATAAAATAAAAAAGCATGAAGACACCAAGAACTGGTGAAGAAACTCCTTTAAAATTCTACAAATTATTTTAGATGCGTCTTGTATATTATTTAATAAATGCTATAAGAAACCTTTCTACAAAAGACCACAACACTTTTGAGTGCATGAACATGTATCGGTACAGTAACTACAACATTCCTTAATGTAGGAAGAATTCCTTGGTACAAGAATACAAAATGCAATGCATCAACATATGCCCAGTATAGGAATACGTGTTTAGTGCAAAAAGGACGGTCTAAATAAAGGAATGTTTTCATAAGCATGAATGAATTCACCATTGGAATGAAGGAATGCAACAAATTTTTTGAAACTATATATATGATTAGACATTTATTTTTATCCTTGCTTGATAGGAATGATTAAAAAAAAAAGGTGTAGAGATATAATGAAGTTAAACCTTATCTTAAACTTAGTATTATGTATACCCTATTCGAAGTGATGATGTGATCGGGATATGTGTGAAATCCTTTCGTATCAAAGTACAACCTCCTGACCCCTGATCAATCATTAATGATTGCGTCGGTATCACATAATGCCATGTGTTTTTTGAAAAATCCTTCCCATAGCTGCTGCTTGTACCTATCATCATTACTCCATTTACATAGAAATCATACCCAATCTGCAGCCTTTCCAAGACCGAATTATTGCGGTAACATTACCATTTAAGATCTATGATATGAATGGAAGGACATTGTACATGCAACTTAAATTGGAAACTGTTAAAACCTTCTAAGACATATCCCCATAGTTTTTGATTTGGCACTCTTAAGGTCTAAAAGCCAGTATAGTCTCTGAGGAATTATGGTGCCTATTCGTATTGAGCCCTAGTCCGTATAAAAGGAGTTGGAAAGCATAGTTGAGTATAGGGATAGTCTTCCCCTATTGCAGGAGTTAGGATTCCTTCCCTTCCTACTCAAATTTAACGGGTATGACTCTATTGTCACACTTGAATTTTCTCTCACATTTGATGGGGAAACAACCAAATTTGGGTTCTTGAAATTTCGGGTGATGGAACAATCCCTCTCCCAATCCACGGGATTAACAGCTACAGGAGAAAAATGGTTCAAAAATGGTGAGGTGGAGAAAGGAGCTTAGTACTAGTTTCTGTTGAAACAAGACTAGAAAATAGACTGGAAAATTGGGCTCCCGAGGAATGTCATGGTGGAGAAATGGAAACACTTGCTATATATTTTGCAGAAATTCCTCACCTGTGAAGGGAGGTATTCACTGACTTACATGTACCATATTTGTCTTCTGCTTCATTTCGAATCGGGTAAGTCAATCAACTTCCCTCATTTCTTGTTAAAAAACCTGGAAAAGATGTCTAAATATGTACAGAAGAGTAAGGGAAGTCAAGTAGGGCTTAAGTTATATCACTATGGTTTGATTGCAATACTAATTAAGAAAGAATTAGTGGAAAAAGGAATGACATAGGAGGATTTTTTGAAATCATTTCAAGAAGGAGGCTCCATGAAAAAATAAAAAAAGGGTAAGAAGATTGCTAAGGTGGAGTCCAGACAAAAGGGGAAATTGTCAACCCCAAGGTCTGGTAAAGTTGTGAAGACTAAGAAGCCCTAGTCTGGGAAGTTGACACCAAAGAAGGAGCAAAAGCTTGTAAACGAAACCCCTGGTTCCTCAAATAGATTGACCAGGAGTTCTTTGAGGAAATGATGTGCCTCCTCAAAGGGAAACCCTGCCACACCAGCCACCCCGATAAATATTGATGATTCGGAGGAAGGTGCCCATTCTACAGATTCTTATGAAGAGAACCATCCTCCCAAATCACCAGGGCAAGACAAACTTTCTGTTTTAGCAGATGTCGCAGCTGGTTCAATGTTCATTACAGGTTATGTGGAAGAGGAATATTATATCCCTTTGGAAATTTTGATTAAAATAACTAAGAAAAGAAAGATAGTTGATAAACAAGATGCAAGTCCAGTTAAGGAGCCGACAGTAGACAAGATTGAGGATACTATTCCTCATATTATTGAAACACAATTTAAGGAGGCCCCTGATGATGTTGGTATTTGTTTTGAATCAGTTGTTGAAGGAATCCCAATGCAAGAAGAAACCAAGGAAGAAGACCTTTTTTTTCACATGTGTGGTCAAATTGAAAAATTAAAACAACAGATATTTAAGCTTGAAGTGCTAAACCAGACTGAGAAAAATAGGAGTGTAGGAAAAGAAATGGCAGGAGAAAATTTGGAAATTCTGCGTATCTAAGTGCAGCATTCGCCTCAAGAAGGTGATTAGGTGATGAAACGTCTCAAGGGAGCTCGTAGTAGAAAATCAAGACCAGGAAGGACAAGAATTAGCATTCGAATTCAGGATTAAAGGAAGTCTCCCATGTTATTTTTTTGTATAAGTTTTGTCAAGGTTGTGTGAGAACACACAACAATTTGAGGTTGGGGGGATGTTGGTTGCCAAAATTGTCCTATTTTTACCCCTAATTCCACCCTAACCACACTATCCAAACCCTCTATTTTACAAGTGGAACCTAACCCTTGCGCCCATTCCTGCACTCCTTCATGGCTTTAAAATCATAGGTTACATAAGCTTAATTATTAATTAAAAAGGGTTTAAATGGTTTATTTTGTCTTTGTAACATATCTATTTCTTTCCTGAAGAGCATGGTAAAATAGAAGTGTTAATTATTATAAATATGGTTGGTGAAGGAATGTTCCAGTATTGTCCGCCATTCCTGCACTCACAAGACAGTCAGCAGTATTACTAAGAATATTCACGACAGCTCATTGACCGACGTGCACTTCTTGGAGAAGAACCAATTTTTCACTTGTTTCACACCTTGATTAGGCTCGGAGCATTGAGGAGAATGCAAGAAGAAGAAGGCTAGGGTTTTGACCAGTGCCCCAATTTAGCCTCTGCTAATAGCCGAGAGCCTAAAGTTACATTTCTTTTTTATTTTCTGTTGCAACCAAAGAGTCGAGTATTGTATTTTATAGGGTTTCTAGGATAGATCAGTTAGCGATACTTTGGAGAATTTTGTACTATCATTTTGTATCACCCACCTCTGGGCTGAAACTTGGAACTCATGTTACATAATTTCACTTATTGAATTAATAAAAGGAGCTATGACAGTTTGTTAATCTATGTTTTCATATTTCATGTGGATGAGTTGTTTAAGCGTTTGATCTCCCTGCTTTTGTAAGGGAAACGAACTAGTTGGCTAGGGCACAGCCAACCTAGTTCGTTCTCCCTCTGTCTACAAGAGGGTGCTAGTATTTCATATGCAAATTCAGAGGAAAGGAATATTTCATTTATGCATATAAATTTACATATTTCCATTTCTCTATGAGTTGTGTGTTAACCAGATCCGGGGTTTGGCAATTTGATTTCATTTAAATTTATTCAAGAATGTTGTAGCATTTCATTTCCTTTCATTTATGCACTATGAGGATTTATTTCCCTTTCTGCAAGGGCTTGTTTCGATTTAATACATTTTAGTCTACAAATTGTGGTTTATCTCAAGTGAAAACAATTCATTTTTGCAAGTTGTTTTATTTCTGTTATGTAACAGTGTGTTTCATTTCTAAGGTCGAGTTTATACTCCTAGCAAGTTTGTGCCACTTAGGGATTAGATTGCTTGGTTTATTTACATTTATGAGTATTGATGAAACCCTATTTACACCATAGAGATGATGCATATACCACCTCTCTTGTGTAAACAGCTGAGGTTTGTTGCAGAGACTCTTGACTTGAGGTATCTACCTTAAAAGGATATAAATCGTGTTCATGCAGTGATAACATTCTAAGGGATGCTTTGTCTCTTGGATTAAAACGTTTACCTCTTTGGAAACTCTATTGTGACATAAATCTCTTTCAATTCTTGCAATATCTGTATTTATTAATGAGTGAATATTGAGAATTATGTTGTTTTGAATGATTCATTTACGATTTCATGCCTTTCTCTGATTTATCTTTAATTGATTTACAATTATCTCTCTTTAAATTTGATACAAGTGGTTGGGAAAAATAAGAATCTCCAGTGCAGTGGTATAGGAACAACACTTTGGTACAGGAATATCATTCAAATACAGGAACTTTGTTCCAGTGCAAGAAAGTTGTTGCAGTGTACGAATGTTTATCTAGTCCATGAACAGAACACTTATCACAGAGACAAATATAACTAGCAGTTTCATTATCCTCTCTATCTTTTATTGTATTGTAATTCGGTCATATAGATTTGCTTTCTCTTTTCATTTACCAGGATTTATTTCTGTTCATTCAAGTTCTTTTCATTTAATTCTTGCAAGTGCTTATTTTTGTTGATTCCAGTACTAGAATTTCTTTGGTGTTATTTGCTTTCACTCTTTCGATTCTGCAAGTGTAATTAGGAAGATAGAAGTAAATTTAGCAAAAATTTTATACCATTATTCTTGGAATTTATTGTGCTATGCCTTGAAGCTTATGAAGCCCTGGCTTGACAATTAAGTGTTGAGGGAGTTTGTTGAATTACAACTCCCCCACCCAACATTTACGGGTCATTGAAGGTCACCATGATAATTTTCTTTTGTGCAATACTGGCTTATAAGAGGTGCTAATATTGGAAAATGACTCACATGGACTTCATACACCTTCATATACCTTTCTCCACCTTCAGAACACTTTTTCTACCCTCAATATTCTCATGGATCAAATCTTGTAGAAAAACAGGGCAATATTGTAGTAGTACTGCAACATTGCCCAAACTTGACTAGATTTGCTCTAGGACATTGATTTTTGCCTCTTGGGATTGAATAATGCCCCTGGGCTCTGAATCCATGATTGCAGAGGACCAAAGACCAATATATACCCAGCTTTATTTCATTGCAAGTACAAATCTACAATTAGAATTAGAAGACAAATTTCCACATTTGAATAGCAATGATTGTTTTCTTATGTAATTTACATGGATTCTGTTAATAAAGCTAAGTTTACTTGAACAAAGTGATAAAAATTGTGATTCATCAATGCAAATTAGATTATACTTGATTCTTGAATTCATACTTTCTTATGATTTTAGTCACATGCATTGTTGTTGAAAAGATCAAATTTCATTTTCCAAAGAAACTCTCCACATTTTGCAAGTAGAGTATTGATTTACATTATGCAAGTAGACTAACACTTTTCATTTCTACAATTAGCACAATATTTACATTCCTACAACTAGATTCAATATTGACATTTGGATGAACAACACTTTTCTTTTTTGCAATTAGCATAGTCTTTACATTCTTGCAACTAGAGTCAGCCTTTACATTTTGATGAATAGTACTTTCATTTATACAATTAGAATAATGTTTTCATTCCTGCAAATATAGTAGGACTCTCTATTTTCATGCAATTTATTTCTTTAGATAGTTGAAGGAGTGGTCTTTGCATTCCTTAATATGATCTTGTTAGGTCCCTATATTACTAGTATAGTCCCTTATTATTGTTAGTGCAACCCCCTTATTGTTATTGTTGTACCCCTCTAACCCCCATATTGTTATCATTGTGCCCTTAAATTATTATTTTTAGGTCGGTTAGGATTACATTGTGGCCCCACTAGGATCATATTGTGGCCCCATGGGCTCCTATATATAGAAAGGAGGTTTTGTCATTTGTATCATCCAAGAATTGTTCATTTATATAATGTATCGGAGGTTGCCCCCTCGAAATGGCTGATTTCTAAGGTGTTGATCTCTCTTTTCTTCTATTTTTGGAGCTGGTTTCACAACATTTGGTATCAGAGGTTTGGATTCTAGGGTTTTGCTGCCCCAAATAGGTCATCGTGGCATTTATGCTATAAATTTTTGTGTATGAAGGTTCAGAAGCTGAAATATTTAGAGTGCGAATTTGAAATCTCGAAGAACATCGTCGCAAAATTTCAAGCTTGGTTTGCAATATTTTCGGAGATATGATATGTGGAAGTTAGGTCTTTTTGCAGGCTCCTGAATTTAACCTAAACAGGTCATCGTGGAATTTTTGCTGTAATTTTTTTTCTACAAAGGTTCAGAAGCTAAAATTTTTAGAGAACGAATCAAAAATCCTGAGGAATAATTTTGAAAAATTTCAGAGCTTGGTTCGCAATATTTTCGCAGATATGGTCTGTGGAAGTTAGGGCTTTTTCAGGGTCCCGAACTTCATCTCAAAGAGGTGATTCTGGGAAAATCTTCATAACTCTCTCTCTGAGCATCAGATTGAAATTTTGTAAAAGGTGGCTGCAAGTACACAGACTTCTTGTCTATAAATTTCAGAGCCGAAGGAGGAAACAGTGACATGTGGCAAGCCGTAAAAGTTTTCTCTACTGAACCAGTCCATAATTAGGTCATTCTGGGAGATTGGACATAACTTTGCCTTGAAGAATCCAAATCAGGTCAGACCTATGGCATTCGAAAGAGGATTCAGAGGGATACCCCTGGGCCAAATTTCAAATATTGAAGATCCGAAATCATAGAGATGATTCAGTTTCAATATCGAGCTCCTAAAAAGCAAGAAAAAGGTGTGTATTTTTTTTCCCGAATTGCATAAGTCTTGTGTAAAAAATCAGTTTGAAGTGATTCCAAGGGCCTATTGAGCATATATTTCTGTATTGGGTTCTGAAATGCCTCCTAAAAATAATTCAACACCTATTAAGCCCTCAAAATACTCTACTCTGATTCATGAAGGTGAATAATTGCAACATGATCTATCAAAATTACAAGAGTAAGTGCACCAAATTTCGCTCTCGCAAAGAGCAGCAAAAAATGAAATGGAAGTTTTGAATAAAGGCATGGAAGCATTGATGGATGGTTTGAAGAATAATATGGATGGTTTGAAGAAAGGCGTGGAAGCTAAGATGGATGGCGTCGAAGCTAAGAAGGAGGACATGGAAGAAAAAATGAAAGACAACATGGAAAACATGAAGAATGATCTAAAAGAAGACATGAAAGGTTTGACAAAGTTGATACAAGAAATGATTCCTAATGGCGAAAATATAGTAGAGGAAACTCATGATGAGAACAAAATAAATGTTAATCGTGATTTGATAAACTCTAATGTTGGATTGAAGAACCACCATATTCCAGAGATGGATATGAGGAAGTTTGATGGCAAGGATCTCGTAACATGGATACTACAGATGGAGCAATATTTTGATCTCAATAATGTGCAAAACACACAAAAGGTACGCATTTCCACTTTACATTTAGAAAAAAATACATTTGTATGGTATGGATGGCTTTGCCACCGTAAAAAAATTGTCACTTGGTAAATTTTTACGGAGGAAATGATAGCACATTATGAGGATACAAAGAGAAACACCTTCTTTTGCCAATTGATAAATCTCAAACAAAAGGGTTTAGTGGCGGAGCACATTGAGGACTTCCAAAAATTGAATATAAGGGTAATTTATATTCTAGAGGAACACAGGATTGATGTCTTCATAGGGACTTTAAAGGATAACATCCAACATGAAGTTCGTGTTTGGGAACCTGATTCATTGGAGAAGGCATTCAAGTTGGCAAGAAAAATTGAATGTAAAATTATGGCGACAAGGAATCCTACCACTCACATCTATAAATATGGAAGTGTTGCTATTCCTAGACTTCCACAACCTACAAGGTTGACACCACAACAATTGGAAGAAAAAAGAGAAAAAGGGCTTTGCTACAGTTGTGATAGCAAATACACTAAAGGTCATAAGTGCACTGAGAAGAAATTATTTTACATAGATTGTGAAGAGGAGGAAGAAAATGAAGAATAAACTTCAAAAGTAGAGGATATACACCAGGAAGAAACCCTAGAATAAGAAGAAATGAGTCTAACCATATCATGTAATGCATTGGCAGGAATTACCACTCCTCAAACTCTCAAGATAGAAGGACATATCAAGAAGAAAAAGGTAATAGTGTTGATTGATTCGGGTAGTACCCATAATTTTATTCATTGTAAGGTAGCCAATGAATTGAATTGTTTCCTATACCCAGCACCAGAATGTCAAGTGATGGTTGCAAATGGAGGAACTATAAATTGCTCTGGAAAATGCCATAATATCAAGCTAACCATGGGGGAATATGTATTGAATAGTCCAATGCTTTCCATTCCTATGGGAGGTGCTGATGTTGTACTAGGTGTACAATGGTTACAATCTTTGGGGACGGTAGCTTTTAATTTTCAAGAACTTTTCTTGAATTTTTTTTCAGAAGGAAAGGAAGTCGAATTACGGGGTATTGCGGGGAAGCCAGGAAGGATAATAAGCTCTAATGTCATGAAAAAGCTTCTAAAGAAAGAACAGCGAAGCGTAATTGCACAATTATGCTCACTAGAATTTCCAACATCAAAATCATCTATTTCTGCAGATCTCCAACAAGTCTTGGACAATCATTCCAAGGTGTTTGAAACTCCCAAAGGACTCCCACCTATTCGTGATCATGATCATGCTATTCATTTGATTCTAGAAAGTGTTCCTCCAAACATCAGGCCTTATAGATATCCTTACTTCCAAAAGAGCGAAATTGAACGTATGATTGCAGAAATGTTAGAGGCGGGTATAATTCAACCCAGTCAAAGTTCTTTCTCTGCTCCTGTAGTATTGGTACACAAGAAGGATGGATCATGGCGAATGTGTCCGGATTATAAGGAGCTCAATAAGCTCACCATTAAAGATAAATTTCCCATTCCTGTGATTGATGAATTATTGGATGAATTACATGGAGCAATTTATTTTACCAAGTTGGATCTTCGTTCAAGATATCATCAAATTAGAATGAAGACTCAAGATATTCTAAAAACAACATTTCGAACTCATGAGGGTCATTATGAATTTTTGGTCATGCCTTTTGGCCTTACCAATGCACCTTCTACATTTCAAGGGTTGATGAATTCCATTTTCAAACCCTTCCTTGGAAAATTTGTGCTAGTATTTTTTGATGATATACCAATCTACAACAGGTCTTGGAAGGATCATGTTGAACATGTTGACAGGGTGCTCAAACTATTGCAGGAGAAACAATTATATGCAAAAACATCCAAATGTTTCTTTGGAGTACAAGAGGTGGAATATCTGGGTCATATTATATCTCACGAGGGTGTTAAAGTAGACCCTAACAAAATTAAAGCTATTAAGGAATGGAAAGTCCCCACGACCATAAAGCAGTTGCGAGGATTTCTCGGGTTAACAGGGTATTATCGTAAGTTTGTTAAGAATTATGGGAGAATAGCAGCACCTCTAACAACATTATTGAAGAAAGATGCATTTTCATGGACTCCTGAAGCAACTAAGGCCTTTGAACATCTTATAGAGGCAATGTGCCTAGCACCGGTCTTAGCTATGCCAGACTTCACAAAAACCTTTATTGTGGAATGTGATGCCTCAGGAAATGGAATTGGTGCAGTTTTAATGCAGGAAGGAAGACCCATTGCTTTTGAAAGTTGTCCAATCAAAGGAAAGTATTTACAAAAACCTATTTATGAGAAGGAAATGTTAGCAATACTTCATGCACTAAAGAAATGGAGAACTTACCTAATGGGAAGACACTTCAAGGTAAAAACTGATCATGATAGTCTTAAACACTTTTTGGAACAAAGACTATCTTCAGAAGAGCAGCAAAAATGGGTCACAAAGATGTTGGGTTATGACTTTGAAATCGTCTACAAAAAAGGGAAGCTAAATGTTGTTGCAAATGCACTCTCGAGAAAGGATGAAGAGGTGGAAGCATTGCTTTGTGCCATTTCAATTATCCAACCAGATTGGATAACCGAAGCAAGGGATGAATGGAAGAAGGACGAAGAAGTGTGGACTCTCATTCAAAAGTTGTAGCAAGATACTAGTTCATCTGATACATTTAGTTGGAAAAATGATTCCTTATGGTAAAAAGATCGCTTATATATTTGCAAGAATTCCCAACTAAAACAAAAGATTCTTTTGGAATTGCACACTTCTCCTTTAGGAGGACACTCGGGATTTTTAAAAACTTACCACAGGGTGAAGAAATAATTTTTTTGGGATGGCCTTAAATCTAATATTCAAAAGTTTGTGGTGGAATGTTTGGTTTTCCAGCAAAATAAAATTGAGACAATTAAGACCTCGGGTCTTCTACAACATTTATCCATTCCAAGTTAACCTTGGGAGGATATTTCAATGGATTTTATCACAGGTTTACCTAAGTCCGAAGGAAGGAGTGTCATCATGGTGGTAGTTGATAGACTTACCAATTATGCACACTTTTGTGCATTATCTCATCCACTTAAAGTGAGTACAGTTTCTACTGCATTTATGGAAACAATTCAAAAGCTACATGGAAACCCGAAGACTATTGTAAGTGACAGAGATCCCATTTTTACAGGAAATTTTTGGACGGAATTATTTTCTTGTTTGGGTACTCAACTAGCTCATAGCTCATCTTATCATCCTCAATCCGATGGTCAAACAGAGATAGTAAATAAATTTTTGGAAGGATATCTTCATTTTTTTGTATTTGATAAGCAAGCACAGTGGGTCAAGTGGTTACCTCTCGCTGAATGGTGGTATAACACTTCCTTCCATACTGCAGCAAAAATGACCCCATTTATGGAACTTTATGGATATCATCCACCATCCATCACATATTCTTTAAGGGAAAATTCTAGGGTTCAAGAAGTGGAGGATCACACCGAGCATCAACAAGAAGTTCTCCAACTCTTAAAGGTAACCTAAATTTGGCACAAAATTGAATGAAACAACAGGCAGATCAACATCGCAGTGAGAGAAGTTTTGATGTGGGTGTTACACTGAAAATTGTCATCCTAACATTCTGCCATGTGTATGAGCTCATTATTACTCATACTTCTCCCTTTTGCAAGTCTAATATATCAGTTCCTCATGTCAAGCCTTAAAAATCAGAAAAAGTTCCTAAAAGTCTCCTAAACTTTGGTATCGCACTTTCTGGCTATATTTCCTGCGGTCCCGCACCCAATGTTCAGATTGCCTGCGTTCCTGAACGCACTTTATCTTTATTATAGGTGCGGACCCCTGTAAGATTAAAAAGGCGCAAGTAAAATCCCAAAAAGCTCAATTAAAGTAAATTCTGGAAGCTTCTAGAATGGATTTTGCGGTGGCAAAACCGCTCTTGTAAGGTGCATGAATCCCTTACCTTATGGAGCTAACCCCTTGATGTGAGGAGCTTATCCCTTTGAAGGAGGATTCTATCCCTTCATGCTTGGAATAGAAAACCTCCTCTTGTCCACTATAAAAAGAGGCATTGGGTAGCCTCAAAGGGAGTTCAAGCTTTTAGAATATTTGAAGTTAAGTGCTGTTGAGATTTAGACTCAGTTAACTAAGGCTTTTGTGAGGAGAGATTACATACCTCTCTTTGTCTTGGCTGGAGGAGTGCAGAACTTGTCAAAGTAAAGGAGACTCCTGCTTCGGACCCCGGAAAGTCCTGTGCAACATCAAGGCTCAGGTTGTAAGGATTTTCTTCTTTGAAATTAATACAAATATACTCATTTTTCTCAATAAGCTTTCAATCAATGGTTTATTTCATAGATTCCTTGATCACTATGATAAGCATGGTTTATGATGATTTCTATACAGGTGCTATGTAATATTTTGCTTGTTTGTGATTGCAGGTTTACGAGGAAAAATCCTTCAAGCGCGCGAGGGACAACAACGACTTCAAACAAGCACTGGACAAACGGTAAGTCTTTTACACCTCTATAGAGCCTTTTGTAAACCTTATATGCTTAGAGAAAGATTAGTATGTTTGGTTGTTTATTGCTAGATACTTTTAGTACTAGGGAGATCGGTCTTGTCCGCAAGACGGATTAATCCATACAACAAATTGGCGACTCCGCTGGGGATAAAACTTGTTGTTTTTGGTTCTCTTTTATTTTTATTTGAGGAAACGTTTTTCTTGGTTTTTGATTGATTAACATCTACCTGGGTAGCTTAGGTTTTCTCTTTTTTTGAAAATTTTGAAATCCTTTAAGTTTTTCTCTAGTTTTTCCTGGGACCGCACTTTGCCTTGTTTTCACAGTGCGGGCAGTTTCACACTTTTCCTGTGTAAACAGTGCGGGACCGCACCTGTGATATCTTGGAGCCTGCGGACCCTGTTAAAGTTTTGAAAAACTTCAGATTTATTTCTGTAGTTTATCTTGATTTTGATTTTTAGTTTTTGCTTTCTGCCCAGATTGATGATTGTTTATGTCAAAAGATTTCTGTTAATAAATCTCAGCAGTATTGGTGTTTTGATGATTTTCTAGAAGTTTTGCGTTTTGGATTGCGTTTCACTTGGTCTTTTGTAGCGATTTAAAGCATTTGACATTTTGAAGTACCTCAGGTTACCTTGGTCTTTTTGGTCTTTTGTTGGATCTGACCTGATTTTGGAATCATCCTTTATTGAGAAATAGAGTTACCTGTTTCTTTGCAAATCTTCGAAAAGAAACTTTGTTATTGGTTTTTGAATTTCGTTTTTTTATAAAAACATAATTGAGTGTTTTTCAATCTGTTTGTTATTCTGAATGAATAGATCCTTAGTTTGCTGAAAAACTAAGATAAAACATTCTTCGAAAAATCTTAAAGCTTTTATTCATTTAGATTATTAAAGTTTGTAGTTTTAAGTGCTATTAAATCTCGAAATTAGTTTGTAGTTTTGAGTGCTATTAAACTTTGTAGATCTTGAAATTAGTTTGTAGTCTTGAGTGCTTTTAATTTTTCTAGATTTCTTTTGAAGGAAAATTGTGTTGTAGCTTTGATTTTTTGGAAAGTGAAAGGATTTTCGTTGTGAGCTTTGATAAATTGTTGGAAAAGACAAAAATAGTTTCTTTCAATTGTTCTGTATGTTTAAAGAAGGAATTGTTCATTAAAAGCATTGCATTCTCTAACTTTTCCTTAATTAGAATTTCATTGAAAGAAAACAATCTGATTATCATTTTTAGATGCATTTTTAGTGTCTTTTGGAAATCGAGTCATTTCACACCATCAAAGTTTTATTTCCACACCCATTGACTTAAGAAACAGCTCTTAAAAGTAATGCTTAATTAAAATTCATCTAGCAATCTTTTTATTTTCTAGGGCTCTTATCACCAACATAGCTTAGGCTAGTATCTTGGAGTAGGGAGTAATTAGCTCTCCAAGGTAGTAAAAACAAACAAGTAGACAAATCTTGCGGTAGGAGATAAATCCAATTGTAATTTGTATAATCTGGGAAGCTTCTCTTAAAGAAGTCAATCACGAGATCATATCCGAACCTTTGAGACAATCAATTCTGTTTCATTGGGGAAGATAGACGATTTTGCGCGTATTACAAACGGTAAACCTCGGATTAACCATTGTCGAGGAGCCTGGGGTCACTTTTCGGTAAACCTCGGATTAACCATGTCGAGGAGCCTTCAAGGGGATTGAGCTTGCTACTCTGCCCTTGCGCGTGAAATCGGATCATAGACTGTTCCCCCAGTTATATTTGTTACTGTTGGTAACCTTAGTGTCCATTATCTTAAGATTATTTCCTAAGGTGATGGTGAAGGAAAGATCTCACTGTACCTGGAGCAGACGTCGACTAGACTCACTTGGACTCTCTGGGGGGTTCTCTTCACACGAGATGGTTTTGTGAGGAAACTTGTGCCAGTCTGTTTCATTAAGCAGGTTGTCGGGGTAACTGTTCCAACCGCCCTTTCTGTGTTAAATTTCTACTAAGTTGGATTTCATCACCAACTAGTGTTTTTAGTATGGAAAGTTACTGTTTGTGTGTGGTTTGAACTCTTAGATTTTTTAAGCGTGTGATTTAGTTGTTTGTTTCTTTAGAGACTTTAGGTGTTTTCATTGAAATTTTCTTTGTTTGCGTGTGATTAGTTAATATTTAATCGTGGTGGAATTGCCGAGACAATCCCGGAGACTACAAGGGAAACCCCCTGAATATTCACCAAGTCAGCTTGAAGGGCTTCGTGCTCTGGTATCATCCAGTAGTGGTAGGATTAGATCAACAGAAATTGGAAGTTCATCCATAATTGTCCATCCTGATCATCAAATACCTACAACAAAATACATTCAAGAACCGATTTCAGTTTCTGAAGTTGCTGGTAGTATTCCTGCTTCCAGTGAATTGGCTGACGAACCTGAAATCTCTGAACCTGAAACTGAACCTTCTGTTTTAGAAACATCCTCAGGATTTATTTCACCAACTTCTAGCGATCTTGATTCTCCTAGGGTAAGAAATATTTTCACTGACGATCTTACAGCTGGTCTTATTTCCATTGAAGAACTTACTAATCTAGACGAAGATATATCTCTTCCCGACTCCCCTCAATCTTTAAATCTTAGGGAGTGTGAATCTATTTTCTACAGCCCTATTCGAACTAGTGCTTGGTACCTATCTTTAACAAATTTTTTAGAGAATCTGGGTCTTGCTTTTTCTCCACCTCGAGTTCCATTTCATCCTACACCCACAGGTTAATATCCGCCATCCATTATGGCCGAGAGTCATCCGTGTTTTCTCAAACACCGGAATCATTTTTACATGGTGGTCCTTCTGTTCCTTCGAGATATCAGGCTTTGTCTGGTACTTTCTCGGGAGCAACTCCTCAACCAATTGAACAAGTGTTGTCATCTGGTAATAGTGGTGTTAAAACTGAAACGTTGAACGTAGCACAAATTTATATGATGTCTGGTAATGTTCTGAATCCTCAGCCTCAAGGCAGTAAGTTACCGCCTGGGGGTCCAACACAGGGAAATTCGTTACCGCCTGGGGGGCAACCTTTAGGTAGTCAGTTGCCACCTGGGGGGCAACCTTCAAGTAGTCAGTTACCACCTGGGGGGAAACCTTCAGGAAGTCAGTTACCACCTGGAGGGCAACCTCAAGGTAACTTTTTCCCAGCACAAACTGTGGAATCATATTATTTTGGGGGACAACCCCAAGGACAGTACACACCTCAAGGGTATCAACCTTCAGGACAGTACATGCCCCAAGGTCAACCCCAAACTCAATATGCTCCTCAGGGTCCTTATCAACCCCAGCTTCAGTACGCGCCTCAGGGTTATCAACCTCAAGGTCAGTACCCAATTCAAGGTTTCCAACAGCCTTCTGGTCAGTCATCTATTCAAGGAGCCGGAAATGTACCACTCACTTATCAACCCTACGTTCAAACAGGTTATGGTCCTTACGTTCAGCCTTCTGCAGGGCAATACCCCGGAATGAATATGGTGTGGGATCCGTCCCAATATCAACAGCCTATGCAGCCTAATGTGCAGTTGCCTTATCAACCTAGACAGCCTTTGATTTCTGGTCCAACTCAGCAACTTTTCTAGCCTACTATTCAAACTCCTGCACCTGGTCATGTTCAGCAAGCCGGTCCTAGTTCGCCTAAGACTCCACCTCAAACTGCTGCAACAACTGCTACGTCTGTTCAACCTGTAACACCTGTTTCTGGAGTATCTGTAACCTCGAGTTCGTTTATCCCTGCCTCTATGAAAATCCCTCAAGTCTCTGTACCCTAGCCAGGATCTTCGGTTCAGACTTCGGTTCAGATGCCTACGGGACAAGCCGGTACAAGTAAAATTGTCACAAGTCAACCGCAATTCACGTATCAACCGTACCAGGGACAACCACAATTCGGTCCCTATACACGAAGTCCAAACTATCAGTATCAACCGTACCTTGGATATACTTATCAACAGCCTCAACAACCCCAGTTCAGTACGATTAATCCTGGTTTTCCAGGAGGTTATACAATTCCTAATGCTAATCCGATTCCCAGCTACCCTGGGTATCCACCTCCTGGAACTGCTTTGGCTACTCAAGGCTTTCGTGACCCTAACCGTCAGTTACCCTTTATCGCAACTTTGGATTTACCTGATTTGACATGCCTTACAAATGATCCAATTTTCTATTATCAGTACTGGCCGCTGATGCCGCATAAGTTGCCCAGTGATATACCAAAATTTGAAGGTAAGCCAGGAGAGGATCCATCAAATCACGTCATGACTTATCACCTTTGGTGTGCATCTAATTCAATCATTGATGATTCGATTCGCTTACATCTTTTCCAAAGAACGCTTATTGGTCTTGCAGCCAAATTGTACATTGAGTTATCACAAGGCTCGTTTCATAATTTCAGTCAGTTAGCAACTACCTTCTTGACTCATTTTCAGTTGCCAGTCAGATACGACAATGGCACGGAATTATTAACTTCGCTGAAACAATCCACGTCTACGTATATTTCTGATCACATTTATGAATGGCGACGTAGGAGACGTTTGGTGAAAGTTTACATTCCGGATCAAATTTTGGTGAAATGGTTTGTTAAATCATTGTTACCCAAGATTACTGAAGATGTTTCTAAGGCTGGTGTTGTTACTGAAGAGCAAGTAATTGCTCAAGCTCAGTACCTTGACCTCATTTACACACAGTCGGGTACTTTACATGAAAAAATCCCAGACCTTCCAAAACAAGGTCAAATAGTTGCTGCTCCTTCAGGGTCTCATGCCACTGATGGTATGATTGGTACAATCAATACTAAAAGTAAGAAGAAATCTTCAAAGAATTCTTCTCCAATTATAACTTTACCCGATTCCCCGAAAGGAGAATCTTCCCCTGAAGTTTCTTCCGATATTCATGTTGTGGAGACATCCACAGCTAAATCTAAATCCGGTAATAAAAAGAAAGGGAAGAGTAAAAACAAAAAGAATTCGAAAGAAAAAACTGACAAAAATGAATCCAATGACGAAAAACGTAAACCACGTTATCCTTGTTACATTTGTGACGAAGATCATTTTACTAAGGAATGCCCACATCGGGCCGAGGTTGCGAAATTCGTCAAAGGTTCACAACCTGCTATCTTGAAGGATCCTTTTCCGACTCAAGATAGTAAGATGGTTGGTTCTACTTCGACTGCTTCAGAAGAGCCAATTTTGATGATGTCTCATGTAAGGATTGCGACGTGATCGAAAGATTATGGTACTAAGAATCCTGTTGATGATAAAGAAGCAGAATCTTCTAATGCAAATACATCAACTACACCTCCTCCTGTTTCTGGTCCGCTACAGATCGAGAAACCAAATCCAGACTTAATAATCAAACTGCCTGCTAAAGGTGTTCTTCGTAAATCAGCTTTCAATCCACATGCGAGAGTTGCTCAGAATTACAACATTGTTGAAGACTTAGCTATTTCTCCTTCAGCAATGTCGGCTTTGGAAGTGCTGCAATCATGCCCAGCACAGCGTAAATTGCTTTTGTCTGCTATAGGAGCTGTTGATATTCAGGATTCTAATCTTTTAATCTTCGATCTAGAAAATAGTACAACTCGTCTACCTCATCAGATGGCTTTCTAGATACCAGTGTACGTCAGAAACAGACCGATCTATCGGACTGTGATTGATGAGGGAGCTTCAACGTGTATTATGTTGATTCAGTGTTGGAAATCGCTTGGTTCTCCTACGCTGAACCAATCTCCGACGATTATTAAGGCTTTTGATGGTCGAGGTTTCCACCCTTTTGGTATTTTGTAGGATTTACCCATAGGGGTTGAAGGTAAAGTTGTAAATTTAGATGTGGAAGTGGTTGATGCCCCTCTAGATTACAACCTTCTTCTGGGTCGTAGTTGGTGTTTGTGCTCAACCTAGTCTCCTAAATTGAGTTCATTAATTGTCAACCAGGGTTGGTAAACTGCTGAAGTGAAGTGCACCATATGTGCCTAAGTAACCTCTTCCTACTTCGTTGTGTTTAGTGTTTTTATGATGTTTTTGGTTTTATGGATTTTTATGTTTGAAAAGGGAAAAAATTAAGTATTGGTGAAGAGCAGTGGTTGGTCACACTACAAACAGTCCTAAATCATGTGTGGTATGCAAAACTAGACAGTAACTCACAACACAAATTTAGTCCAATTCTTTTGTTAGAGATATGTTGGAATACTTCAAGAAAAGGATAGATTTAGTGCAATGAGGTCTTCCTAAACAACAATTTACCATATCACAAAGCAGATCTTATCCATGACTAGAGATTTGTTTGAATATATTTGGAGAAGATAGTTCTGCAACATAGTGAATAATTCTATTCTAAATTAATCAAGGGTACTGAAACTAATCTACTCTGCAACCTAAATTGTCATTACTAAACCTTATTTGGAAGTTAAAGTCTTTTGGAATAAGTTTGAGGAAAAGGCTAGTTGCACAATTAAGAGAATTTGCAGAATAGTAAAGGCCGTGAAATGATATTACCAATTCTTGTCTGCATGGTGATATGTTGGAAAAGTTTAATAACAGGAATAGTCTTTGTAAATAATGAAGGCCTTAGTCTAGTAAAACAGAACTATTATACAACTAACTAATGAGACTTGACTATACATTAAGCAAAACATGAACAAGAATGCAATTAATCAACTTTGAAATACAAATGACAGAGTTAAGCTAAAGTTCAATTAATCAAACTGAAAACACAGTGACCACAACTGGGCTAAAATGCAATTATTCAAACTGGAAAGATGGTGAACATAATTAAACTAAAATGCCATAATCCTAACTTTGAAGTACAATGAACTAAAGCGCTTTTTGATCTCCGGAGTATTAAACTACAGTGCAACTAATCTATTGCATATTACGGCCTTATCTTGCTTAACATAGTGCTGTTTTGGAATAGCTTAAGAAAACAAGTCTGGCTGTACTATCTAATGCAGATTGACATAAAACACACAATTTGAAATGAAAACACGATTAAACTCCTAAAACATCACAATTAATTCCCATTCATCATTAAAGGTATTTTGGAAGAATTCTTAGAACAGGACTAACCGTAATATGTAATGTAAATGAGCGTAAAAGCATGAAGTTGATAAAACTATTGAAATTGGAAATTGAAAACGAAATCAAGCTAAGGCTACTTATCTAAATCATCTGAACGGAGCTTCTCGGGCAGTAGGGGCCCTCTACTGCCGGATTAGCTTGCAAATCCAATTAACGTTGACTCAGCTCTTGCACTAGAACGATGTTTCTTTCATTAAAGGAGAAAAAGACTGAAAAACAGAGTATTCACGGTTCTGAAATCTAACAGCAAAAGCCAAAATCTAACCAACGTTGCTCGGTCTCCCGAGTCATATTTATATCAAGATTACATAACTAATCTGGAGAAAATAAAGGGATAAGTATCTTTCCACTTCTAATCAAATTGAAACTCTTATTGACATCCTCGTTCTTCATTGCGGACACCTGTAGAATTCGTGTCTTAATAGGAGATTGCCTCTTAGTTTGGGTGTCCCACGTCCATAACCACTTAGATATTTCTGCTCAGACTTTGTGGAGAGCAACGAATGATGAGGATGAAGTCTGGAATTCACCCATATGTGCCTTTCTTTGAGAAGACACCTGTAACCCACTTAAACTCTAAAACAGCTGCGGAATGCGTGATCAGCTACGGAATGCCTGTATTCTGTAGCTATTTTGCAGAAAATTATTAAAACAGCGAAAATCATGAAAATACAATATGTTAATCAATTGCATGTAACCTTTAAGCAATCCTAATCATTCTTCATTGATTTTAGGCTTATGAAGTGATAAAATAATGATGAAATGAAGTGAAGGTTTGTAAAAGAGAAGGCAATTCTAGGGCTCAACATACCCCCACTGCAAGACTATTGCATGTCCTCATGCACTTTTATCAAAACTTTATTCCATGTGCTCTGAAACCTCTATTAGAACATCCAACTTTATCTTTCTGCTTCTTTTGGCCCTAATCTATTTTCTAATCTCTGTTAACTTTTCAGAAATTAGTTCTTCATCTTCCTCTTGTAGTGGAGTGTCAAGTTTATTTTCAATAACCATGTCAGTTTTTCTTCTTCTGCTCCATCAAAAGATTTGGAAAAAGATTTTGTAATCTCCTTATGGAAGCCATCAAATTTCTCTATAAAATTTAGCCTCCCTGCTTATTGTAGCAGTTCCTTGACTTATGGATATCCTTCCAAATACTTGACTTCAACTGATTCTGTCCTGACAATTAGCCACATTCCTCCTCTATGCAGATTATCTTCCTTTCAGAATTACTTTTCTATGCTTGAAGCTAGATTGACTACAGAGTCTAATGCTTTATTTTTGAAACTATATCTCTGTGTCTGAAGATGGATTAGTTGAAGAATGATGCTTCACCCTCAGAATTACCTTTCTGCACTTAGAGGTGGATTGGCTGCAAAGTGTAATGGAGGTGAATGGATGCTATAACGGAAAATGAAGTGGCTATGGATCTGATGGAGAATTTATGATGAACTTGTGGTGAAATAAGTGAATGATACAGTCTTAAGGAGATGTGGAATAGTAGGTTGGAATGTTGGATAAGGGATATGGCCAAGATATGTTAATCAATTCGAATGATAGGTTGTTTTAGGAAACATATGATTATACACATTGTATCTATTTCATGTTTTTGCTATTAAAATAATTTTCACAATTTACCTCAGAATTTTTGACCTTGTTAATTGTTGTGCTTGATGTTGTTCCTTTGGTCGTCTTTTAGCATATTGGTCTTCAAAACAGAATCCTTTAATTTCCTGTAACCATCATCTCTTTGTAGGCTGTACAATTGTGTCGGAACTGCTTAATAAGACGTGGCTGCAACATGCAATCTGTAAAAAGAAATGAATTATGACTATGAAAGATGGATGTGAAATGTACTGGAGTGGAAGTGGAATATGACTTGTGAAATGGAATGAAAATGGCGTGAGATGGAGTGAAAGTGGAGTGAGATGGAGTGGAATTGTAGAATGAAATGAATTTTGCAATTTCTCTCAAATGGTACATCAGACTTCCCTGAAATTTTCTGAGGTTTTTACCAATATTATTATGCATCTTCTGACGAAAAATCTCTGCCATTGGTTGCACGGATCTCCCAAAAAATGAGAAATGGCTGTAGGTGAAAGTCGCTAATTTCTTGAAGAATACACACTGAAATTTTTTGAAATTTTCTGTGTTTATTCACTCTACCTCAATGCATTTTCCATAAAAATTTCAGGACCAACGGATGCATGGTTTGAAATTTATGATAAAATCAATTTATGTCCGGTTTCACCCTTCATTTTGCCCAATGTTGCAACAAAAAAGTACGCCACGAACTCATTTTAAGGCCAAATTGAGTGATTCTAAAGGGAAACTGTGTATTTTTACCTTATATACTGCCACATGCTTCCAAAATTTCATTTTGATGAAGAAAAGGCGCTGCTTTGCAAAAATACTCAAATCTGTCCTATTCTGTCCATAATGCTGAAAATTGAAAATCTGCCTGAAAAACCCTTCTGAAATGCCCTTAAAAATTGTTTTTTTTCCAAATTTTGTTCGCGTCTTACTCAATTTATCATATTCTGAGAAACCCAGAAGCTCAGAATTTTTTATTTCTGCTCCAATCTCTTGCAAAATTTGCGCCAAAACTGCCTTCTGGAAAAAGTTGCAAAAAACAAAAACAGGCTGCTACAGCAATAGCTGCAGAAACTGCCACTTTCCGCGGCTGTTATTGAATTGAAAAAAATATTAATATGCTGCTACAAGAAACTAATAAAATGTACTGCTGCAAGTTGTTGTTGATTCCATAAAACCATTAGTCTTCATCAAAGCCAACATTCATGGTACAATTCTTACCATGCGAATAAATGTGTCGAAGTCGAGCATGGGAAGAAATCATTGGATTACCGATCAATAATGAAAACCGTTAACCAATGCGAGACAACTCACCGATAATGTAAATGAGTGTCAAGGTACCTCAGTGCATCTTGACAGGGACGAATGAATGTGTCGAAGTCGAGTCGCCTGCAAGATTTGACAATCAAGAGACATTGTTGTATTCCCATTTTTATCAACGAGGAGGCTTGCCATTGATGAATGCAAGCTCCAAGGCACTCCAAATAATCTCTAATCTTGATCCCAGATAAAGTGTTGAGGTCAATGGGACAAGATCTGTTGGAAGGTGGACCTTAAGGAATTCCACATCATCCAACTTGAGCATAGAACCAAAAATGATTTGAAGAACCATGAAAGATTGAAACAATCATGAAATTGCAGAACTTATTGTGAACTTTGCTCGCCATTTGCCTGGTTTTCAAGCAAAGCTCATGTCCAATTGCGCCAACAAGCTGGTTTTCACAATAGGACTTTTTTTTTTTTTTTTTTTTTAATGCCCTACTCTACTTGAAAAAGAAAATCTTGTTCAAGTATATGAATACTTCCAATGGAACCATGTCTGTAACAAGATGATAGATAAACTCATATGCAGGTTTGAAAGATACTCTTTGATATGTACCAGTATATGAGATGCCAACTGTCTTGATTTAGATGATGTCAGAAGATATTGAATAATTGAGCATTGGAATCCAATGACTGAATTGAACCAAGATTCAATGTAATCTTGTATTCCTTGTCTTTCCTCTATCATGAAATGCAAGTCTTCGGAGATGTGATCTTCATTCATAGAATCTGGTGATAGGCATGCATGAGACTTTTCAATCTCTGGTTCCAATATCTCTTCTTTATCAATAGACATCCCTGATCCTTGGACCTTATCTGAGTCTTCTTCTTCTTCTGGTTGTTGTTCTTCAATGAAAACTGGTGAATCATTTTGCAATACCTCAAAATTGTAAGTTGATTGAGGTGTTTTATTGTTGGGGATATGAAATGGTTGTGGAGGTAGTAAAGTGGGAATGAATTTTTGGGGTGCTTGTGTGGATGATAATGGGAAAGGTTGAATTGAGGTCCAATAAGGGTGATTTTGATGTTGTGGTGGAGGTAAATGGTATGGATAACATTGATCATGGTATTGAGGATAGAGAGGGAAAGATTGAGGATATGGTGGATTTCCTTTATAGGGCCTTTGCCAACTTTGTTGCCAAGATTGGTTTTGAGGTTGGGATTGAGATGGCCAAGGTTTCCAAGGTTGGTTTTGAGGTTGAGATTGAGATGGCCAAGGTTTCCAAGGTTGTTTTTGAGGTTGGGATTGATATGCCCAAGGTTTCCAAGGTTGGTTTTGAGGTTGGGATTGAGATGCCCAAGGTTGCCAAGGCAAGGGTGTTTTCCAATTACCTTGAGATTGTTGTGCATAACCTTGATACTGTGCATAAGGATATTGCATCATATTGGGTTGATGAGGCTGCCACAGTCCTCTTGGAGCTACATAAGAGAGTTGCTCTTGTGCTTGATTTGCTCCATTATCTTTCTGGTAAATTGCCTTCAACCCTGGTAATGATGGGCAATCTTCAGTAGTATGTGATCCTGCACAAATTTTACACATTTTAATGTTATCAAGTGGACATTCATGCAAATCATGTTTCTTTCTATATTTAGGACAAAATATAAATGAAGCAACTTTTTGCTTGTTTTGCATTCTTAGCATGTCATTTTTTTCATTTAAATTACCAAGAATGTTTAGCAAATTGTTAGGTTTAGTTTGACTTACCAATCTTGATGCTGACTTACTTACTTTTGCCATAAATGGATCTTGAGGGGATCTTACACACTTTGCTTTTCCTCTTGATATGTTCTTGCATAGTTCACAAATTTCTTGAAATGGTAATTGATAGACATCTCCTTTTTACACAAGATTAAGAAGATCAATCCATTCATCCTTTATAGCATTTAGTAGGAGATTTTTTAATGCATCTGATCCTAAATTATGCAATTTAGATCTTTTGATATTATAAGTAAATCTCTCCACTAAATCTTCTAGGCTTTCATCCTCTTTTTGGTTCATCTTAAAGACTTCATTTCTAAGGTCATGGTGCATGCAATAACCTTTATATTTTCCAAAAATACTCTTTTCATATCATCCCATGTCCTTATAGAATTTGTTCCTAAAGTCATGAACCATCTAAGAGCTTTATCCTTCAATGTTTCCGGAAACAAATTCAATTTTTGCATGTGCAATGAGTAGCCATAAGATCTACAAATTATTTCAAATTCAAAAAGAAAGGTTTCCGGGTCTTCTGATCTCATACCTTTGAAGTTAGGAAGCAAAGATGGATGGATGTTCTTCATTTGAACATTGATATCAGTTTCTTGAATGGGAAATCCGAAAGGATCTTCCTCATTGTCATCATTTGCATCCATTTCTTCAACCTCCTTTGTCACCTCTTCTTCTACCTGCAAAAATATGAATTCATGATGTGGATGTGTGGCTCTTACTGCACCACATGATATAGTGGGTGTGGTAGGTGATTGAAGTTTTTGTTTTTGTTTTTGTTTTTTTTTTTGGATGTAAGAAATAAGGTTACCTAGTTACACTTCCCCGGCAACGGCGCCAAAATGTTTGTGCTCAACCTAGTGTCCTAAATTGAGTTCATTAATTGTCAACCAGGGTTGGTAAACTGTTGAAGTGAAGTGCACCATATGTGCCTAAGTAACCTCTTCCTACTTCGTTGTGTTTAGTGTTTTTATGATGTTTTTGGTTTTATGATTTTGTGTTAAGAAGAGAAAGAACTAAACATTGGTGAAAAGTAGTTGTTGGTCACACTACAAATAGTCCTAAATCATGTATGGTATGCAAAGCTAGACAGTAACTCACAACACAAATTTAGTCCCATTCTTTTGTTAGAGATATGTTGGAATGCTTCAAGAAAAGGATAGATTTAGTGCAGTGAGGTCTTCCTAAACAACAATTTACCATATCACAAAGCAGATCTTACCCATGACTAGAGATTTATTTGAATATATTTGGAGAAGATAGTTCTGCAACACAGTGAATGATTCTACTTTAAATTAATCAAGGGTACTGAAACTAATCTACTCTGCAACCTAAATTGTCATTACTAAACCTTATTCGGAAGTTAAAGTCTTTTGGAATAAGTTGAGGAAAAGGCTAGTTGCACAATTATGAGAATTTGCAGAATAGTAAAGGCCATGAAATGATATTACCAATTCCTGTCTGCATGGTGATATGTTGGAAAAGTTTAATAACAGGAATAGTCTTTGTAAATAATGAAGGCCTTAGTCTAGTAAAACAGAACTATTATACAACTAACTAATGATACTTGACTATACATTAAGCAAAACATGAACAAGAATGCAATTAATCAATTTTGAAATACAAATGACAGAGTTAAGCTAAAGTTCAATTAATCAAACTGAAAACACAGTGACCACAACTGGGCTAAAATGCAATTATTCAAATTGGAAAGATGGTGAACAGAATTAAACTAAAATACCATAATTCTAACTTTGAAGTACAATGAACTAAAGCGCTTTTTGATCTCCGGAGTATTAAACTACAGTGCAACTAATCTATTGCATATTACGGCCTTATCTTGTTTAATATAGTGATGTTTTGGAATAGCTTATGAAAACAAGTCTGGCTGTACTATCTAATGCAAATTGGCAGAAAACACACAGTTTGAAATGAAAACACAATTAAACTCCTAAAATACCACAGTTAATTCCCATTCATCATTAAAGGTATTTTGGAAGAATTCATAGAACAGGACTAACTGTAATATGTAATGTAAATGAGCGTAAAAGCATGAAGTTGAAAACTATTGAAATTGGAAATTGAAAACGAAATCAAGCTAAGGCTACTTATCTAAATCATCTGAACGGAGCTTCTCGGGCAGTAGGGGCCCTCTACTGCCAAATTAGCTTGCAAATCCAATTAACGTTGACTCAGCTCTTGCACTAGAACGATGTATTTTTCATTAAAGGAGAAAAATACTTAAAACAGAGTATTCACGGTTAGCAGCAAAAGCCAAAATCTAACCAAAATCTAACCTCTTTCTCTCGGTTCCCCAAGCATATTAATAGAAAATTTACATAACAGAACTGGAGAAAATAAAGGGATAAGTGTCTTTCTACTTCTAATCAAATTGAAACTCTTATTGACAGCCTCATTCTTCATTGCGGACACCTGTAGAATCCGTGTTTTAATAGGAGACTGCCTCTTAGTTTGGGTGTCCCACGTGCATAACCACTTAGATATTTTTGCTCAGACTTTGTGGAGAGCAACGAATGATGAGGATGAAGTCTGGAATTCACCCATATGTGCCTTTATTTGAGAAGACACCTGTAACCCACTTAAACTCTAAAACAGTTGTGGAATGCGTGATCAGCTACGGAACGCCTGTATTCTGTAGCTATTTTGTAGAAAATTATTAAAACAACGAAAATCATGAAAATACAATATGTTAATCAATTGCATGTAACCGTTAAGCAATCCTAATCATTCTTCATTGATTTTAGGCTTATGAAGTGATAAAATAATGATGAAATGAAGTGAAGGTTTGTAAAAGAGAAGGCAATTCTAGGGCTCAACAGTTGGTCTTATGCTATGACTGCTGTTGTCTCTTCGGTCTTCCGACTCATAAAATTTCCATATCAAGGAAGGATCGTTACAATAGATTAGTTAACTTATTTTACTTCTGACCCAGCCTCTACAGAAACAATCCAGCACGTTGGTAAAACGACTATCCCATATAAGGATGTTGGCGTAGGTTTGATTAAAGATTCTGGTTTGTTAGGAACTTTTTCCATTCCTCCTCCTGACGTATCGCCTTCTGTCGCAACAATTCATATGATTTCGTCAGACTCTGTTATGTTTGATGATCCTTGGATCGTACCTTCCGAATCCAAGTTAGATTCAATTGATGGCATGATGCCTTTGAGTCCTTTTGAACTTGCATATTAGGCCGTACAGTCATTTTCCGACCCCTCTTCAATCGAGATTGATCCAGTGAATGGGATCCACGAGGAATCGCTCTCAATATCTAGCTCAGCCACAACAGCATTTACTGAACCTGTTCATTCCGATGTGCAGATTCGTGAATTATTATCTGTTGATGATTTACCATGGGAAGATCTACATCATCGATCTTCGTTTTTACCTGAACTAGATCATTTTGAAGATGATTTCGCTTCAATATTTACTGCTGACTATGTCAAGGAACCACAGAATCCATTGAAAATTCCTGATTCTGAGTTAAATTTGGAAAATATTTCTCGAACGATTCCAATTGACATTTCAGTAAAACCTGGAATAATTGAAAACATTCATATAGGTGCTTCCTGTACTGAAGAAGAAATTCAAACTTATAAAGCCCTATTTCAAGAGTTCCGTGATGTGTTTGCCTGGTCCTACGAAGAAATGCCAGGAATTGATCCGTCAATTTTCGTACATGAAATCAAGACTTACCCAGATGCCAAGCCTGTTCGCCAACGTCTACGTCAAATGCATCCTAGAAAAGCTGCTGCTATCAAAGCAGAGGTTGAAAAATTACCTCGTACATGTTTTATTTATCCGATTCCTTTAACGGATTGGGTATCTAATATTGTTCCTGTGACTAAAAAACAAGGAACCATACGAGTATGTATCGATTATAGGGATATTAATCGAGCTTGTCCTAAAGACAATTATCCAACTCCCTATATCGATCAAATAATCGATGATTGTGCCGGCAGTGAAATGTTTTCCTTTATGGACGGCTTTTCAGGGTATAATCAAATAAACATACTCCCTACCGATCAGCCAAAAACAGCTTTTATTTGTCCGTGGGGGACATTTGCTTACTGCAAACTACCCTTTGGATTAAAGAACGTTGGAGAAACTTTTCAACGGGCGATGTCTTATGCGTTTCATGAAATTAAGCACATTGTGCAACCGTATCTCGATGATTTACCTGCTCATTCATCACGCAGGGCTGACCATCTTACACATTTACGTGCTATCTTTATGAGATGTCGGCATTATCGAATTCGGCTAAATCCACACAAATGTGTTTTTTGTGTTGAGTCAGGTCGTTTACTGGGATTTGTTGTCTCGAAAGCAGGTATTCGCGTCGATCCATCGAAAGTCGAGGCTATTTTCAAATTACCTCCTCCTTCGACTTTACGCCAACTCCAAAGTTTGCAGGGGAAAGCAAACTTTTTACGTCGATTTATTCCTAACTACGCCGAGCTTACGAAAGGTTTTACCCGGTTGCTGAAACAGAACATTCCATTCTTTTGGGATGAGATCGCTAATCGATCTTTTGATGCACTTAAACACGCGTTAACCCATGCACCGTTATTGCATCCTCCCAACTACAACCAGGATTACATTTTGTACCTCACTGCTTCTCATTCCACCATTGGGATGGTGTTAGTTCAGGAAGATGAATCTCATACTGAACATGTGATTTACTATCTTAGTCGAAATCTGCATCCGACTGAGATTAAGTATACGCATGTGGAGAAATTGGCCTTGGCAGCTGTTCAAGCTGTCCAACGATTTAGACATTACATATTGTTACGCAAAACCACAGTAATTTCTGATTGCAACCCTATGATGTACATTTTGACCAAACAGTTGCTGGGGCAAGTATTCCAAATGGATAGTCATCCTGCAGGAATAACAGAGATTCATCCGCAATGGGTTGCTCTGCCACAGTTTCAGTATCAGTAGTCTTGATCCATGGTATGGAGATATTATCGTTTATCTCCAAACCCAATCTTTTCGGCCTGACATTTCGCGATTGCAGCGACGGAAAATACGTTTCCAATCCCAATAGTATAATATTATTGGTGATACACTTTATCGTCGGGGATCGGATTCTGTTTTTCGATGCTGTCTTATTCATGAAGAAGTTGAAAAGGTTCTAAATGACTGCCATTTTGGAGCATGTGGTGGTCATATGTCTGGGTATGCCACAGCCCAAAAGATATTGCGCGCTAGTTATTTCTGGCCATCATTATTCAAATATTGTATTTATGCAGTCCGGAAATGCCAAAATTGTCAATTGTTCGATCGTAAGATGTGCGCGCCACCCACTCCTCTTCATCCCATAATTGCTGTTGGTCCTTTCGCCAAATGGGGTATCGATTTCATTACATGTAACCCTCACTTGGCCGGGGGGCATGCATATATTATCTTAGCAGTAGATTATTTTACTAAGTGGGCCGAGGCGATGCCTACATTTTCGGTTGACGACAAGACTGCTGCAACTTTCGTGTTTAATCATATAATTGCGAGGTTCGGTGTTCCTCAAGCCATTATTACTGATCACGGAAGCCATTTTCGGAATTTCATGATGACTGAACTGACAGAACAGCTTGGCCTGCGCCACGATAGTTCCACTCCGTATTATCCGCAAGCTAATGGTCTGGCCGAAGCCATAAATAAAGTTTTAGTCACCATGATCAAACGAATTATTGGTATTCACAAAACAAATTTGCATTCCATGTTATTTTCAGCACTTTGGGCATATCGAACTTCAGTCAAAACGTCAACTGGTTTCACTCCCTTTCAACTCGTTTACGGTTTGGAAGCTATGTTGCCGATTGAATGCGAAATTCCATCTTTGAAATTAGCCATAGAATTACTCCCAGCTACGTCTGAAGAGGAGAAACGTTTTTTGTACTTGGCTCAATTGGATGAAAATCGGAGAAACGCTGCAATAGCAAATGAGGCTCATGTCAAAAGAGTAAAAGCTCAGTATGATAGAAGTGTTACCCCTCGAAATTTTTCAGAAGGAGACCTAGTCTTAGTTTATGATCAAGCCAACGATAAGCTAGGAGCTAGAAAATTCGTGCCCATGTGGCATGGTCCTTTTATTGTTAAGCGAAAGCTGGCAAAAGGGGCCTATGAGCTGATAGATTTTGATGGTATCCCTTTAGATAAACCCAGAAATGGGCTATATCTGAAGCGATATTATGCTTAAACTTGGTATGGAGACATTTTTTTACGTTAGATTTCTTTACTGCTGGTGTGTCTTAGATTAGAAAGGTGTGCCTAGTTTAGAAGTGTGTTTTATCACTATTCCTGCTTATCTGAGTTTTACTCTTGATATTGCATATGTCGACGTCTCTTCAAACCTACATTGGTTTTGCTGATGGTGCTTGTCATAGTACACGGAACATTTCTTCCGCAGCTTGGGTTATCTATTCACCCTCTGACGAGTTAGTTTCCATGCATGGGGTAAGCCTTGGTCAAACAACGAATAACATTGCCGAGCATAGTGTAGTGATTGAGTTATTGTCTGAGTCCATATCATTTGGGATTCGGAGTTTGATTGTGAGGCTGGATTCTGAACTTGTTGTGTTACAGCTTAATAGAGTTTATGCCATTAGAAATCCAGTGTTGTTACGGTTGTTTTTAAGAGTTCGTCTCTTGGAACATGAATTTGACTACATTGAATATCAACATATTCCAAGACATTTAAATACATTAGCAGACGCAGTTGCTTCTAGTATGATAAATCGACATTTGCAGTAATCAAAACAATAAAACAAATAACATCCATAACATGTATACAGATAGCCGGTAAATAGTGATATATCATAGATAGAAGTGTTTTCAAAAATATACATCGTCTTCGATCATAGGTTGGAAACACCTTATGATCGGCAAAATGATAACACAAAAATTAAAAAATATGAGTCTACAACACGATCATCCCATCACTGATGGTGATCACGATAAGAAACCACTGCCCGAGCCACCCTGCACAGAAACCTCCTAAAAGGTCCTGGAACACCAATCACGTATCTCTGCAATCTAAGTGGAATATCATCTATGTTTGTCTCCGGAATATCTAGAGTCAAACGCTCTAGATGATGCTCTAAATCAGTCAAGATTTCCACTGATTGGCCTGCAGGAGCTGGTGTGGCTGCATTTGGTTGTCTTCTTTCATAGGGTTGGAGATGGGCTGGTCGTCGTGGACCTACATCTGTATTCAACAAACTTTTGGTTATTATTTAACAAGACGATCAAAAAAAAAAAAATTAAAAAAAATTAGAAATTGTTGAAGAAAGATTTTTTACCTAAGTCATCCCACTGTTCCCCTGCTGGGAGAGTCATCTCTCGGTCGCCGCGGAAATCTATCCCAGCATACGGAAAGTCCTCAATGACAAAAATTTGGTGGTCTAGCCAACGAAAATATGAAGATGGAAATCGAACAATCTCAGCGCCCTCAATACCGTGACGGGCCATCAGTGCAGACCAACGAACCATCCTAGGTTCTCTAGGTCGATCGGCATCAACAGGGATACTCTGTGGAGCTAGCATAGGAATCCTCTCTAGAGCAAAGGAGACGATGATGGATCCATATCCAAAGTTATTCATTTTCCCATTTTTTTTTCTAGTTAGTTGGCCTTTTACATTAGCCAACACAGCGTCACACCAGTTGAAAATTGTGCCGCAAAAACAGTCCACAGCAATGCGCATCTGAGAACCAGTAGCTACATGCAATGCTGCACTCCCGCACAGCCTGGTAACAGTAAATGCAATAACTTTCAGCTCGGGACGGATGATATTTTTTATATCAATCCATTTGTCCCTGGGGTCTGCTTCATTATTACAGAATTCTTGCCGAAGACTAGCGACAGTCTGGCCACCTGGCCTAGTCCCAAACAAGGAGAGTTGTTCACCCCTCTTGGACAAACCAGTCAGAAAATAAATGTCCTCCAGCTCAATTTCGAGCCGGTGGCCGTCGATAATGAAACACTGGTCCTGCACGTTCCACCTGTTTACCAGCCATGTCAGGAGCTCTACCTGCGCTCTCATGCCTTGGATGGCCCAGAATTTATATATACCGCATGCTCTTAATGCCTGCATTGTGGGAAAATGGAGCATTGTGGCGTCATCCACATCCTCGTGTTCACGTTCTCTCAAAATCAACATCTTGTTAATCCTACAATGTGCAAAAAGATAGAATAGTACAATCTAATTTGAAAACTTTTGGGCGGCAAAAGAGAAATTTGAGTTTAAATTTAAAACGTGCGGGGACCGCACTTAAACTTTGTAAACAGTGCGTAGGAACGCACGCGTTCTTTAAAGAAAGTGCGGACCCACGACTTTTTTCTTTGTAGAAAAAAGTCGGAGTCCGCAGGTACCATGTGTGTCACCTGCGGACGCCCGCGAGCAATTTTTGAACCATATTTTTCCCTTAAAAATGAAATTTAAAGCCTAAAAACGAATTGTAAATGGATGAAATGCAAGATTAAGAGGTCATGGATTACCTGGGACTAACGGTTCTCGATTTCGACGGACGGATTTTCCAGAATCTTCACAGGGACTTTTTAATCCAAAAGCTTCTACTTTTCACTCCAAACTTGAACGGTAAAAATGAAGTTGAAAAAGTCCTTTTTATAAGTTTTTTCGAATAGATGAATTTTTACTTTATTTATTTTTCACTTTAAAAAGGTATTTTTTAAGCATTTTCAATCATTTTAAATAGGTATGTGTAATGTTTCAAGTTTTTGTGCATAAATTGGATTTTTCAGGAGAATTGATCATTTTTCAACAAAGAGCATACTTTTATCACTTTTTCGGACTCTTTCAAAAATTCACGAAAAAGCGAAACATTGGAGTCCTCTTTTAAGCCCTTTTTAGACTCTCTAAACATGAAAATATTGCCGAGTACTTGATTGTTCGAACTCGTTAAAGTAAATGAATAATCGTCCCTTCGGTATAAGTTTACCCCTTTTACGGACTGAAATGGACTATTTACGAAAAAGGTATACGTTGACTAATTACGGTCAATAGAGTTCTCTCCCGCATTATTTTATCCTTTTTCGGGCTCGAGAGACTAAATTTACGAAAAAGTAAACCCATGGAGTTTTCTTAAGTTTTTTCTTCTGACTCCCTAAAATTGAAAAACACCGAGTTTCTCCTATACTGGACTCGTTAAAATTTAACAGTAAAGGACCTGTTCAATTTCAAACAGGAATGAACCACTCCTTCTTAGGGTTCGAATCTTAAACTAAGTTGGACTCATCCAAATGATGAGCTTATAAACAAGCAAATGTTATCCTCCTTAAGCTTGTCAAAAATAAAGAGGTACTTGCCAGAAATGGTGGGGGAAAAGAGAGGAAAATGGGCGTGTTTGTTGTATTTTGATTCTTCGAAAATTCAGTCAACCACTCTTGAACACGACACTTTCATTCACCTGGGTTGGGAAATCCTTTGCCTAATAGTTAATCAAACCTCATTGAAAGTTTTCATCCGGTTTCTGGGTATTAGCTTTGGGTCAATTGTTGCCAAGCCATCTGCAGTGTCGTTATGTGTTCAAGAGGACAGTTCAAATAAACCATTCATCTGAAAAATACCTGTCATCCATTTTACCATCCCTGAGTCAGTCCTTGCCAACATATTTTCAAAACTTTATCTGTGATTTCGTGTTGTGGGCTTGCCTATGACGGATCGCTTTCTATCGACGACAACTCATTATCTGGGAAGTTGATCTAGAGATCTTCAGTACCTTGAAATTTGCATGCCTTAATGGCAGGTTTCTCGCTTTCGACGACGGGTTACATCATCGACCTTCGATCGAATGATTCCGTGAGATGTTCAACTTCAGCTCATTCATTCACATTTCATGGATTGTACTGGGTACTTTGAGAGCCATTGACATTATTGGTGGTTACTCTCACACTTGTTAACAGTTTACATCATTGACTGGTAATCAAGTGGTTTCTACCATGTTCGACTTCGACACATTCATTCGCATGGATAGAATCGTACTAGTTCGAGATGCGGAAATCAAGACCCTGGATCTAGTTTCTACCTTCCAGGCTGCGAGGAATTTTGTTATCATTTATATAGTATACTATTTATAAACAGATGGCTGCATCCATACTGTGTCTACACATGTCTATACTGTGATGTACTCAAAATCATTCCTGTATCAGAACAGTTGAATCAGTTTTTAGTTAGTTTAATCTGAGTATGGGAATGCCTACCTCAGTGGTGATACATATACATATATATTTTGCATTGAATGTTTTTACAGGTGCTGACTGGGGTGTCCACAGGATGATCCTTGAAATGATAAAGTACTGCACTCTTCATATATGACAGACTTCAACATCATCTATTCCAGACTTTGCACTTTAGGGGGCAATCTGTTACACTGAAAATTGTCATCCTGACATTCTGCCATGTGTATGAGCTCATTATTACTCATACTTCTCTCTTTGGAAGTCTAACATATCAGTTCCTCATGTCAAGCCTTGAAAATCAGAAAAAGTTCCTAAAAGTCTCCTAAACTTTGGTATCGCACTTTCTGGCTATCTTGCCTACGGTCCCGCACCAAATGTTCAGCTTTCCTGCATTCCTGAACGCACTTTATCTTTGTTATAGGTGCAGACCCCTGTAAGATTAAAAAGGCACAAGTAAAATCCCAAAAAGCTCAATTAAAGTAAATTCTGGAAGCTTCTAGAATGGATTTTGCGGTGGCAGAACCACTCTTGTAAGGTGCATGAATCCCTTACCTTATGGAGCTAACCCCTTGATGTGAGGAGCTTATCCCTTTGAAGGAGGATTCTATCCCTTCATGCTTGGAACAGAAAACCTCCTCTTGTCCACTATAAAAAGAGGCATTGGGTAGCCTCAAGGCTCAAGGCAAGTCCTGTGCAACATCAAGGCTCAGGTTGTAAGGATTTTCTTCTTTTGAAATTAATACAAATATACTCATTTTTCTCAATAAGCTTTCAATCAATGGTTTATTTCATAGATTCCTTGATCACTATGATAAGCATGGTTTATGATGATTTCTATACAGGTGCTATGTAATATTTTTCTTGTTTGTGGCTTCACGGAGTTTTCTGGCATATTGTGGCGGGCAACAACGACTTCAAACAAGCCTTTGGACAAACGGTAGTATTTTTGCACACTGCAAAGGCCTTTTTGTAAAACTTATATGCTTAGAGAAAGATTAGTATGTTCTAGTAATTTGTTGCTAGATAACACAGTACTAGGGAGATCGATCTTGTTAGCAAGACGGATTAATCCATACAACAATGGGAGGCAGGTATTTATTACAACCATACAAACAAATGTCCCTTAAGCAAGCTAAGAAACATAATAAATTATCACCAAATTACTATGGTCCTTACAAGGTTTTGCAAAAGATTGGTACTATGGCATATAAATTGGAGCTTCCTGCTTCTTCACAAGTGCATCCAGTTTTCCATGTTTCATGCTTAAAAAAGGTTATAGGGGACAAACTTCCAATTCAAACAATATTGCCAGAACTTGATGAGGAAGGAAAAACTATATTGGAACCTAAAGCGATCATGGAAACAAGAACTCGGCAAGCACAAAATCGATCATTTCGAGTATACGATCAAATGGAAGAAATTTATGAAAGATTCTACCTTGGGAGGATGAAATTTCATCACAAAGAAAGCACTGGAGCTACATGTCAGCAGTTGAGGACAACACCTTTTTGAAGGAGAGGAGTATGTTAGGTCCTTATATTACTAGTATAGTCCCTTATTGTTGTTAGTGTAACCCCCTTATTGTTATTGTTGTACCTCTGTAACCCCCATATTGTTATTATTGTGCCCTTAAATTATTATTGTTAGGTTGGCTAGGATTACATTGTGGCCCCATGGACTCCTATATATATAAAGGAGGTTTTGTCATTTGTATCATCCAAGAATTGTTCATTTATGTAATGTATTGGAGGTTTCCCCCTCGAAGTGGTTGATCTCTAAGGCGTTGATCTCTCTTTTCTTCTATTTTTGAAGTTGGTTTCACAACAAATCCATTGCTTGAAGGTGGCATGAGTATAACTTGACCTATTTTTCATATAACATTGTCACCTCTAATTTTTTATGAACCCCATGTTGATAATTAAAGTTGCTAGCCTTGGGAGTCTCAACATTCTTGTTGAGACATTGAGGCTCATCAGTATGTCTCCAGCGAACGATGAGTATAATGAAAGTTTGAAATGAAATTCAGTCAAGGTAGAGGTTGTTTTAAAGTTTTGGCTGTTGATTTTGATTTGTAGGGAGGATTGACATGGATTTCCATATTTCAAATTCAAATGTATTGTGGATTGATTTAGATGTGATCCAATGGCCGATAAACTCTTATGGTTGATCCTTGTGCTTTACTGTGTTTAATTCTTGAATTTAATGGGATAGTGTCATTTGTTTCCTTGAGCAGGTTGCATTGATGAACATATATGCAATTATGGCTGACACATATATTACATGTTCTTGTGCAGGTATTACCCAACCTTGGTCATAGCTACTCCGGTGGAGATCCATTGGGGTTAGTTTAATGTGATAGGTGTATTGTTGGATAAGATTTGATGGAATTTTTGCAAGTTTATTTTGTCTTTTTTTGTAAATCAGACCTGGAGATAGTTGGGACAGGATTTCTTGTAAAATTTTGATACTAAAGGCTAGTGTTTGACATTTGTAAGGCCAATCAATATATGGGCCCATTTTGGACATAATAACTTATATAACTTAATATTAAATATAAATGTTTAAATTATGAAAGTTATTTTGTCATTTTTTGGTGGGTGTGTGGGACCAGTACTATAACAACTATTGGTCCCTGCATAGAAATAGAAGCCTCTCCCCTAAACACATTAAATCATGAGGACAACATTATTAAGTGCATGAGTCCAACTTATCAATTATGTATTGTATAAATTTAAGAATTTTTTTTGTGAAACCATTTAGATTGATTAATGTTTTTGTAGTCTGGTCTTTTGCATTTATATTATTGATGGATTAAAGGAGATGGAATCATGTCATGAAATTACTATTGTGTATATAAACCCTCAAAAAATCCATATCTACATAGATGGTGGTGTTTCTCATATCTATCATCTTCCAGTCGTTAGTAAACTTTACTTTATATTGATTTATTTATTTTAAATTAAAAGTTTTTATTGTTATTTATTTATTTTATTGTTATTATTATTGCGGTGGACTTCACTTTAAATTTAATTGGAATTATGTAAAATGTTAAGAGTTATATTTATATGGAGAGAACTTTTTTTTTATAAAATTTTATTGGTTAATTTTAAAATTATTAAAATTATTTATTTTTGGAAAAAACTATATGAAAATGTGGAATTTGGGTAGTTCACATAGTTTTCATTTAGTTTATATAGGTGTTTAAGTATTTTAAGGATTATTGAATAAGTTAACGGTGTTTTAAACATTTTAGTATAAAGGAAATATAATCATTTTATAGTTCAATATTTTGTTGACACTTTGCATTTAATAGTTATTGGAATTTTGAACACTAGTTCTATGCATCACACGACCTATAGCTATTGAACCTTAGCTATGAGTTTTCCATGGCATCATACTCTGGGGGGACTACCCCCTCACCGTCCCAACCCCCCCACCTCCAAAGAAAAAACAAAACAAAACAAAAAATCGTAAAGTAAACACCTTCAATGCACTAGCATGAGGGAACCCTCGGCCTCCCAAGTCTAGACCAAAGTATTTTGTTAAAAAATTAGAGGTTCCTAAGGCTATTCATGCCACTCAATCAAGAGAAATGGAAAAAGGGACTTAAGGTCCAATTTAAAGATATTTTTCCCTCTCTCAGATCCTTACATGTATGGATTGACAAAAATTGGAAGCCCTTAATAGAAGGCCATATGTCTATTGACTTTTGCAGGAAAGAATTCTACACCTTCATATTTGAAACGAAATCGGACCACGACCTGATCTTTCAAAGTGGACCATACTTCATGGAAGAACAAAGGATATATCTAAACTAGCGGAACCCATAATTCAATCCTAAAAATGAAATTGCTTCAATGGTTCTATTTTGGGTCAAGCTCCCTTTCCTCCCTCTTCACTACTAGAATGAGGAGTCCTTCAAATCTACTGGAAGTTATTCAGGGAAATATATTGATTGACATCAACCATGAGAATTATGTAGGATTTTTCAAATATTTTTTTTGAAGTAGATATTCCAAATGGACTCCCCTAAGCTATTCTCCTATCCTTAGAGGGTTATTAATTCATTCAAGAGGTGGACTATGACCAACTATAATTCAAATGCAAAAGGCTGCCATTGATATGGACACTTTGAGAAATTGAAAATATATGGAGGAAGGTCATCAACAAGGAGAAGAAGACACAAAATGGAAGCAACATAAAAGAAAATATTTCCAAGAGGACAAAATCAGGGGAAAAAGGTGAATACAAAAATAATGAGCTCTCTTAGAATAGAACTACAAAAGATAGCCGCCCTTTTATAGAAGAAGGTAAAATTCCATATTCAAGGAAGGCCAGAATGAATTCTATCTAAGTGTAACAAATTTATACCACTGGATTTTGAAGAAGAGGAAGAAGAGACACAAGATAAAATTGATAATGAAAAAAAAAAAAAAACTCTAAGAACCCATTTTCATCCTTGTTGTGCTACTCTTGTGAAGAAAACTAGCCCTGCCTCTTCCTATTTTGTAGCTTCTTAAAGGAAGTATGGAATTTTTCTCTCCATTCATTGTCAGCTAGAGTATAGTGGAAAAAATCAATTAAAAAAATCTTCAACTCTTGGAATAAACATTACTTTGGGAAATTTCAAAGCAAAAGCTTTTTTTAACAAATTTGGGCTACTCTTCCTAAATTTTTATGTTGGAAATTTTTTCTAGCAAGAAACAAAGCAATATTTGAAAATCAGAAAGTGCACCCCCCAAGAAGTGGCTTTAAAAACCCTCTCATTAATAAGGGACCATTGGAATTCCAAATATTATACCTCATCTTATAAGAAAAATATGGATGAGGAAGAAAACAAACGACTCTCCTTCATCTTAAAATCGAATTCAGCACTTCACCTCGGAAGAAAATCCTCTTCCTCCTAGGATAAAAAATGGAAAATACGATTCTCCTCTTCAAAATTCAATAAGTGGATATCCTTAATGGAAGGAATCATCATCTTCTTCGATGGTGCATCAAAAAAAAATCCTAGGGTGGCAAGAGTGGTAGGGTTTATACTTCGCTCCAATGAAATTATGAAGTAACCTTCTCCTGGGGGCTTGGGAGAAGATAAAACAATTAGGAAAAATGATAGGGATTCATATTTTAACCATCCATGGAGATTATCAAATGATCCTTCAAATCCTATGGAAGCAATCATCTCCAGACAATGTCCATCTTAAGTTTATTCTTAAGAAAGTGATTGTACTTCTATCAAGGATTGGGAAACATGAAATATTCCACATTATTAGGCAACATAACCAAATTGTGGATTCGACAGCAAATGAATGAGTAAGACTAGATCTTAGAACCCGAAAAAGGCATAATTCCACCATCCTATGTATCATACCATGAATGGAAATTATAAATTAAAGGGGACCCATTCTAAAACAAGGAGGCTCCCAATAGCAGAGTCTCCTCATCCTTGCCATGTAGGATTTTGGAGAAATTTAGTTTATGAGTCTATAATCCACCCCTTCCTACAATCCTTCAGGAATTCTAAAATTCCATGGATCAGATATATAATTCCATGTCGTTGTCCTGCAATCTAGAAAAATTTATGGTCACTCCAATTAACAGTAGAAAATTTCATCTCATGCATAGGCACACTCAATCTTGGATTTTCGATATGGATTTCCACCACAGGTGTCGGAAACCCATGTGGAGAGAGATGATATTTAGGTGGGGTAGTGCTCATCTTAACATGAGAAAGGAGAACATGCTCATAAATGATAAGAAACCATAACATATCCCTATTTGGTAATTTTATGTTCTAATCATGCTCTAGAAACAGAGTATTGTGTGTGTCTAATGCAGAGACTTTAGACAACATTTCCCCTACTGAGTAAGAAAAATATTTTACATTTTATTCAGATTAATTGTCTAAAAGTTTCTCCTTCCCTTTATACACACACACACACACATACACAGACATATAATTTGTCTGCTTAAATCACCATCCTGGAAAAGCTTCCAATATCATCAAAGCCAAAGACAATTGTGCCAAGCTCAGAATTGGCTTGAAGCATGGAGGTTAGAAATTTGTTAATACTGGGAGAGTTTGCAAGAAAGGAACCCACCTAAAGTCTAATATAAGAGACTTCGACGGATTGGTTAAATTTCTATGAGCTTTGGCTTTCCCATAAGTCTTTGAATTATCCTGGAGAGTAGGAGAAGGAATGGGTTTTTGAAATTTAGAGAACATAAGCCTAACTTATTATCTCTATATTTTGAACTTAAGCAAGAGCAAGTTATTCATTTATTTTCTACTTATCTCTTGGATATTGGTGGCATTAAAAGGAATTTTGTGTCTCTATGAACTTTTTGAGTCGCATAGGGTCACATCATTGAGAATTAAACCCAAGAGATATAGGTGTATACTCTCACATCAAGAAATTGAACTTTAGAAATAAATGAAAGACCCTCAATCCTAAGAATATTCACCCAGAGTTTGGCTAATTGGATATTTAAATTGTTTTGCAGAGCATAGCTTCAATTGGATTTGGAATTATTGGGGAAAATGGAGAAAACCAAAAAATATATATCTAAGGCCTCTCCGAGACCCAATTAAGTAGTTGCGAGTGGAAATTTATACACTACAAATGAAACACAATAAAATTATCTTGAGTATAATGATAGTTATGGACATGACAATGGAGCAGTGCACTATCATTCGATAGATTAAAAATGAGTTGATCGTTCTTCATCAAAAAATTGAAAACCTCCACTCAATCTTGGCCCATGGACCGACTAAACCAGCATGGTCAAGCAGTGATAGGACCATAGTAGCACAACATCTTCTAGATATAACTACAAATGTCTCAACCAAATAAGATGAAAGCAAAATGGAAGGTGTACCTTCTAATTAGAACTTATATATTCTTATATGTAAATGTTGTTTAATTTTGCAAGTTTTTGTTTATGCATATAGGCATAATAGGAAATCTAACAAAAAAACTCTTAAATTTTGGGGAAAATTTTCCTATGAGAAAATAGTGCCATAAAAGCATTATCTCGTCTGGGTCTCATGTAACATCCCCTCAGAAAATTTTTAAATAACAAGTTACTTCAATCAAAAGACATAACAATGCAGGAAAATTTCAGAAAAATTAAATATTAGGTAGGAATAATTAATTTTATGTTTAATAAGAAATTCATGTTTATAATGATGCGAGAATTATGAGCAACTCTGGGGAAAACGTGCCTAATTGTGCCTTATATGTCTGGGTGGTTAATCGGTTATGGGTCAGGCGGTTACTCGACCATAAACTCTCCTTGAGATTAAAAAATAAATAAAAAACAGGAACCAACAGGGTAATATGTACTTGCAGTATCCAAAGGACAGAAGAGGGAAAAACAATAAAATATTTTTGCTGGGAAACTGTGCTGAAATGTCAGGCAGATCCATGCAACAATAATTCTTGCACTAGGTCTGGTGAGGACCAGATAGCCACAAAAGATAATTGTGCAAAGTTATTTCTAACACCATGCTTGTAAGGATAGCACGAGGGGATACACAGTGGGATCCAGTCTCACAGTTGGGAGGATAAGGCATTTTTTTCCGCAGGAGTTCCAGACTTTCGGTGCAACAAAAGGACAAATAAGTATTTTTGACTTGGTTTAATTGTAAACGTTGTCATAAAAGCATGTAAATGGGTTTGTAATAACAGAAGGTAGAATAAAATTGTTGAGTAACAAAGTCCGTTGCAAATATATCGAGGTCTTGAAAAGAATGTCATGATATTTATCATAACTAGAAACTAAATTAACTAAGTTTGTGTATCTTTGTGTGGTAACCCTGTAGCGGTGAATGGATAATTAATAGTAGAATCGTACGAGAATGAATATGCATGGAACATTTTTCTTCTATACAATTGATCTGAACTTAGACAGGAATGCAACAGAATACATATATAACCATAAATATGTATATGCAATAGAAATAACACTTCATTTCATTAATATCAAAGAATTGAAATATGCTTACAAACATAATGGAAATAAACTAGCTCAAGTGATGCTAGCTTCTCTCTGAGAAGAGATGTGGCAACTACATGCCTCTGAATTGTGTTACAATGAGGCTTGGTGGCATTTTTATCATTGAAAAATAATGAAAAACCATAAACATACAAAAACCTAACCCTAGGAGATGAACCGCCAAAAGCTTATGGGCCCCATTGGGGTTCGTTGGAACGTCAACTTCTCGAGGTCCACTACAAGGAAAAGACCCTCTAGCGGAGGTTATAAAGGAGGTTTTTAGTGTTATAAAATTGGCCAAAATTGTCAAAAAAACATATGCTACCACATCCGTTTCTGGTAACGGAGGTTTTGGCGGGGCTTTTAATGGAAATTGAACACAACTAAAAAAAATGGGCGGTCAAAGGTTATTACATATGTTTTTCATCGGTGCTCTTATCAGGTTTTAACGCACCGGTGCATATCGATAGACAGCGCACCGGGGCGGTCGAAGGAGAATGCACCGAGCCGTTAAGGAAAACAACATCACCGGGCCTGGTGTTGGTGATACAACACACAGGGCCATTCTAATTGGTCTTGGGATTTGAGCAGTGCCCATAGGTCGTATAAGTGCACCGATGCGTGTATCTTTATGAGGCACCGGTGCTCCGTATCACAGAAAGGAACCGAGATTTATAATTGGTATCGGTATTCGTGCGGTGCACGTGACATATACAAATGCACCGGTGCTTATAGATACATAAATGCCTCGGTGCACAGTATCACACAAACATACCGATATTTATAACTGGAATCGGTATTAGTACGGTGCCCATATAATCATAAATGCACCAGTGCGTATAGACACATAAACGCATCGGTTTTCATTTTGTTTTTTTTAGAAACATCCACCTCTGACAGTCCAATTATTGTGATTGTTTTAAATTCATTATTCATCAAAAGTCGACACATATATATAATCTTATAAAAATATTCATATGAATTAAATTTTTATTAGTGCATTTGAGAACGACAATGGAGAACGCAATAGAATAAATTAAAACAAATATTATGATTATATATATATATATATATAAGATAGTCTTTATCATACAAAATGGGACAATTATTCGTATCCCTTTGTCTTTCAATTGGGACACTATGTCCATTACATTAAACAAAATGTCTGATTTCACAGACATATTTCAAAAAATAAAATGCCTTGCTTTGATATCCAAATTACATAGTGATCATCATTCTTCGCTTGAACTGCTGTCACTGCTAGAGCTACTTCCATGACTTGGGTTATTTTCAGGAATGTTGTGTTCACGACATTGATTGTTTTCTTCTTCTTCACTTTCCATCTACAAACATAAAAATAAACTAAAATGAGTGTATATACATTGGTGAGAATAATGAAAATTCCAATATTAAATAATATACATCAATGTAAATCGAAAAGAAAAATGACGTACCATAGCAACAATTGACTCACAAACTATACACATTCTTTCAAAACCATGTACCATGCCATCTTTCAAAATTTCATCTGTTGGTGCAGTTCCATACTTTGTTTCCTGTAAGTTTTATACCCCATAATAAATCATATATTTAATATAAAAGATGTTTTTGTTCTATTAATTATAGACGGATCTAATTAAAACAAGATCAATAAATGCTAACAAATTCCACAATTAAATTCTGATATGCCAACATATACTCACAACCCATATTTAACCCAATTTCAATCAATTCGTCTGATGGTTCTTCTTTGTATGTTAGCACCTGTTTGAAGACATTCAATGATGATTTTTGTAAAACAACTTAAAAATACAAAAATGAAATCTAGTTAAGTTGTTATAAGGAAGTAACAATTACTCACAAACTTAGAAATCAACCATTTTCTTCCTTGTCGTCCTATTTTATGTGTTGAATGGGTTCCATTTTCTTTTCTTTTCTACAAGAAAATTCTTGAAAATTAATATTTAATGCTAAATTGTTTATTTATTGTACTTAATGATCGAAAAATTCAATGATTACATATTACATTTGAAGCACGTTGTTGTATTCGTTCCACTAGATCCCTCAAACTTTTGTAAAAGTTTTTCTCCCTTTCGTTAACTTCCAGCACCACTCCAGATGAGCCAAAGAGCAATTCATTTTCATTTGCATGTTCTATTTTTTTTCTTTTCTTAGAAAAACATTCATTTTCTAAGTTGTTGGTCCCTGTAGAACATTAAATATATGTGAATTAGTAAACTGTTTGACACATGTATATAATAATTTTAAGTATATTATTAATGATAATTAAAAAAAGAAACTCATATTGGATCGATAGTATTGTTTCATTCACCTAATTCATCTTTTTGCAATTTTTTCATTAAAATTTTACGCTCTTTTGGTCGTAGATCATAAATAATCATATCGAGCTTTGTCATTTTGTGGCTATACATGATACACAGTAAACAATACATATTAGTTAAGTTACATATTGTTAAAAAATAATATTTTTTATAAAGAATTTACAAAGAACTTGCCTTTTTTGCTTTTCTTGATGTGTTAATAGTATTTTTGTTACTTGATATATTGTTAGTAATTTCTTTATCAATCTAAAACTTGTAGCATATCATTCATTAATATATTTATAAATAAATTCTCAACTTTTCAGGTAGAAAATAAATCTCGAGACACTGATGCTCCTTTCATGAAATCTACACCACCGCCGGTGCGTGGATATATTAACAATGCACTGAAAAATAGAGTAATACACCGTACGGTGCATTCGGTATTATAAACGCACTGCAAAAACAGTGTAATAGACCTAACGGTGCATGGGGTATTATAAACGCACCGCAAAAACGGTGTAATACATCGTACGGTGCTTTCCTAGTTAAAGAGAGCATCGGTGCCCTATTTCAGATTTGGCGCACGGATTTAAAAAAATGTTTTCAATTTTTTACGACACAGAATTTGCGCGGTGCGCTGTAATAATACAGAGCACCGGTGCAGTGGCGTATGCAGGGCGCACTGATAAAGAAAAATCCATATTTTTAAAAATTCACGCAATGGCCGAATGGACTGGTATCCGACTATGCAAGTCGTCCCGTGGGTTGGACGTCAATCTAAAATGAAAAACCCTAATTTTGAAATCACAGAAACAAGGAGAAGAAAGGGAAAAAACAAAAAAATGAAGGGTTCAAGGTAAAAATGGATAAAACTGCAGGGAAAAAATAAAAAATTGTAGAAAAAAAAAGTAAAAAAAAAAGAATTAAATTTAATCACAAAATGGTTTAAAATTCTATGATAAAGGGCTTGAATCACCAGAGTTTTGGTTTCTGATTGTCTGAATACTTCTGTTCGAATGTATTTCGCAATCCACAATGCCCTCGTGCTCTCTTGCTCTAGGTCTCTCTCCTGCAAAAATCTGACTGAAATTTTTTAGTAAAAATAGTGAAATAATGAAAAGTGTTTAGTATTTAAAGAATTATTTTATCAAATTAGATTTTCGAAAATATTTTGCCGCCCATTTTTCAAATTGCCGTTTTTTTTTAACTTAAACAAAATAGAGTTGCATTTTTTTTATTTGCATTTATTCATTTCTGGTGCGCATAAATATGACGCACCGATGCGTTGTATTAATACGACGCACCGGGGCCTGTTAGGATGATAAGCGCACCAGAATTTTTAAAGTTTTTTTTTTGTATGTAAGATCATAATAAAATAATGATAATTATAAAGTACATGAATTTATTTTCATTATTTTCTAAACTTTATATATGTAAGATCATAATAAAATAATGATAATTATAAAATACCTTAATTTATTTTCATTATTTTCTAAACTTTATGTTACAAAAATTCGTACTATTCTAGATTTGTTATTTTACAATTATTTGCAAATTTACAAATTTAAATATTTTAATAACATCATTTCACACTAATACAATTAAAATTTTCACATTAATAGAATTAAAATTTTACATACAATTACAATTACAATTTTAACTTTACATGCAATTACATTTACAATTTTACATATAATTACATTTACAATTACAATTACAATTTTACAAATATTTACAGACAATTCAATTAAAATTACAGTTACAAATACAATTACATTTACAATTTTACATAGAATTATATTTACAATTACAATTACAATTTTACAAATATTTTAGATACAATTCAATTAAAATTACAATTACAATTTGTGAAATTTACGTACAATTAGAATTAGAATTAGAATTTTACAATTTTTCATATATACAATTACAATCATTTCAGAATAAATTAAATATTACAATTACAATTAAAATTTTACATTAATAACCCACGGGGTGGCGACTTGTTGGTGATTGAGTGTTCTGTTAAGGCACTTGTTTGTAAAGGTCACCGGTTCAAACCCCTTGGGGAGCCCGTCAGGCGTAAGCCTGTGAAACCTTTTGTGCATTGTTAGCGGGGAATGATGTCGGCCAGGGGGGTTTTCACTGGCAGCAACACAATGTGATCTTGGGTGGTAGCTATGATATTATGGTTCTCGTTACCGGTTTCCCTCCTGAAAATATATATATATATATATATATATATATATATATATATATATATATATATATATATATATAAATAAAAAATAAAATAAATAAATAAACAAACAAAAATATATATATTTACATTAATAAATATTTTACATACAATTACACTTAAAATTACAATTAGTACAAATACAAATACAATTTTACAATTTTACATAGAATTAAAATTTAAATTACAATTACATTCACGACATAATATTTAATAAATATAATGATCATTTAATAATATTAAATTAATTAATAAACATCATCACGATCATGATAACCACTATACAAACCTCATATTCGACTAATAAACACATTCAATTAACATCAAATTAACATTATATATTAACATCATCACAACACGAACATCAAATATACATCTCAATATAATGTCAAATAACTCATGCGCCTATCACATATATACATCTATTTGCAAGCTAAACATTAAATGAACATATCTAACATGACTAACAATATGCGCCACAGCATGATCATCAACATGAAAATTAAGTACAACTGCAACATGAATATAAAATATATGGACCATATATATATATATATAACTGAATAAAGTTAAAAATATACAATTGTAATATAAATGTCTTGGATCAGGCACTGGTGGTAGTATAACAACATCAATAACACTAATACAAGTGGATGTGGCCTACTCAGTAAAGCTGGGTGCAGCCTCGACAGTTGATGGTCGACTAGCCTGCTCATGATCATGATGATCACTAGTACTGATGGATGCATCCGCTGGTGGTAGTACAACATGATCAATGTGAGGCGTAATAGTAGTGGAGGCCTGCTAAGTCAATAGTACTGCAGCCTTGACAATCGATGGTCCAGCCTACTCATGATGATCGTGACTAGTACTCATGATGGATGCTGTAGGCTGCTAACTGGACGTGGCCGATGGTCCAGCCTCATCTCCATGATGACTAGTGTCAGATGCTTCCAGTGGAGCCTCATTCTAATCATCAGGCGCGGCGCGAGGTGAACGATCACGATATGTATCTGAGTCTCTGCTGGCGGACTGTCCATCACGTGTCACAGCTCGACTATGCCTATAGCTACGGAAAATCCTCCTCAATTGCGTAACAGCTGTCATAGCTCCTATGACATGTCGCATCAGGTTGTACATGTCACGCGACATGCCTCTCCACATCCGTAACAGTCTATCATCGCCATGTATCTCTCTGTAATGAGCGGGCCTGATGCTCGCATCTGAAATCAATCCATAGAGTTGGCTGCCCAACTCCATTCGGTATCTGGTCTCAGATCGACCACGCCTAGCAAAAGTCAGTACCGGTGCACCATGAGGCGCAGGATCAACACGTCTCTCTGTTGTGCCACTAGCCTCATCCTCCGGCACATCAGCCATATCCTGATCGTAATCATCACGGTCAACACCTGGATCATGTGGTGGATCCAGCATCTCATCGCCATCAAAAGAGCCAATGTTTGCAAAATATATACAAGTACACAACAATAATTAGACAATTTCATTACACAATTTAATAAAAACAAGTTAAAGAACATGTTAAAATAAATATAAATAAAACATCAATATTACCTCTATCATCTGGCGACTTATCATGAGTGAAGAGGATGTTGGGACACCCTCGCCAATCTAGTCCAGCATAAAGACATGAGACCATAATGAAGGGATGCAGCCCACCAACATTGGCTAGTAAGTCCATCGAATCATGTGATATCCTCGCTGGAAACATAGTGTCTCCCCTCTTGGGCATCATCTGCCCCCACATGCGCATCCGGGCCTCGAACATCGGCCTACGAGGCTATCGAACAAAACTAGGTCTCATCTCTGGAAACCTCTCAAAAAATAAACAAAACAGCTCTGAAGAAAAAGGGAAGTTGCCCTCCCTTGTGCATGAGCACGACATCTATCTAAGGCTATACAAAACTGTCGCAAAAAAATGGCAAACCACCTGACAAGTCATGGCTGTTGTACTAAAGAATGAACGTAATATAAAAGCGAGCAACTAATGCATTTCCCATCACTGGTGTTGTGCGAAATGATCGAAGTGATAATAGAGAGGCACTGCACGTCATGTCTACCAAAAGCACTTATACATAACTGACCTCCAAGTACCTAAAACTCTGAAGGAGACAATACATGTGCTCTAATGTATCACTAGGAGTAAACTAACTGACTCCCTGCTACACAACCAACTGGCACGTTTGGGAATGAGGGAAAATCCACCCCTCTCCTTGATAGTCTTGTAATAAAATAAATGTCCTCCTCAGTGGGTGTGTACCACTAGTCAGGACCAACCTAAAAATCCTGTCGGTGGGCATTCCACCTGCCAATAAGATGTCTCAAAAGCACACTATGGGCCTTTAGGCCGGAAATAGCCTCCTCATAGAACTTGAGGAGGCCTACCTGCATAAGGATCTCATGGGTATCTGCAGTGATAGGGCGAGGGCATCCATCTCTCTCCCTCTCTCTCGCCTCCCATTGGCGAATCATGTCATATCGTTCTGCTTGTTGTTGTTGCTGTTGCTCCTGTTCTCTCTGAATCATTGCCATATTAAATATTTTTTTTTTATTAAAACATAAATGTATTATAAATATACATATATAATTTTTTTGAAAAAAAGCAAACATACAACTCAGTGCTCCATAAAAACAGTCACGCACCGGTGCCAGTGCATCCTAATATTTTAGTGCACCGTCCTCGGGGCCCCTAATGAAACAGACCGCACCGGATTCAGTGCAGATGTCTATTTTTCAAGCACCGTGGACTGTATATAATTCAGAATAGCGGTGCACTGACTGTACACCCCAGCGCGTATAGTCGTGTCAGCGCACTGACTTCATGACAATGACATAGTTGATGGTGCGGTCTTTTACTCAACCGCACCGTTGACCCTCTCAGAATGCAAAATGCGGTGTGCTGTCAAGTCAACACGTCGCACTGTGATTGACGGGGTCAACAGTGCGCATGGATAAATGAGCGCACCACCTTTTTTATTTTTTATTTTTAGTTTAAAATTATTCGGGGCGCCTTCCGGCACTGCCCCGAAAACGGTGCAGTTACCGTTAGCACCGGTAGCAGTGCTGCCTGTAAATTTTACAGGTATCACCGCTAACGGGTGCGAGCCGAACAGCTCGAGCGCACTGCGTGACAAATATTTTTTTTTTCTTTTTAATGGTTATTTTAAGTTTATTTCAATTTCTAATCCGCTAAAAGGCTTAATTATAGAAAAACTAGAAAAATACCTATACATTTCGCTGTCGAGGAGGCATATTGGCTGTAAAATTTGGAAAATAAAATTTGCCCACTATTTTTCAAAATGCAAGCTGGAGATTGGTGGCCAATGCAAAGCAGCAGTGTGTGCAATGGGTGCAATGAGAGCACCGATGTCAGGGCAGCTCAGAAATAAGGAAATAGCACCGGGGCTTGAGAGCTCTGGAGCACGGAGGAAAGTGAATAATGACGTTTTTTGGCCGTAAATGTTTTTTTAATTAACACTTTGTCGGTGCACAGGGTTTTATAAGCGCACCGGTGCTGTTAAATAAAACCGCACTGGGCTGTATCAATTTTGGCATGTTGTTTATAACATGCCGAGGCGTTTCCCTAACTGCCCACCGAGATGTTTCAGTTTCAGCTTGAAAATTTGATGATGCACTGGGGCGGCGTAATGGTAAAGCACCAGTGCGTAATAGTCGCAAAGCACCAGTTTTTTGGCCTTAATATATATATATATATATATATATTTTTTTTTTTTAACGTTATTCCAGTGCGTGCGGTTTCTGGTGCACCGGTGCTCTTAGAGAAGAACGCACCAGCTCGTTTCTGTTTTGGCGCAGTGTTTTATGATGCACCGGCGCTAAAGAGTATTGACACACCGGTGCGTTACAGTGATTGGACGCCCCAGCGGTGTGTGTACTTCACGCACGCTATCCAGTGTGCCAATGTTCAGTACGCACCGGTGCGTTCTATAGTATCATGCGCACCGGTAATTGATAGCTCAGGAGCACTGGAAAACTGAAAAATCCAGGTTTTTTGTCGTAAATATTTTTTTAATTTAACCCTTTACCGGTGCGCGTTGTTTATAGGTGCACCGGTATTGTTTGCTACAAACGCACCGGTTAGTTTGTGTTTTGGTGCGTTTTTTATGATGCACCGGTGCGGTTTCTGTCTACCGCACCAAGTGGTTTCAGTGTTGGCATTGTGCTTTATAGTGCACCGGCGCGGACGAGTTGTGAGGCACCGGTGCTCTATTATATTATGACGCACTAGGCGGGTGTGTACGGAGTGCACGGTGTCCGGTGTGCCAATGATTTTGTCCACACTGGTGCTTTCTTTTTTTGAGAGCATCGGGGTGAGTTTTAATGATAAGAGCACCGATAGGAAAATATTTGCAAAACCCTCCGCCTGCCAACCTCCTCTAGTAACCTCCGCTAGAAACGGATGTATGGGGTATTTTTTTGTGGTTCCTCAAAAAGATCCGCTAGAGGGTATTTTCCTTGTAATGGTCGTAACTTTGGCATACGATCTTTGTTTGGCTATCATAATACCTCCTTTTGAATATCCCGAAGAGGAGGTAGATAGTAAAATATGAAAAATAGCTTGGGACTTTTCCAATCTCTCCATTTTCCCTAAACATGTATTTTAGTCCCTCAAAACAGCTCCAGAAGTTTAGGACCCGAAAAAATGCCAAATTTAGTAAATTCTGCTACAATTAAGGAAACATAAAAACTAAAAGAAACAATGGTGGGGTTCCAAGTGGAATAGGCAAGTGACCACCAATATCCATCTAGATCAGTTCTGCCCCATTGCGTTGAGTGCCTCCATGAGATGGGGAAACTTCTCCTAAAATTGGTCCCTAGTGAGCCACTTACATTGGTGCAGGAGTTGGACGGTTTTGAAAACGCGATACAGTTGGATCTTCTGTTGGCGAGTGTTCTTGATATATGTTTCCATGATCCAATAAGTTGTGGCATGTTCCATTCAGTCGGGGTTTAGCTCTGTTCGTGTGAGTTGTTCTGCAATGTTAGATGTGTCTAGTAATGGTGGAAAATATGACCGAAGACGGTCCGCATTGAACACTGGATGTAGGCCAAGGAACATTGGAATGTTGAGCTCAAAAGTATTATCTCCTACAACCTTGGTTATAGTGTATGGCCCATATCGGAGTAGTCGAAGCTTACGGTGGGGCCCAACGAGGGACTCCTTCGACAAATGTAGCCAAACCTTGTCGCCCACCTGGAAATTTTGTGGCACCCGATGTTGATCATGTCGCTGCTTGTACTTATCATTGTATTTATCCAATACATCATGGAACTGCTGGAAGATGTGTTGGATTCACTCTATGAAGTTTTTAGCCCTATCAGTTTCAAATTGGACATGGGCTAAAGCTGCCTGAGTAGTTGCAAATGGTATGGCCACATCAATAGGACATAGTGGTTGGAATCCCAACTCCACCTAAAAGGGGTTGTGGCTATTTCAGCTATGGAGATCCCTATTGTAGTTGTGCTAGATATAGGGGAGGCTTTCATCCCATGTGCAAGGATGCTTCGAGTTGTCATGCGTAGAATGTGTACGACCATTCTGTTGACGACCTCTTTTTGGACATCAGTTTGGGGGTGGAAAGTGATGGACTTAGTGAGCTTGGTATCCAACATCGACCAGATACTTGACAAAAATGTACCTAGGAACCTGTTGATCCAGGTGGATATTGGTGGACACCCGCCTATTCCACTTGGACCCCCACCATTGTTTCTTTCAGTTTTTTAGTTTCCTTAATTGTAGCACAATTTACAATATTTGGCAGTTTTTTGGGTCCTAAACTTCCGGAGCCATTTTGAGGCCCTAAACGACGTATTTTGGGCATGAAACCCCCAACAAATATTAGTCTTCCAAAATTGATATAGTCGTATTCCTCGGATAGATCTTTCTAATGATGTATCATGTGCGTCAAACAAAGATATTATGCCAAAGTTATGAACCTGGGAAATTGATGTACCAATTTACCCCGACGTGGCCCATAGTCTAGTGTTTCATCTCCTAGGGTTAGGTTTTTGAATGTTTAGGGTTTTCTATTATTTCTCAATAATATATAGGCCTTCGAGCCTCATTGTAACACATATTTCAGAGGCCTATAGCCGCCACATCTCTTCTAAGAGATAAGCTATCAGTGCCCTGGCTAGTTTATTTCCATTTTGCTTGTAAACAAATTTCAGTTGTTTGATATTAATGAAATAAAGTGTTATTTCCGCTACATATTTGTATTTATGGTTATATGTGTATTCTTTTGCGTTCCTGCATAAATTTGGATCAGTAGTATCAGAGCGGTCTACTCTTTCTCGATCCTTCTTTGCATGTCCCCAATGAGGTCGAGGTATAAGGAGTTAGGGCTCGATCTAGTTGAACCTTTGCAATATCATACTCGCAAACCTCGATGGACGACCATTGGGGTTGAAAATAAAGACGAGGGAGTAGGAGATCCTATCAAAATATTGCTCGAGGAGGCCCTCTAAAAACAAAGGAACGTGATGATGGATAACTTTGCCCAGATCCTTCAACGACTGCCCACTAGCGGCGCATCTGCATCCAGCAACCACTCTAGAGGCGCAACCCCTTTTAAGGTACAAGTAAACTTTGACATTCCCATATTTGATGGCCAAATAGATGCAAACATCGTAGATAGATGGTTGAATCTATTAGAAGAATATTTCTCGGTTCATGAATTTTCCGACTGGGAGAAGATTATTTTTGCACTCCTCAAAGTCGCCCCCCATGTCAAGGACTGGTGGAAAACCTACTATGAGAAAAAGGACGAGGGGGAACCCTCTCTGCTCTCGATCATACCCACTTGGAATTCTTTCCGAGATGCCATCAAGAAACAATATTATCCCACGGGGAGCTATGAGGACAAGTACATACAATGGACTACGCTACAACAACAAAGGGATCAAGATGTGCATGAGCTGACGAATCTGTTCCATACCCTATGCACAAATTTGGGTATCAAATATTCAAAGAAACATCTGGTGTTGAAGTACCACAATTTTCTGCACAGATACATTCAAGAGGAAATGGAGTTCCTCGACATCTCCTCGCTTGGTACAATATACCGATATGCTACCAAAATTGAGCAGAAATTCAAATAGAAGAAGCGAGACTTTGGATCTACGAATCACAAGCAAAGGAAAAGTGCCCCCAAACCGCAGAACAAAGGACAAAGCCAAGGCATGGCAGCCCAAGACAACCTGCCAAAGCCACAAGAATAGAACAACACCGCGAATCCAAAGAAGGACACGATAAAGTGGTGTGATTTCCATAAGAGCTCCACTCACAACACAAGTGAGTGTCGACCCAAGCAGTCATTGGTGCCCGAGATGAAGGCTTCTGAATTAGATGCATGCTTCGACTCTGAATTAGAACCCGAGAAGGGGAATGCCAAAGGGAAGCATATTATTGATGTACTGGAGCCCAATGCCATCGTTGCCACCACGAAGATCCAAAAGGAAGAACTGGGAGATCCAGAGGAGGAGGAGTGTCTCTTCCTCTCCCAAATGTGGGTAAAGGGTTCCCCACTATAGTTCATTGTCCACAGTGGGAGCCAAAAGAAACTTATTTCAACAGAGGTTGTGAAGCGGTTGGGCTTGCCAACCACAACACACCCACAGTCGTACACCATTGGGTGGCTTCACCAAGGACGGGATATCTATGTCAACGAGAAGTGTCGATTTCCCTATTGCATCAAGCCCTTCACTGACGAGGTATTATGTGACATTGCTCCTCTTGATGTTTGTGATGTATTAATAGGCCAACCATCCTTGTGGAAGTGACATGTTGTCTATGAGTCCCAACCTCGTGTTGTTATTGTTACTTTGAGAAATAAGTTTTACAGGATACCATAGGTATCACTGCCTGCCGCTATCTCTTTGGTTACTGCTAAAAAATGCAGTAAGCTCATTTCCAAAACCGGGAAATTTGTTTTCCTGATGATCCGGCCTCAGGGCAAGAAGAAAATTGTGGCCACAACCTCCAGACAGGGCTCCTCCGCATGACAACAACAAATGGAAAAGGTCGTGGAGGAGTACGGGGACATCTTCACCTCACCCACAGGAGTGCCTCTAGACTGTCAAGTTGAGCACCCCATCGATCTGACCCCAAGTGCACCGCTTCCCAATGGACCGATATATTGGTGCTCTATAATTTCTGGAGAATGATGAAATCAAGAGGCAGATTCAGGAGTTGTTGTAGAAAGGTCACATCAGGCCAAGTTCATCGCCCTGTGGGAGCCTGATCGTGTTGGTGCATAAGAAGGATGGGACTTGGAGACTCTGTATCGAATATCGGGCGTTGAACAAGATCACTGTGCGGAATAGGCACCCGATCCCACAGATTGATGACCTTCTGGACCAACGCGAAGGGGTGAAATATTTTAGAAATATTGACTTGAATTCTAGGTATCACCGTGTACCAATTGAACCATCTGATGTGTGGAAGACTTCCTTCAAAGCCAAGAAGCGCCTTTTCGAATGGTTGGTCATGCCTTTCAGGTTGACGAATGCTCCCGCAGCCTTCATGAGGCTGATGGATGACATCTTACGGCCATTCACAACTCATTTGTAGTAGTGTACTTGGATGACATCTTGATCTTCAGCTAGAATTGGGAAGAGCACCTACACCACATCTGACAGGTCCTCCAAACACTGTGGCAACACAAGTTGTGTGCCAATTTGGAGAAGTGAAATTTTGGCATGACCCAAGTTTAGTATCTGGAATACATTATTGATGAGCGAGGGGTGCATGTGGATACAACCAAGATCTAAGTCATTCAGGATTGGCCAGCCCCAACCACTATAACAGAGCTTCACAACTTTCTAAGTATTGCTAATTTCTACCACAAGTTCATGTTGGGATTCTCTCATATCACTTTGATGTTGAGTCAAGTCACCAAGGGAGGAACGAAAGAAAAATTCTTTTGGTTGGAATCTCAACATAAGGTGTTCGTAGAATTGAAACATCTCCTCTGCTCTGCCCGAGTGCTCACATTACCAGACTTGCAACAACCATTTGAGATCTAGACAGATGCCTTTTACTATGCTATTAGGGAAGTTCTTACTCAACGGGGCAATCCAATGGCATATCACAATGAGACATTGTTCGACACAGTCCATAAGTATCCCACTTATGACAAAGAGATGTATTCCATTGTGCAACCTTGCCAATAATGGAAACATTACATTTTGGGGAAAGAAACGATCATCCACACAGACCACCGACCCCTGCAGTTCATACAAACACAAGGGAAGTTGCAGAACAATCACCATCATAAGTGGTCCACATATTTGCAACAGTTTCATTTGAACATCAAGTACAAGAAGGGCAGCACCAATAATGTTGCAGACTGCCTCAGATGACCACCGATCGTGGCAATAACCACCGTCCTCAACTCTTGTGGGCACGAAACTTATGATTGGTCGCTTCTCTACAAGAGCGATCCCAAATTCAGCCATGCATACAAGACGCCCTTGGAGGGTAACCGAGTTCCAAATTTTCACCTCCAGGATGCATTGCTATGTCACCTGGAACACCTTTGTGTTCCTTCAAGAGAGCATGACAATATGATTTTGGAAACGTACTATAGTCGAGTCGTTGGGCACTTTGGGGTCGAGAAAACAATGGTAGTACTGCAAAAGTATTTCTATTGGCCAAACCTTCAATAGGATGTCGGGAAGTACATCAGATCCTGAACTTCCTGCACCATTTCCAAACCGAACATCAAGAAGCAAGGCCTTTATACTCCGCTGCCTACCCCTAGTCGACCTTGGGAATCCATCTCCATGGATTACATGTTGGGCCTTCATTCTACTAAGCATGGCAACGACTGTATTTTCATGGTCGTCAACAGATTCTCGAAGATGGCCATTATGGCGGCCTACAAGAAGAATATCACAATAGAATCCACTGCTAAACTCTTATTTGAATGAGTGTGGGTACACTTTGGGATCCCACAGTCTATCATCTCAGATCGGGACATCAGGTTCCTTAGTAAATTTTGGTCCAACCTCTAGTCAATGCTGGACACCAAGCTCACCAAGTCCACAAATTTCCATCCCCAAACTGATGGACATACAAAGGTCGTCAACAAGATTATCGTGCACATTCTGCGTATGTAAAACTCAAAGCATCCACGCACATGGGATGAGAGCCTCCCCTATGTACAACATAGCAAGAACCTGGCCCTCCACAGCTCAACCGACCATAGCCCCTTTCAGGTGGGCTTGGGATTCCAACCACTCTGTCCCATTGACGTAGCCATGTCATTTGCAGCTAATAAGGCCGATCAGCTCATGTCCAATCTGAAGCTGCCAAGGCGAACAACTTCATTGAGCGCATTCAACACATTCGCCAATAGGTTCATGACATATTGTAAAGAGCCCATGCTAAGTACAAGCAGCGTCATGATCAACATCGGGTGCCACACAACTTTTAGGTGGGCGACAAAGTGTGGCAACATTTGCAGAAGGAGCACTTCACTGGACCCCACCGCAAGCTTCGCCCACTCCGATATGGGCCATACACCATCACCAAGGTTGTAGGGGACAATGCCTTCGATCTCAGTATTCCACCATTCCTTAGTTTACACCCAATTTTCAATGTGGACTGCCTTTGGCCCTACTTTCCACCTCTACTAGACACATCTGACATGGTAGAACAACTCACACCAACAGAGTTAAACCTAGACAGCATGGAACAAGCCACACCTAATCGGATTATGGATACACAGATCAAGAACACCTGCCAGCAGAGGATCCAGCTATATCAATTTTTCAAAGTAGGCCAACTCCTTCACCAGGTCAAGTGGCTCACTAGGGACCAAGTTCAGCAGAAGTTTCCTCATCTCATGGAGGAACTCAACACAATGGGGACCATTGCTTACTAAGGGGGGAGGAATGATCCAGGTGGATATTGGTGGCCACTCGCCTATTCCACTTGGACCCCCACCATTGTTTCTTTCATTTTCCTTAATTGTAGCACAATTTACTATTTTTGGCATTTTTTCAGGTCCTGGACTTCTGGAGCCGTTTTGAGGCCCTAAATGACGTTTTTTGGGCATGAAACCTTCAAAAATTATGAGGTAGTTATAATCATCAGATAGATATTTCTAACTATGTATCATGTGCGTCAAACAAAGATAGTATGCCAAAGTTATGACCCTGGTAAATTGATGTACCAATTTACCTCGACAAGGCCCATAATATGACGTTTCATCTCCTAGGGTTAGGTTTTTGGATGTTTAGGCTTTTCCATTGTTTCTCAATAATATATAGGCCTTCGAGCCTCATTGTAGCACATAGTTCAAAGGAATGTAGCTTCCACATCTCTTCTTAGAGATAAGCTACCAACGCCCTAACTATTTTATTTCCATTCTATTTGTAAACAAATTTCAGTTATTTGATATTAATGAAATGAAGTGTTATTTCCGCTGCATCTTTGTATTTATGGTTATATGTGTATTCTGTTGTGTTCTTTCATAAATTCATATCACCAACCCAAGTTTTGTATTATGACCCGGGTAACAAATTTGCATAGACTCCATATTTTTTATCCTTTTCCTTCCCATTTCATGTATTATGCTCTTAGTATTTTGTTCTTGTGGAAGTACTTCTTTATGAAGGCTTCCTTCCACCATTAATTAGAATTCAATATTAGTTTCCATACAATTTTGGCGCTTAGGGCGAGATTCATGTACTAGGGGTCCTTAAATCCCAATCCTTCGAACTCCTTCAGCAGATGGACTACACTCCAATTTAGAAGATGGAATTTTTGTTTTTTGTCCTTTCCTCCCTGTTAGAAGAACCTTTTGATCAGAGCACTCATTTGAGGGAGGATGCTCTTAGGAGAAAGCAGTCTCGAGCCTAGATAAACGGGGAGGGACGACAACACAAATTTGATTAGGATGGATTTCCTAGCTAATTTAAGCCACCCGCACCCCATCCCTAGATATTCTTCTTGAATTTTTGCAAGATATCTTCCCAATATTCCCCTGAGGAGGACCCTAAATAAATTGGGATGCCAAGATACTTAAATGACTTCCAATTTATTTAAACCTGTCAACGGTGCTGGAAATACGTCAACCAAGCTGGTATGCCTGATGAGAAGTCTTAATTAGATTCACATTGTTTGGTGTAGGAGCCCTTCCAGAAATAAGGCCCGACTGCTATATGTTATTAGATATATGCCTTGGCTACAATGGTTAGCACAAGAGAATAATACACAAGTACTTTCATATTAGGAAGTGAGTATGCCTTGTGGAATGTTCAGCTACAGAATGGATCAAGGTTCTTCTACCAAAAGGGGAGAGAAGAGTGAGCCTTATAAAGACAAGTAATAGTACTAATATAGTAAAGACACACGAGCATATAAATATGAATGAATTATTGGAAAACTAGCGAAATAATAGAAGCAACGATTGTTAAACACATACAACACATATTCAACAAGATAAGTACCAAATCCATCGAAATAGTTTAATTTCATTAGCACATATGAAAATAAAATACATCGCAAACATTCAAAGAATAGTCTTACAATATATACGACATCGACATGAAAGTGTGTTGGTTCAATGAACTTCGAAATAAATAAAAATTTCCAAGATACACCAGTACAATGAACACCACTAGCCCCAATAATGGAGCATTAGAGCAACCACTTGCTCCTCCAAAAGAGATATTTTCCTCTCTAATGCCTGGTAGGAGGAGCCAGAGTGAAAATTCCTTTACATGAGCTATGAGGGTATATATATAACAAATGGGTTGACCATTCCCCTTCCTTGTGACTTTTGGACTACCTCATGAATGTTTGTCTTCTCAATGACTCTTTGACTCCATGAATTTTCACATTCTATGGATGACTCTTATACTTCCACTTTACATTACATTTCTCCAATATTGAATTTACATAATCCCCAAATGATGTGGAAAATGATGACTCGTGACAAGACATGACATGACATTGATGACATGGACTGCATGATGACATGAAAATGTTAATCCATTCCTTGTTGTTTCTTTCTATGTGTCTTCTTGAAAGATGGAACATGTTATCTTATTCATTCTCCATATGGCTTGAAGGTAGGGAGTCTTCAATGTAATCTTGATTTTTAGCTATTATCGCATTTTGGTGTCCCTTTATCTTTCTTGATTGATCAACTTGTTTTGAAACTACAAAGGTGTCTTCTAGTAGGGTCTCCTTCTTCATCTCCTTCATCATCATCCTGTCATAACATGATATAATACCTGCAACTGAAATCCACTCATGACAAGATGACATCAGTTTGATAAACGCCTAGTCTAACATGTTTCCTAATAACCACTAACTGAGCTGGAACCAGGTGACAGCATGGGAGACAGACTCAGGGATTGTGTAGTTGCACAACTCAAGAGGTCAGGGGCCAAGATTGAGCCTTGAGACTGTGCAATGCGCAGTTCATGCAGGTCAGGGATATACAACTGTGCAATTGAGGGGCTTAAGCAGTTAGGCTGAAGTATTGAGGCTTGAGGTTTCCCACTATGCAGTTATGGAGGGGAAGAGGCCAAGGGATTGCACAATTTAAGAGGTCAAGGTTGAGGCTTGATGCTTGAGACTGCGCAGTGCATAGAAGAGGATGATTGGAGGCAGAGGTTGCACAATTTTGGAGCTCAAGGGTTGAGGCTGAGCATTGAGACTACACAATTCACAGGGTCTGCATGTAGTGCCAAGAGGTAAGGTTGAAGCCTGAGGACTGAGATTGCGCAGTGCGCAGTTCAAGAAGGTTGAGTGAGGTCAAGTTGCTCGGGGAGGAACTTTTCCGGATTTAGCTATGTAGGATAAGTGAGACCAAAGTGAACAATGATAAAATTTAAGTATGATCACACACTTATATCAATTTATGATGCAACATTTATCACTCATAACACATGAACAACATACTTCCCTCAATGCGAAAACTTTCCCCAAGTGCGACACTAAAGGTACAATTTGCAATGATGGTGACGACACTTGTGTGACAGTGCTTGAAACTTTGGGAATGAGTGCGATACATGTCTACATGGTAAGAATGACTCATTAACACTAAGGTTACCCCATGAAACAAACCAAAACCACCTTTGTGTGATGTGTGATGCTTGCCATGCCAAAATACGACATTTGCAACAATAACAGGAAAGTGCAAACGACACTTGCAAAATGTGAACAACATTGAAAGTGACACATGCCAGAATGAAGATAGCATGAAAATGACACTTATTATAATGAAAAAAGCAAAAGCTACATTCGTAAACATGAAAGCGACACTTGCAAAGTTGAATATGCGCAAAAGCGACAGTTGGAAAAACTCACCGAAATAGAAGAACAATCGCAACCAAAAGTGGGAGAATGTCGATGAAAGTGTGCATTGACTGTTGACACAGATTGGACATTGTACATGAATTGTCTTGATGGGTTTGTGTTATGCCTATTCAATCTTGCATAAAAGAGTGTGTTGATGAACTTGTTGCGGACTGAGCATGTGTGGGCAGGCGACTTTGACATTTATCGATCAACCGAACGATCATAAGATCCACAGTAGGCTCTAAATTCAAGTGTAGACCAAATTTTGGAGGGTGTTTATCATAGCGACAATATACCGAAATGCCCAATGCTATAGAAATATTTTTCAATGTAGAGTCCAAGCAATTCCACCCACAAAGTTGACTTTTCTTTTTGTTTACCAGACATCCTGATAGAATGAGGGTCTAAGCTTAATTAGAGAATGTGTATGTGAAGAATTAGTTGTGTCGATGTCATACCTCGACCATTAGAGAGGAAATGCACCAACAGGATGACAACAACCTAAAAATTTATAATAAAACCAAGGTCGACTTTGTAATTTTGAAATTTTTTCTTTGTATGGGCAAAACTATTGGCTTAAACGAGATACTAGATGTCACTTGTAGTGACACATAATAATCAATAATATTGTTATTTCAACGACATTTTGGAATGAAGTTTTGTTTTAAGATTCATTAGGCAAAGTGATTTTTTATAGTGATAATATTATATATGAATAAAAATTATATGTAATATTTAAGGATTATTATTATTATTATTATTTTAAGATTATAATTTGTTTTCATTGGATTTATTTTGTTGAGAAAAGTATAGAATAAATTAGTAAATTATAATTTTGGTATTTTTTATAACGTTCGAAAAATGTTTGGAGTAAATTGAGATTATAGTTTTGATAATTTAGTTTAACAAGGAGTTCCAAGTGTTAGTTCAAGTGGTTTGGGGCTAGACGTGAAGTTCTTTGATATTGTTGCTAGTTGTTTTTTATCATGGTTCAACTCTCTTTGATTCCCTTGGGGCAAGGTCTGTAATTAGGGTTGGTGATTTACCATAAATATTTTACCATCCATGAAATGTGGAGAAGTACCGAAATGTGGGGAAGTGCACTCGGGGTTTCTGCTTTCATTCCAAGTAAAAAATAAGTAAAAATAAAATAAAACTTAGTTTAACTAAGACGTTGAGTAAGACTCAATGATATCTATATAAGTAACCAACTTAAGTACTTGATCCCATAACCTCCTACTTGTAATTCACAAAACTCAACCACTCAAGTTAATCCAATTGTCTCTTAAGGTTATTAAATATATTATTAGGAACAACAATATTAACTATTATTTGTAAACATAGATTGATTTATCATTTTTCTTCAAGAAACCACATTACTTAAAATAACTTGTTGATAATTTGTAAGATGGTATATTTTATATCTTACTTGATGCTTCTGAATTTTTAGTAGTTAACATGTTTCCTTGTACCCAAGGAAGACGAGCTCTTACTCAATCAAAAGTAGTTTTAGGTCTTATTGTAAGACTAAAAGATGGTATTTTAAACTAGACAATATCCATAAGAAAGTCAATATCCCTTATGGTCATAGTTGTAGCTACTTTTAGTGGGGTCATATGTGCTTTTTAATAACATTGAGTCTTAATCCCATACACGAGACCATATAATACCTTTGGTTACACTTTACATGTGCTTCTATTCACAAGTAATTTAAAAACAAAAACATCTTATAGGGAAAGTCAAGGGATACTTACCTATATTTGTGAATGACATATTCAATAAATATGTTGATATACACTAGTGCAATTCACTCACTCAATTTGAACTAGGCGATTTTTAATTTGAACTACCTAAATATCCAACAACATTAATAACAATTAATTGAGCTAACCCCTTAAAATACAATGTGATGAGTTCCAATCCTTAAGTAATAATTTCAAAATAAACAAACACATACATATCCATAAATAATAAATAAAACGAATATCACTTTTTTTGGTAATTAGTGAAATCTGTAACTAGGAGAGTTTCATATATGCTTCTAATAGGGGCCTAGAGTATGCCCTAAAACAACTTCTACTTGGCTAAGAGCTCGTCTTCCTCAAATGTAAGGAAACAGGTAAACGACCCAAGACCCAGAGGCATCTGGCAGGAGTGAAAGCCTGCCCCCTTACAGACCACCAACGAGTTATTCCATGTGGCATAAAGTTTCCTTGTATAACAATGATGAGTAAACCTGAATTCGCTGATAATAGTTAGTGATGGTTGTCCTCACCGCTGGTTTGACAATTGAGTTATGATAGGTTTTCCCACCGTGTTTAAAATCTACTTCTAATATGGACACAAGTTAATTGAAAGAATATGGACACAAGTTAATTGAAGGAATTGAATAAAAAACTTTATAATATTTTACATAACACTTTACATAACATGGTTAACCAAATAATATATTCTTTCTGAGTGCAAGCTTCTCTCATTCATAATGTTTATAAAGGAATTCTTCGGGTAAATCATATAAAAAATCTTCAGGTTGATGTGTTTCGAACCACTTAGTGTGGTTCATCATCAAGACTTAGATGAAAGTTTTTATCCAATCATGTTAATATATATTGTAGAGATACAAAACGGTTAGTTATAACGTATACAAGATGAATACTTTATTTTATTAAAAAATGAACAATTTATTAAAAATGAACATTAATGAAAACTTATAAATATTTATTATGCAATTGAATCCAAGACCCGTTGGATCCAAAAAACATGAAATATGCTTATATAATCCCTTGTTCCTGTGGGACCCCCTACATTGGAGAAACTGACTGCTCCATAAATCAAAGGATTCAAGAGCTTGCTGCAGACATCCGACATTGTAGGATTCGCTCCTCGGCTCCAGCTGAACATGCCAAGAAGGCAAAACACCACATTTGTTTAGAGAGTCCCAGGTCATTGCTAGGAATGGTCATTTCCATCACTGAAAGTTTAGGGAGACCATCGAAATCGAAAAAAGGTCTAATATGTTCAATAGGGACAATGGGTGGAAGATTAGCAATTGTTGGATCCCATCTCTTTTTTCCTAGGTTTACTCCTCTGTTTTTTTAAATCTTCTTTATTGATTCATTTCTTAATTTTTTTTTAAATAGATTTGAGTATTCTGATATTTTTTCTTCCTTTCTCCTCCTCCTTATTTTTAACATTCTCTCTTTATTTTTAGGCCGATAGGCCTTCTGTTTTGAATTAATACAGGGGCTTTTTCGTCAACCAATTCATTTTGATAATGACACATGTCACTAGTAAGACGTGTGCAAAAAAATCATAAAATCATAAAAAAATCATAAAATCATAAATTACTAAATAAATTTTGCTGAAATTTAGAAACGAATTCGCTAAATAGTAATTTCTATTTAATAATAAATAGTAATTTCTATTTCAAGGGTTATACATGATAGATTTTTATCCAATTACCTTCCACAGGTCATCCTAGAATAATTCACAGGGATATCAAGGGATCGAACATTCTGTTGGATGACAGATTTAAAGCACAGGTATGGTTTCTTCAAGAATTATCATCACAACCAGATGGATACTTGTGTGTCCAAATTTTATATGCCGTTATGTTGAGTAGAGTCTTGTTTCTGATGGTTTTTTCTTATTTGCAGGTGTCAGATTTTGGACTTGCAAAACTAGCATCAGATACACGCATGTGACAACCCGTGTCATGGGTTTCTTCAAGAATTATCATCACAACCATATGGATACTTGTGTGTCCAAATTTTATATGCCGTTATGTTGAGTAGAGTATTGTTTCTGAAGGTTTTTTCTTATTTGCAGGTGTCAGATTTTGGACTTGCAAAACTAGCATCAGATACCAATACGCATGTGACAACCCGTGTCATGGGAACCTTTGGGTAAGTTGTAGATGTTCTCATTTTGCAGGTTTCCCAAGTATTGATTTTTGTGGTTGAATGGTTTCCTAAGAAGGTATAGTTGCTGCCCTATGAAGTATAAATTTGCTTGACATTGATTTGATATTTCAGGTATATGGCACTGGAATATGCATCAAGTGGAAAGCACACTGTCAGGTCTGATGTATTCTCATTTGGGGTTGTGTTATTGGAGCTTGTGACTGGGCGGAAGCATGTTGATGTATCACAACCTCTTGGTGATGAGAGCTTCGTTGAATTGGCGTGTATATACTCTAAAACTATCATTAATCTGATTCTTACATTGTAAATGAAAGAAAAATGCATCGTTTATAAGGAGTTTTGCAAGATTATTGTTCTGTGCTGCACTTTATCTTTCCAAAAAGTTTTCATTTTTATATGGTACTTGATGCATGTGCAAGTCAAATTTTCATCAGAAGAATGTTTCGTCAGTCATGAATTGTCATATCATGCTTTCATGCAGTGTTAATAGAATATATTAATCATTAAAATGATTTTTTTTATACACATTAATATAATATATTTATATTTATTTACAACTTTTTTTTATTTAGAACTCCTATACAATATATTTATTATTTAAACTTCTAAAAAATATATTTCAACTTCAATAGTATTTAAAGTGAATTTTAATCTATTATTTTTATATAACATTTTTTACTATGCAAAATTCTCACAATAATAATTGAACATGGCTGGAGAATTCTTCTACAATCTTACTAAATTGTAAGTGCATTTGAGAAAAATGAGCCCTCTCCAATATTGCTTTTAAAATAATTCCAAATTTAAATAGAGAATCAACATTTTATATCTTTCCAGGGTTAGGATGTTGAGAAAGGCTTTGACCTGAGGATTTGTTGTTGTACACTTTGCATGCTAATTTTTTTATATAATAATTTGCTTAAAAATATTTGTGTGATTAAAATTATTTTAACATAATGAAATAAGAAAGTTTACCATTTTCTTAAAATAGAGAAATAAAAATAACTTATGTGAACTAAAAATAATAGAAAGTTAGTTTAAAAATAGGAAGTTCACATATTTTCTTAAATTTTTAGGAATTTTCCCTTGTAACTTATTTTTTTTAATAGAATTAGAGATCTTTCCAAAAAGATTATTTTTCTTTATAGAAAGTAACCATAAACTTCTAAGTTGCCCAATTTGAACTCACATGTCACTAGTAAGACTTGTGTAAAAAAAAATAGTAAGTTCACATATTTAATTAATATTTAATATATAAAGTAATATTTAAACTATAAAGTAATGAATAAATCTTTAATTCACATATTTATTTTAACCAGATTTACTTCACATTTTTCTATTATATTGTAATTGAATTTCCACGAATCTTTCTCCAAGTTGGGTTTTTTACCATTACACTCTAACTAAATTTCAATTCTTCTTTTACAAGTTGGGATAATTATATTAGTTGAATCCCACATGTTGTTGCTATACTTAAATATGAATTCGATGTCTTTGCCTAGTGATTTGATTCCCAGATGTCTATTTTCTACCTTTTTGAATTTGAACTTTTAACCTTTTACAAGAAGGCATGCATTCTTAGCTATTAGAAGTTTAGAACCACTCTATGTATAAATGGATCCTTGAGACATTCAATTTTTGTAAATTAAAATATCATCTCATCTATTAGTTAGATTACTTTAAAATATAATGTAATCAAATTATTATTTAATATTCCACCATGCGGTTCTAATGACATTGGAGAATGTTTTTGTTAAACAATTCTAATATAGTTACATATTATAAACTTAAGAAAAAAATACAAAAAAAATAACTTAAATTTAACGTATCAATTGCTATTTTCTTGTACAACTTTTTTGATTTTAAAATCCTATCGGCCTCTCTTTGCACCTTTTGGGGCAACTGCTAGTTTTATTCATAATAAAAATAATATATATATATTTCTATTTGGTTTCTTTCTAATTAGGTTTTTCTAATTTTTCCTAATTAATTATTCTTTTTTATGCTTTTCTTATCTATTTTTTAAGGGTTTTTTTTTTTTTTTTTTTAATATAGAACTTAATAGATAATTATTTTTGTATTCTTCATTTTTTATTAAATTTTTTAGATTTTATTTTATTTTTTTTAACGTTGTTAGATTTCATTTTTTTCCAAATTTCTATTTTGTTTTTATTTTATTTTATTTTATTAAATATAAAAATAGTTATTAAATGATTATAATATTTTGTTTTATATTTACATATATTCTTTAATATATTTTTCTAGAATATATATATATATTCTTTAATATATTTTTCTAGAATATATATATATATATATATATATATATATATATATATAAAGTTAGATGTTTTCTCCCAACTTACTTGCTTAGTAGTTTGATGATGTTTGAACACAAACATCTTTACCTTGATAAGACTATATTTTCATTATGTCCAATATATCACCCTAATTGGGGCAGGAAATTGAACCAATAACTTCACATTAAAGAGTGCTTTAACAAAACACCCGATCATCATCACCATCTATCCAAGACCCCGTCAACATTTTTTACATTAATTAAATTAACATTAAATCACATATTAAATATTTATAAATTTCTCATTAACACTTATTTTAATATATTATTTATTTTTTAATAAAATAAAATTATCCATCTTTTATAGGTTATAACTAACCATTTTACATCTCTACACCATATAATCACAATTTTCATCTAAATCTAAATGATAAACCACCCTAAATAGTTCAAACCTCTGGACATAAAAATGTAAAGTTTTTTTTATAGGTTATAACTAACCATTTTACATCTCTACAATATATAATCACAATTTTCATCTAAATCTAAATGATAAACCACCCTAAATAGTTTAAACATCTTAGCATAAAAATGTAAAGTTTTTTGATGTAGCTTACAACAAAAATTCATTTATAAATATATTTTTACACGGAAGGTGTTCTCTTTGCTGGTTTTGGCTGGGAAACATTGTTCATCTCAGCCAATCCCAACAATCCACATCTGCTCAAGATTTGCCCTTCTGCCCTGTCAAAATTTGACACTTGGCGGGCATCCTACCTCCTGCTGTCCAATCCTTCGCTTGCCCGTGCTGCTGTCATCTCGTTCGCTCGCCTTTCGAGAGTTGGACGACATGCCTTCGGTGTCCTTCGGCTCTTTTTAATGAGCAAATACTAGTTTATATATACTTATAAAATATAAATCAATAAATTTATATCCATAAAATTCTAAATTGAAAAATTAAAAATCACTAAACCAAAAACTCTTCCATTATCCACCCAATATAAGGTTCCTCCTATAAAATACAACTTTGTCAATACAGATCTCGTGGATACGTATAAAAAGGTAGGACTGCTATTCCATGACCCAAGTTAGAATATCCTTCATCATAATGTGATCTATTGAGAAGCCATTACTCTATTAAAAAAACTAATAAAAAATAAAATAGATGCGCCAAACCCTTTGGTCCTTTCACGCGTGCCTGCTGTCTCATCACACATTGATTCATTTCTCTGCGCACTGTGGGTAGGAGAGCGGATTCCAGCCCGATCCAAATACCCATAAACCGATCTGTTCATGTTGGAGGTTTAAAGGCTTAACAGGTTCAGATCTACTCTGTACTAACATTAATTTTGGGAATCAGAGTAGCAATCATGTATGGGTTCGAGGCGTTGACATTCAATATCCATGGAGGATACTTGGAAGCAATTGTGCGAGGACACAGGTCGGGCCTCTTGACAACGGCCGATTACAACAATCTAAGCCAATGCGAGACGCTAGATGACATCAAAATGCACCTCTCCGCCACTGAATATGGCCCTTATTTGCAGAATGGTAATGCCCCTTCTGTAGTATTGATTTTTGAAAAATTAAGTGCACCATTATACAGTTATGTCGTTAGATTTGGATTTAATCAATTGTCTCCGAAAGAATGGAAACTATGCAGTTGCTGTAAATCTCTAAAAGAATGGAAATTATAGTCAGTTGCTGCAACTCTGCATGATGTAACGACGCCTTTTCTATACTGTAGAAAGCTTGTTCTGTATAATCTTCTCTTAGTATTACGATTTCAGTGGATAAAATCTGTATCGATTGGATTCTCAACAATTTGATTGTTGAAAAACTTGCCTGATGAAGCAAGGATTTGATGTTCCCTCTTATTGTTTTCTATGGTAAATAGATGAGGAGACTGTTGTGACTTTCCTTTTTAAGCATGCTAATGGAAGTTTCCGGTACAATGGCAAGGGATCTGGTATTTGATCCGCAATCTCACCTGGGATAGGATTTGTCCTTTTGGCCCAAGAGGGAAGAATGCTATAATGCTAGAATGATATTTTCTCAGCAAGTTTTGCTTTTAGGTCCATTGAACATACAAAGTAGGTCGTACACAAGAATGACAACCAAAGTAAATTAGATAATAGTAAGAGCCCCGAGTTGGGGCTCTTACTATTATTCAATCAACCAGTGTTCAATCGCCTCACGACTAAACAAATTCCTTCACAATATCTATTCAAGACAATTTGGTAATCATGAGAACTGAAATCTGTTCAACCGGCAGCAATTGTTCAACACACAAATTTTATTGCGGAAATCTCCCCCTCCCTGAAATCTGGGGATTAAATATATACATAAACATTTGTCTCTTCGGTTCCTCTGGGAGGACCGTTTTAGTAAATCAAAAGCCTAATTACAATTATTCAAATAACTGAAACATGACAGATGGATCGAATCCAAACCTATTCGACTTCTATGGACTCTAGCTAGTCTAAATGAAACAGTCAGCTGAGGTATTGACACCTAGCTGTTACAATTCAATAATTTTGAACCCTCCTAGCCACAACATGTGGACAAAACCTCCTACATTGCTGGTTAGTGTCTAATGCCCCTGCATCAGATTCCCGAGGGCGATTTTCTTCATGGGCTCCTGTCCTGGAGCTCTTCCACTGATCTGCCTATCTTCTGCAACATTCCTTTAGTCATCCAAGTGGCATCTTCCTCTGGCTTGTCCTTCCATTTGATTAAGTACTGAAAGTACTCTTGTCCTCTGGTCTTCCTAAACACTCTCTTGTCCAATATCTTCTCTGGTTGCAATGGTTGTGTTGGAGGTAGCTGCTCTTTCCATTCAATCTGTTCCTTGTCTGCTGATCTTTCTTCTGCACCATCATCTTCATACTTGTACAAATCTGCAACATTAAAAATGGGAGATATTCCAACATCAGGAGGTAATTCAATCTCATAAGCATTTGCAGAAAACTTTCTAAGTATCTTGCATGGCCCAATCTTTTTGAACTTCAGTTTGTTATACTGCTTCCTTGGGAACCTCTCCTTTCTCAAGTGTGCCAAAACCAGATCTCCTACTTCAAAATGGACTTCTTTTCTGCTCAAGTCTGCTCTGCCTTTGTATTTGATGCTGCTGCCTTGTAATTGCTATTTCACTTGTTCATGTATGGCTTGGATCTCTAAAGCAAATTCCTCACCATCAACACTTCTCAGCTCTACCTTTCCCAGGTTTCTTAACTCTGATATTCCTCTGCGGTGCATTCCATAAACAATATGGAATGGACTCTGCCCTGTGCTTCTGTTTGGTGAGTCATTATATGCATATTCTGCGTGGGGAAAAATATGATCCCACTGCTTGGGATGCTCTCCTGCAAGACTTCTCAACAAATATCCCAGACTCCTATTCACTACCTCAGTTTGTCCATCAGTCTAGGGATGATAAGCTGAGCTGAAACTTAGTTTGGTACCAAGTTTCTTCCACAGCGTCCTCCAAAAATGGCCCACAAATCTAATGTCTCTGTCTGAAACAATACTCTTGAGCAACCCATGCAACCTAACAACTTCTTTGAAAAACAAGTTAGCAACATGGGTGGCATCACTAGTCTTATAACATGGGATAAAATGTGCCATTTTGGAGAAACTGTCTACTACAACAAAGACTGCATCATTCCCTCTCTAAGTCTTGGGCAATCCTAGGACAAAATCCATACTCACCATGTCCCAAGGCCTGTCTAGAATAGGTAAGGGAGTGTACAGTCCTGCATTCTGGCTCCTTCCTTTGGCATATTGACAGATTTTGCAATTTTTCACAAACTTGTCCACTTCTGCTCTCATCTTGGGCCAATAATAGAAGTGACTCAGCTGCTCATAAGTTTTTTCAGTACCAAAGTGTCCAGCAAGTCCACCACTACGCTTCTCTTTGATCAAATTTTCTCTCATGGAACATTTTGGTACACACAGTTGGTTTCTTCTGAATAGTCAGTCCTCCTGCAAGAAATAATCCAGCCACTGGCTTCTATCTATTAGAACAGGGTTACAACATGCCTCAAATGCTTCCTTAAAATCTGAATCTGTTTTATACAATTCTTTGAGAAAATCAAATCCTACAACTTCAAAATTGGTTTCTTGAACAAGCATGTGCCTCCTACTCAAAGCATCAGCTACTTTATTTGCTTGGCCACTTATGTGTTTCAAAACAAAGTTAAAACCTTGGAGATACTCAACCCACTTGGCATGCTTATGATTTAACTTGGGCTGCTGTACAATATACTGCAAAGCATGATTGTCAGAATATAATACAAATTCTTTGGACATCAAATAATGCCTCCACTTTTTCAGTGCCTGAACAATTGCATAGAATTCCTTCTCATAAGAGGAATACTTCCTTCTGGTGTCATTAAGCTTTTCACTGAAATAGGCTACAGGCCTATCATCCTGACTCAGCACAGCTCCAATGGCCTCTCCACTGGCATCACACTTCACTTGAAATGGTTTAGTAAAATCAGGCAGAATCAAAACAGGCTTTTCAGTTATCTTTTGCTTCAAAAGTTTAAAATTTCTCTCTGCTTCAACAGTCCACTTAAATGGCTGTTTGCTCTTCTTTATTGTCTCAATTATGGGTGCATTAATCTTACTGAAGTTTCTTATAAATTTCCTATAAAAACTGGCAAGTCCATGGAAACTTCTTACCTCAAAAACACTTCTGGGTGAAGGCCACTCCACAATTGCCTTAACCTTTTCTAGGTCCATCTTCAATCCTTCTGCAGAAACAACAAAACCCAAATACACCAACTCTTCCTTCATGAATGAGCATTTTTTTAAGTTTATCAGCAGTTTCTCTTGGTGCAGCTTCTTCAAGACATAATTAAGATGCCTTAAATGTTCTTCTTTAGTCTTGCTGAAAACTAATATATCATCCAGATACACTATCACAAATTTACCAATGAATTCTTTCAATACTTCATTCATAAGTCTCATAAAAGTACTAGCTGCATTTGACAACCCAAAAGGCATGACCATCCATTCATATAGTCCTTCATTTGTTTTAAAGGTAGTTTTCCACTCATCACCCTCTCTTATTATGATCTGATGATATCCACTTTTTAAATCTATCTTTGAAAAATATTTATCACCACTCAAACAGTCCATTAAATCCTCAACTCTGGGCAAAGGGAATCTATACCTGATTGTGATCTTATTGATTTCTCTAGAATCAGTACACATCCTCCAGCCTCCATATTTCTTTGGGCTCAATACTGTTGGTACTGCACATGGACTCAAACTTTCTCTGATCAGTCCCTTGTCCACCAATTCCTGTACTTGTCTCCTGATTTCCTCATTTTCTGTGGGAGTCATTCTGTAGGCTGCCTTATTTGGCAGATTTGAACCAGGGATAAAATCTATCTGATGGTTGATCTTTCTCACAGGTGGCAGCTCATCAGGTAAATCATCCACAACAATGTCACAATAATTGTCTAACATCTCTTGGATTTCTATTGGAAAATCAGAAATCTTTGTAGAAGTAAGAACTACCTTAGGTTTGCAAACTAAAGCAAAACTTACCTCTTCTTCTTCTATCTGCTGCAGATATTCCTTTCCGCTCAACAACAAGGTCTTTGGATCAATCACTCTACTTGATGGCTCTCCTTCTTCCATGGGTATCAATGTATGATGTACCCCATCCTTGAAGAACTTGTAAGTGTTCTTCTTGCCATCATGCACTGTTGCTCTGTCAAACTGCCAAGGTCTACCCAGCAGTATGTGACTCACATCCATGGGCATTACATCACACAGGACCTTATCTTTGTATTTGTCCATTTGCAGCTCTATCTCACATTGTTCTTTTACAACCAGCTGGTGCCCTTTATGCAGCCAGGACACTCTGTAGGGAGTTGGATGCTCCCTTGTCTTCAGCTTCAACTTTTCTATCACTTCAGTGGAAACCAGATTGTCTGTGCTGCCACTATCAATGACTAGCTGGCAGCATTTCCCTTGGACTTTGCATATGCTCCTAAACAAAGTCTTCCTTTGTGCAGGCTCAGGGACCTCTTTGGCTTGCTTCAATAAGACCTTATTAATCACCAAGGACTCTCCTCTCTCTGGTAGAATTTCTTCTTCAATTGCTGCCTCTTCTCCAGCCTGGGCAACAACAGCATTTCTTGGACCAGAACCCACATTCTCTGGGCACTCATAGTGCTTATGTCCCACTTGCTGACATCTATAGCACCTCAATTCTCTACCTCTGCCTCTGCCTCTGCCTCCTCTTCCTCTATAAGAACCCCTTCTGCCTCTTGCATCATCCTCTGCAGATGCATTCTGAGGTGAGCTACTGTTAGCTCCATCCCTGGGTGTAGTAGGCTTTCCTCTACCACCCTGACTTCTCTTTCCACAGAAAGTACCTCTCTTCTTGGCAAGCTGCTTCCTCAGGAGTTTCTCCTCTGCTTTCAAGGCCATCTGATAGGCCTCTTCAACTGTCTTAGGAGACAGAAGACCAATCTCATCTTGGATCTCCAGCTTGAGACCATTCACATATCTGACAGTCTTCTCTAGTGTGTCTTGGAATTGCCCAGCTCTTATACTCACTCTGTAGAATTCTTTTGTGTATTCCTTTACTGTCAGCAACCTCTGTCTCAGGTTCTGCATTTGCCTAAACAATGTTAGCTGATAATCACTAGGCAAGAATTTACCTTTTAACTTAGCCATCATTCTAGTCCAGCTTTTGATAGGCTGCTTGCCAACTCTTTTCCTTTCTACCTACACTCCATCCCACCAAAGTGCAGCATTTCCCTTTAGCTTTGTTACTGCAAACTTGACCTTCTTATCTTCGCTCATTTCTTCATAATCGAAGCACTTGTTCATTTCATTAATCCAGTCCACTAGCTCTTCTGGATTCAGTCCTCCTGCAAAACTTGATACTTCAATCTTGGGCTTAACTGCAGACCCCAGAACAGTTCTGAGGAGCCTCAAGTCAGGAGGAATCTCAACATTCCTTTCAGCTTCTTCTATTTCAGGTTCGTTGAAGTCTTTAGGATCTCTGGTCTGTCTTCGCTCCACGACGTCCATTCTGGCCTCGAACCTCTACAAAATCTCCAACACCTCTGCATTGGAAACAGGTCTCCTTCTACCAGCACCTCTACGAACTCGGATTGCCATGTTAATTCTCTACAAAAACAACTCAAAAACAACAGCTCTGATACCACTTATGACATCAACAAAACTGAAAGTCGGCCCCTAAGGAGAGCTGGTCTCATCTTGTAGCTCTGTCTGCATTTTTCGTCTAATTAACTCCGTTCACCTCCCCGTGGTCTTCCACAACTTCTTTGGTTTTATTTATCAAATTTGAGGAGTTTGACAAATAAACATAATCAACAAACTTTGGAAATTTAATTATATCTCCCAAACTTTATATTATGTCGCCAAACCTTATAACCCAGGTTTTAACCGTTCGAAACTTTATATTAATACCCGACGCCTTGTTTAAACAAACAACCTTAGGCCTCGGGCCCACATGTATAATCAATGGCCAATCAAATACACGCACCGTACCTTGGTTATCCTCCGGACTATTTCCGAATGCGATCTTCGTTCGATGATCAGTCTCCAGATCAAATGGCTCACCTCAATATCGCACAGGCTCCGATGTCGAACATTAGCGTGCGATGAAACGCGAAAAGGCGGTTTCCGAGGTCCCACCTTATGCTATGTGTCAGTTGCTCTATGGAATCGCTCCCAAATGGAAAAATACCACTTATCTCACAAAAGCAGTGCGATATGGCAGTTCGGTTTCGCAAATCCACTCGCAGTTTCGGAACAGTGATTGACCACGGGTTAACGCCTTCCTTCCTATGCTCTCCCGGTTGCTAACTCAGGTCAGGCCTCGGTTCAGGATTTAATCAACAATAAACAGATTTATCTCTTTATTAAGCGGGATTTACACTATCATTAAGCAAAGTTCAACGACCACGATTTTACACAGACCTCATCTGCGGTTGAGATTTAATTCAACAGAACTTGTGCGGATAATTCAAGAGAAATAATGGACAAAGAGATACACAGACTAGTGTTCAATCGCCTCACGGCTAAACAAATTCCTTCACAATATATATTCAAGACAATTTGGTAATCACGAGAACTGAAATCTGTTCAACCAGACGCAATTGTTCAACACACAAATTTTATTGCAAAAATCTCCTCTCCCTGAAATCTGGGGGTTACATATATACATAAAAATTTGTCTCTTCGGTTCCTCTAGGAGGACCGTTTTAGTAAATCAAAAGGCTGATTAAAATTATTCAAATAACTGAGACATGACAGATGGATCGAATCCAAACCTATTCGACTTCTATGGACTCTAGCTAGTCTAAATGAAACAGTCAGCTGAGGTATTGACACCTAGCTGTTACAATTCAATAATTTTGAACCCTTCTAGCCACAACATGTGGACAAAACCTCCTACATCGCTGGCTAGTGTCTAATGCCCCTGCATCATGCAACCTGCAGGCTGCAACTTGATGAGCCTCAAGGAAGAAACTAGGTGCAACTGGTGTTAGATGGTATATAATGAATGGTAGGGGGGCAGTTTCTGTCACTTACACGGAAGGCATGGGGTGGGTTATGGAATAACAAAACAAAATTCAGGGTCCCGTTAGAGGCCTAAAATATCAGGAAAAAAGTATTATTGATGAAGATGGAGTTTCTTGGAAATTTTAAAGAAGCTTGATTGACTCACACTTTAGTGAATAAAATAGAATGGTAGATGCTTATGCAAATGCAGTTTTTTACTTGTAGCTAGTGGAATTGATGATAAAAGTAATTGATCGCTAGATGGTTTTTGTGTCAAAACATCTTGATGTGATTTAGTTTGTTCCTGTTAAAAAACTACTGCGAGAGAAAACATTAAAAACGACCAGCAACACAATATAGAAACACAGATTTTACCCTAGGAAAACTGCAACGGAATTTCATTAGATCCCTTAGCCAAAACCCAACTAACCCGGCCAAGTGAGCCTTCACTGCTCACCTCCCCTTGCCTATTACAATAGAGTCTTCACTTAACCTTTTAAAGGTTTCATACATGAATTCCATGGCTAGAAAACCTAGATGCACTAAACCACGTGCCCAAAACCACTACCATTTGACCCAATCAACTTTGACTCTTTCCCCGAGTCAAGTTTACCTAACAATCCCCCCTTAAACCTTGAACTGTTTAAGAGTAGTTAGAAACAAAGACAGGATGCATGCAATAATACAGTTCCAGCAATGGCCTTTCAAGGCTTCTAAATATTAAACAATGAGTGCAAAAGTACCAACCTCCTAGCTCTAATCTGTAGGTATATCAACAAAATTAAAAAATTTGCAGCCCCCTTGCTGAGAGTTTTACAACATTTATAGATTCAATTAGCAACTGCCTCCTGTGATTGTTGAACTTCTCTGAGGTCAGTTACAACTCTTTAGCTTCCATAATTTACAAATATAATAAAAGAAATATTTAAAACTCTCAAAAATTAGCTACATAGTTGCCCCCATCTGCTTGGGTCCTTAATTGAGAGTTTCACAATGCCTTGAATACATGCCACATAGTCTTCACAATACGACATAATCATCGTGCCTCTGTTGTGTAGTAGGCTTTCCATGATGACATAGCATTCTGATGTGGGTTGCGAGGTGTCTGGATATTCCTCTTTAGTAAGACTAGGTGTGGATTCAACATTGTTTTTTGCTTGGTGAGGTCCGCAAAATGTTGCTTTAAATTATTCTTGGCAAGCTTATGAATGGAGACATTGTACGAAATCATTTCATATGCAATGACTTTTGATTCCTTGCTTCCTCTTTCTTGGCCTGATCTTTCCTTGGGTTTCTGAGTTTGTTCAAGGTTGTCTTCCATAAAACATGTAGGGGCTCACCCAACTAAAGATTCCTCCTTTGATTTATATATGTTGTCAACATGGTATTTCTTTGAGCCTTGTTGTAAATTTTTGTAGATGTTCTATGCTTGATGCAATTTTACTTTTATAGCAGCAATCACATAAATAGTTAAGTAAAATGTTGATAGAACATACCAGTGAATCCATAGAAGACAAACCAGAAACAGGTGAATGTGTTGGTGCGTTACGACGATCAGCAGGATGCTTCAACCAACAAAGTCTTCTTGGTCAGCCAACCCAAAATGTGTCACAACAGTCCTCAAATCAATTATCCAGTCAACTCAAAGTCAACCCCAGAAAAGTCAACGCAGTCCAGAAAAAGTCAACGCAGGGCAGCAACAAGAAAGTCAACGCAGCTCCAACTTCGGTCAACTTTTTGACCTCGATTTTTGTGCCACTGAGTACGGCCTACAAAAATCGAACTCTCCACAAAATTTCAGCTCAAACGGACCATGCATTGACCAAAGTCAACGCTGGTCAAACTTGCCCAAAAACCCTAACTGCAGAAAATTTGCTGCGGTAAATTTCGTCCTTTAGCTGCAGTAGATTTCGTCCTTCTTCTCACGTGGGAGATGAAACTGCTTCTCAAATGCTTGTAGATAATGAGAAGTGTGTGGATGAGATGATTGAAAAGCTCTCCAACGTTGACTGTATTTATATCCATCATTGAGGTGTGTGACACATCTGTTGGGGTGTAAAACCTTAAGGCCGACCTGCACTTAAATTTATTATAAATAATAAATTCAAAATAAATGTTCTGCTCATCAGATTAAAATCAATTTTATATCGATTTTACACCTCTCCGAAAGAGGAATCCAATACAAATATTGGAATCTTCATCTGAGCATCACAAGATGGAGTTTGGACCTAATTGTCCAAATTTAACACTCCCTCTCAACTAGGGAGAACTCCATCCACCAGTGCAATCAAACATCGTGCGTCATCCCGCCGTAACTTGCTTTGCTGGCCTCTTTATTTCAGAACAAAAGTGGGTCAGTCACAAAGACATCATTCCCGGCTGACAGATTCAGCCCAGAGGTCAAAACCTCTATCGGACTCACAAAGAGTCTCCAACCAACCCAAAGTTGGTTCATCTGACCCGAAGTCAGGCGGAGGTCCGAGACCTCACTAGACTTGATCCCAGATCAAGTGGTTGGACCGTGCCATCCTAGATAGAGAGTACGGCAATCTCTGATGCATCCATCAGTCTTTGCTACTAGTCTCTAGCTTTTCCCATCTCATTGGCCAAATGAGAGGTACTTCCCATGAGCCTTGAACTCAATGGGTAGGATGCATACGGGGCACAGATAATGAGAGGTGAACCAACTCAATAATCACGACGGTGGGGCAGAAGCACCACAAGGTTCGGCAAGCCTAGCCCCGTGAGTGCTTATAGCTCCGAGATACTATCCCCAAAGCCCCCTAGAGCTCCCAGAGCTCATTGTCCAACGGGACCCACATCATAGGGTCGTTCCACGATACCAAGTCTCTCACGGAAGGTTAGGAACTTGACCTTCCCCAAGGGCTTAGTGAGAATATCCGCGACCTGCTCATCAGTTCCTATATGATCGAGCCTTACGGCGCCTTGCTGTACCATATCCCGGATGAAATGGTACCTGATATCAATATGCTTGGATCGGTCGTGGAACACAGGATTCTCGGTCAAGCGAATCCCACTCTGGTTATCACAGAGTATCACGGTGGTATCTAGCACATGTCCAAATAGCTCACTAAAGAGCTTTCGCAACCAAACTGCTTCACAACAAGCCATACTTGCTGCAATTTATTCGGCCTCTGCGGTGCTCAAAGCCACAGACTTCTGCTTCCTGCTCATCCATGAAATCGGAGCAGAACCAAGATTGAAGCAGCATCCCGATGTGCTCTTACGATCCACCACACTGCCAGCCCAATCGGCATCAGTATATCCACGGAGTGTCACGCTCCCGGCAGTGTATCTCAGCCCATGGTTTATTGTGCCCCGAAGGTATCTCAGAAGATTCCTGGCACCAACCCAGTGAAAGTGATGAGGCTCAACCATCTGTTGACTCAAAGGGTTCACTGCAAAACATATATCTGGACGAGTGTTCACTAAGAACATCAGAGCCCCTACGAGTTGACGATACTCAGTAGGATTTGCCAATACGGGCCCAGCAGCGCTGCCACTCAACTTCTTGAAGTTGAGTTCCATTGGTGTTGACACGGACTTGCAGTCCACCATACCAAATCTTTCCAGAAGTTTCACAATGTATTTTCCTTGAGAAAGAAAAATCTCTCCAAGTCTCTGCCAAACCTCCAAGCCTAGGAAGTAGTGCATCAGTCCTAGGTCCTTCATCTCGAACTCGGCAGCGAGCCCCCTCTTGCATTGATGAATGAGAGGGTCAGCACCTGTCAGGAAGAGGTCATCCACATACAGCACTAGAATGAGAGGCTTCCCCTGCACAACCTTGAAGTAAAGGTTCGGATCAGCATTACTTTGAGTGAAGCCCAGCTTCATCAAGTAACTATCCATCCTCTCGTACCAAGCTCTGGGTGCTTGCTTTAACCCATAGAGGGCTTTCTTCAACCTGCAGACATGAGTGTCTCGATCCTAAACTTCAAATCCCAAAGGTTTTTCTACATACACCTCTTCTTTATTGCACCATGCAGAAAAGCGGTCTTGACATCCATCTGATGAAGACTCCATCCTTGCGTAGCAGCAAGGGCTATGATTGATCGAATGGTGGTATATCGTGCCACAGGTGCAAATATGTCATCATAGTCAATTCCTTCCTTTTGAGAGAAGCCACATGCAACAAATCTTGCCTTGAACTTTTTAGTACTTCCATCAGATCCATGCTTGATCTTGTAGAGCCATTTCGCGGTGACAACTGATTTGTCCTTCGGTCTTGGAACCACATCCCAGACATCATTCTTCATTATGGACTCATATTCTTCGTGCATAGCATCCTTCCAGACTTGATGCTTTATGACTTCCTCAAAAGATCCAGGTTCAGATTGTACAATAGTACTCATGGCAGCCAGATACCCTTGGTATCTACACGGCTTCTTGCTTTCTCGGAATGTCCCCCTCGGGGCAGCATGTCCCTCGGCATCTTCGAGAGTGTCCCTGAGCCATGATGGTCTCTTTCTCAATGAAGGAGATGGATCGATTGGGTCCATTGGTCCTTCAACATCAGGCATTGTCTCATCCTGCGGTTCTTCTTGATTTCCAGGCCTTGCTTCATGATTTTCTTCAGATCTCGGAAGATCTACTACTTTCTTCAGGGAAGCATCTTCGTCAAAAGTGACATCATGGCATATCTCTACTTCCCTTTGACCAGGTACATAGACTCTATAGGCCTTAGAGGTTTCGCTGTAGCCTACAAACATTCCTTTCTTCCCAGAAGCATCCAGCTTACTTCTCTTTTCTTTTGGCACATGAAAATAAACAGGACATCCAAAAATTCTAAAATGTGAGACGTCGGGTTTCTTACCAGTGAAAACCTCTTCGGGAGTTTTGGAGTCCACGGCGGAATGAAGGCATCGGTTTTGAATGTATACAGCAGTATTCGCAGCTTCTCCCCATAGAAACTTTGGTAGACCCTGGTCACATAGCATGGCACGGGCAGCTTCCACAATGGTCCTGTTCTTTCGTTCAACAACGCCATTCTGCTCAGGAGTATAGGCAGTAGTAGTCTCCCTCTTAATGCCAGCTTCTCTGCAAAAGTCCTTGAACTCATTTGACTCATATTCATTGCCATTGTCGGTCCTCAAAATCTTGATCTTCTTCCCTGTCATATTTTCCACCAAGGCTTTGAAGGTACGGAACCACATGAAAGCCTCATCCTTCTTCTTCAAGAAGTATATCTAGGTTTTGCGGGAGAAGTCATCAGTGAATGTCATATAGTAAGAACATCCTCCCAGGGATGTCACGGGTAGCATACCAGATAGATCAGAATGGACCAGTTGCAAAATATTAGATGTCTTTGTGACACTTGAGGGGAAAGGTCCCCTTGAATGCTTTCCTTCGGCACAACCCTTACATACACCTTCATGATTATTTCCAAAATCGGGCATCCCTGTCACCACCTTCCTTGCTTTGGGAAGGGCCTTATAATGAAGGTGTCCAAACCTTCGGTGCCATAGTTCAGTTTGTCGGATAGTATCACATGTCATAGCTCCTAGTGGACTTCCTTCAACCTGGTAGAGTGTTCCAACTCTAAAACCAATCACGATAGCTTCCTTGAGATTCTTCTTCCACATGCGCACCTTTCCATCAGTGAATGCCACATTGAAGCCTTTGTCTTCGATCACTGATATAAACACAAGGTTCTTCTTCAATTTTGGTACATAGAGTACATCCTGCAAATGTAGGACTTGTCCTTGAGACAAGTGGAGGCTCACAGTCCCTGTCCCTTTCACGGGATATGTGGCATTATCTCCAAGGATAATTTCCAGATTAGTATCCTTCTCAACCATGTCAGAGAGTGCTTCCTTGAACCCAGTGATGTGTCTTGAGGCACCACTATCTATCAGCCAGACATCCAAGGTGTCGGGCGGGGATGCAGCAGAGAGAGCAGATACAAGAATGTATTCATCTCTTTTATCAACAGCATTAGACTCCTCATACCTGGAGTTTCTAGACCTTTTGAAAGGTTGATTGTTTCCGCCAGAGGGAGCCTTCCTCTTTCCTTTGGACCTATCGTTTCTTTGATTTCCATTTCTCCGGTTGTTGTTGTTGTCATCACTATCGGGAGAATCCTTCTTGAAAGGGCATTCTCTAGCATAGTGACCAGGCCTATGACAAGTGAAAAACTTTCCCTTCTTTCCTTGGGCCCTTGCTCTTCTTTTGTTCTTAGGACCACCAGAGTTCTTCTTTCTAGAATGAGCAGCGTAGGCAGCATCTCTGTCATTTTCGTATTCCTTCATTCTTGTCTCTTCTTGCATGCATCTTGACAGTAGCTCGGTTAGGAATTCAGGACGCCATTAGTTGGAGAATGGTAGTGTTGAATACTCTGCTATCTATGGCAGAGTCTTCCAAGGCGGAGTACCATTCAATGATCGGCTATTGTCTCCCAATAGCCGTGATATTGTTCTATCCTCATTTTCGAATTTCAGTGCATGTTTGGACAGACTTCATCCCTGCTTTCTTCGTATTCTCCTCAATTGATTCTTGAAGAATAGCACTCATTGCATTGTTTACTTTGAACATTTGTATCACCATTTGCATCTCCTCGATGTGTCAAAATTTGCATATGTAGGCAACTCAGACTTTTACAAGGATTCCCCCGATCATTAGCTTTGCTTTTTGATCTCCCCTTTCATACTTGGTTTTTGGTAGTAAATAGCAGTAGCAAAGTGATGGAGGTTCTTGTATCTTACCTTAACATGTAGTCCAGAGACTGCTATCTTCCAATTTGAGATCTAATATCATCTTCCAAGCATGGAAGTCATCCCTTCCAGTCAGCTTGTCATCCTCCTTGAAGCCATAACTTGTGGGACTCATTTTTCTCAGTTGGTGATTGCTATAAGTTAGGGCTTGTCTTCACCTCAGCTCTGATACCATGTAAATTTTTGTAGATGTTCTATGCTTGATGCAATTTTACTTTTATAACAGCAATCACATAAATAGTTAAGTAAAATGTTGATAGAACATACCAGTGAATCTATAGAAGACAAACCAGAAACAGGAGAATGTGTTGGTGCGTTACGGCGATCGGCAGGATGCTTCAACCAGCAAATTCTTCTTGGTCGGCCAACCCAAAATGTGTCACAACAATCCTCAAATCAATTATCCAGTCAACTCAAAGTCAACCCCAGAAAAGTCAATGCAGTCCAGAAAAAGTCAACGCAGGGCAGCGACAAGAAAGTCAACGCAGCTCCAACTTCGGTCAACTTTTTGACCTCGATTTTTGTGCCAATGAGTACGGCCTACAAAAATCAAACTCTCCACAAAATTTTAGCTCAAACGGACCATGCGTTGACCAAAGTCAACGCTGGTCAAACTTGTTCAGAAACCCTAACTGCAGAAAATTTGCTGCGGTAAATTTCGTCCTTTAGCTGCAGTAGATTTCGTCCTTCTTCTCACGTGGGAGATGAAACTGCTTCTCAAATGCTTGTAGATAATGAGAAGTGTGTGGATGAGATGATTGAAAAGCTCTCCAACGTTGACTGTATTTATATCCATCATTGAGGTGTGTGACACATCTGTTGGGGGTGTAAAACCTTAAGGCCGACCTGCACTTAAATTTATTATAAAATAATAAATTCAAAATAAATGTTCTGCTCATCAGATTACAATCAATTTTATATCGATTTTACACCTCTCCGAAAGAGGAATCCAATACAAATATTGGAATCTTCATCTAAGCATCACAAGATGGAGTTTGGACCTAGTTGTCCAAATTTAACACTTGTCTATCTGCGGGAAAATGCTCTCTTTGAAACAATTAATATGCCTTTGACCATGTATATCCCAAAACTTTTGATTAACTGAGTTATCAGGTTCCACTCTATATGAGTGTTCAGCCACTGAAATTTAGTATGTTTGCCTCTTGGGCACACATGTGGTTCTTCTGTAAAAACAATGAAACAACAGGCACCCATTATGCAGATTAGTTTCAAATGTTGTATGCAAAGGACCTAAAGGTTGGTCCTAGATGATTGTTCCTGTGTACATGCATTGGGCTTTTGTAGTGAGGAGAAAGGCATGTAGAAAATCCACAAAATTCTAATTTTCTAATATGAACAATTTGAACGACACTTTCTTTTCATACAAACACATAAATAAACACAATCACACGATAAAAATGTTGAAATATGTAACTAGGTTCACTCTTCATAATGACAGATGTAATCATGATTTTATATTTGATGTAATAAGAAAAATAAATTTATTATTGGTGATCTTGAGGCATGGGTTTCGTGCTCAAGGAAATTTATTTTAGGTCAAGCTCCCATTGTGAGCTCTTAGGTTTGTCATAAAGTCAATTGAGTCATTGTCAAGTATGTAAGACCCACCTGGGAATGGTACATATTGTATAGAAGATTTTATTTGAGTCAAATAGAGTCAAATGACCCTCCAAGACGAAGTCGAAATGCAAGCTACAAGTCGACCTATCTAGAAGGTAAAGTCGGTCCAAGGACAACAACAAGTCGGCTCAAAAGGCAATGACATGAAGATTGTAAAAGGAGAGCTCGGCCTCATTTGTCAAGGCATCAATAAGACACAAGAAAGCTTGTCCAAGAATGTTAAAATTGGACAACTAGGTCCAAACTCCATGTTGTGATGCTCAGATGAAGACACCAATATTTTTATTGGGTTCCTCTTTCGAAGAGGTGCAAGATCGATCTAAAGATTATCTTGATCCAATGAGTAGAACATTTATTTTGAATTTATTTTTAATACTTTCAAAATATGTGCAGGTCGGCCTTAAGGTTTTACACCCCCAACAAATGTGTCACACACCTCAGTGATTGATATAAATAGAGTCAACGTTGGAGGACATTTCACTCATCTCATCCTCACACATCATCTCTCCTCTTCTGATTGGTTCGAGCTCCTTGGAGGCAGTTTCAGTTCACACGTGGGAAAGAAGGACGAAGAGGAAGTTGCTGCAGCTAGGGTTTCCACGCAAGTTTGACCAGCGTTGACTTTGGTCAATGCATGGTCCAAAGGAGCTGATTTTTGGTGGAGACTTCGATTTTGGAAGGCCGTAAATTTTGGCACAAGAATCGAGGTCAAAGGTTGACCGTAGACCATGCTGTGTTGAATTTTACTTGTTGCTGCTGCTATTGCTGCTGGTGCTGCTGGTGTTGCTACTGGTGTTGCTGTCGTTGCTGCTGCTGTTGTTGCCGTTGCTGCTGCTGTTGCTGCCGTTGGGGCAACGTTGAATATTCTGGGATTGACTTTGAGTTGACCGTGTCGTTGTTTTGAGGGTTGTTGTGAGACATGATGGGTTGGCTGACCAAGGAGACTTTGCTGGTTGAAGCATCCTGTTGATCGTCGTAACGCACCACCACATTTTTCTGTTTCTGGTTTGTCTTATATAGATCCACTGGTATGTTCTATCAGCGTTTTACTTGATTGTTTATGTGATTTCTGTAGTGATAAGTAAAGTTGCATCAAACATAGAACATCTACATAAATTTACAAAGAAGCACAAAAAGCAATGAAGAAAGGAGAAGACAAAAGCGAATAAAAGGAAGCATAATTTCAAGACTGTTTTTGGGTTATTCTCTTCACACGTGCGAGGCAATTAGGGCTTCATACAATTGCATAAAATCACAATCTACAGTCAAGGTTTGGGCTCGTTATAACCTGATTTGGAGGCTGAATTGATGAAGAGAAGGGAGACCACCAAGCAAAGGGAATAAGAGATCATTCTAACCATAAGTCATCCACACGTACAAGAATTGCAGTAGTTGCAGACTAGTCGAGAATTGCAGACTTAGAGGGCCGAAGTTGCAGTCATCATTGCAGTTTCGAAGACTTAAAGGACAAGTTTGACTTGGGTTAACATTGTGAGGAGAAACTTCTACAAGGAAGAAATTGGATTTGTCTTGGAGGTGGAGGTGTCTTTGACTAGAAGACTTTGTCAAGGGTCTACGTCTTGGAATTCGTCAATTGAAGATTCTATAGGAAGAAGATTTCTCGTGGGTTTTCCTCTCAGATTGGAGAGTTTTTGGCCCTGGCTGATTGCCTATATCTTGTGTCCTTTGTCTTATTGTTATTGATGATTTGGTAGTTGTTTGATGAATGAAAACACTAATGACAATTAGTAAAAGAAGAAGCTAAGCAAATGAAGTAAAAATACATCACAAACAATTATCATTACAAGAGAAATCATCCTATGTTGCTGCCCCTAGATTTCTCAACATGGTATCAGAGCTAAGGTAACAAGACAAGAAAAGGAAAGACAACTTAGTAAAGGACACTCAAGGATTGAACAACTGAAAGAAGCAGTGTTGAAAATGTCGGCACTAGCAAAATATCGGCTAAGATCCAGAAAACATCTTTTCGGCAATATCGGCGAAAATATTGGGAAGCATAAAAAATGCATAATATATTCATTTTTTTTTTCTTCAGATTTTTAAACATATAAAGCAATAACAACATGAAATAAACACTTTGGCACATAAATATGAAGAAAACATTGATATATATGATGTAGTGGATATAAAATAAAAATGATACGTCAAAGGCGATACCAAATCCTGCTAATCCCTGATAATTGTCCAATCAAGGACTCAAATGTGGAGAACCAATACAAAATAACATCACATATATAAAAGTATCCCATCATCATGAGTTATATGTAGCAAAACAAATAAAACTAGCAACTATCTATTTGAAATCAGTGCCCTCTCCTCCTTTTACGGGAAAACATGATGGGTTGTTTGTTAGGTCTGCCCCTAGCAGTAGAAGGCCCTTACCCCACACCTAATGTCAAATAATGACTGTTGGGCATGGAGCTGTGCTCTCCTATATCTATAGCAAATGGTGCTGACGCTGATGCTCCCACAGTCTCCTCCTCCTCCTCCTCTGCCTGCTGCTCTTCCCCCCAAGTCCTCCTATTGCTGCCCCTGTTCTAATGGTTCCTCTGGCTCTAACCATGCAGGGGACTCCTCCAAGATGGGCTCCTCAGACTCCACCCTCCACTGAGACAATACATCAATATTGTCTAAGGAAATGGCATCTGGATCCATTGGTGCTTCTATTTGCTTCACTCAAAGTTGGATATTGTAATGCACATACACTAAATCATTGAGGCATGAGAACTCCAATGTGTAAGAGTGTCAAAAAAACTAATGAGTCTTGACTCTTGACACTTGAGAGTCATAAATTAAAATTACAATAAATGTAATTGTTCAACTAAAGGCTGAAGCTCAAAGTTATACCTGTTGCGATTTTTTGAGTGTATTTTCTCAAATATACTCCAATTGCACTCACACCTTGAAGAGATACATGTTTGACTCTGGATTCTTATGGCCAATTTCTGCAAATTTGGTGCCCTTGCGCCATAGTTTCACCACCAAATATCTATAACAAAATAAAGAAATAAAAGATTAAAAAACTTAAAACATAATTAAACTTTCAAATAAAAGTTACGTAATTGAATTTTAAAAATCTGGAATTATAAATAAATAAATTTTAAATTGAAAATTCTAATGAGTGATGACTTGTCACTTACGCGGCATGAAGAGGGTCCTTTCCCTAATAGCATCATCAAAGCCAAATAGGCCAACACAATCCTGATAAAACTGTATCTTGCGATTGATTTTGCTACGAAGCTTAGGATCATGTACCATCCTCTGAATACAAGAATGGAGCCCTTCCATTACCTCACCATCAAAATCAAAGGCACATTTGTATGAAAATGCAGGGTTGAGGAAGATTGTTGCTGCATGAATGGGTCGATGAAGCATCCCTGTTCACCTACTATCAATCACATCCCATAACATCATATGTCTATCAAGCCCAACAAAACCCTTGTCTGCATAATAAGAACGAATGGCTTCCTTGGCCCTATCCATGGCCTCATACAAATAAGCCACTACAGTCTTCTCCCCATCTACCAATCTCAGAACCTTTACTATAGGTTCACTAATTGAGAACACTTCTTCTACTCCCTGCCAAAATGTGTCAGTGTACACCATTTTTGCAATGGTTCTCTTGTCATGTCTCCTACTGTATCTACAATCACGCCACTCATCATAAACAAACATTTGCTTCAACTCAAACTGACATCAAAGCAAAGACTGAAGAGTAATAAAGTTGGTGGCAAAACATGTGATTGTAGGACACGACAACTCCTTGTTTCTGGTGTATCTCCTCATGAGGCTAAGAACAAAAGCATGGTTATATATAAACTTGGGGATGCTCCTAGCCATATCAATCACTTCCTTGATGAATGAGAGTTTCCCCATATCCTCAAGTAGCAAATCGATGCAATGTGCTACACATGGAGTCCAGAACAATGTGCGGTGCCTCTCCATAAGCATCTTGCCGGAAGACACATAATTAGCTGCATTATCTGTTATGACTTGCACCACATTCTGCACACCAATCTCCCAGATGAACCCATTTAACAACTCACATATCATTGCTGCATCTTTTATATGTGCTGATGCATCCACTGATTTAATAAACATCGTATCTTTAAGACAATGTACGAAGAAATTTAGAGGGGTCCTACCCTTCCTATCTGTCCAATCATCAGACATCACTGTGCATTCAGACACTTACCATGTCTGTATTGACTCTGACAATCTAGAGTTGATGTCCTGCTTTTATGCTTGAAGGATTGGCCCCCAACTCCTCATATGTAGCACGTTTGTAACTTGGGCCCACAACAACAATAACATCACACATTGGCTGCCAAAATGGATTGGTTTTGGTGATGTTGAGAGGCAAGTCGCTCCAGAAAAGACACCTCCCCATAACTCTATCTGCTTCTAGCTTCTCATTTTTTTTAACAACCGATTTTATGGAAGGTTGTGCTCCATGTCCTGTTCGTGGAACAAAAAATGATGACCTCCCACTCACAACAACATTAGCAGTAGCAGCAGCAGGTGACGCTGTGGAGCCCCTCCCACTAACCTCAACCTCAAAATCAGAAGAAGATATGCTGAAATATCTACTTGTATGTTCAACTTTGTTTCTTTCTGCCTCTTCCTTCTTTTTGTCTTTTTCATCAATTTCTTCAAGAGCTTTTTGTATAAGCTTCGCACTAGAAACCGTACAAAGCCCAACATCATGTCCAGGGAGTCTAGCCAGATGGTATTTCAATCGCGTAACCCCTCCTGTCATCCTGGTCCCACACAATTTGCATGATAGATATGCCTGATTTGTCCCACCATCAGGTTCCCCATACTCCCAAAATGGGTCCAAGGCTTTTGGCATATTTGAATTTTGTAGGGAACTAATTCAAACCTAGGGCACAAAAAAATAAAAAAATTGGCATTAAACACTCATGCATAAAAATTTAAAAATAATAAGTAATAGCCACTTCATTTTAAAAAGTATTTTTTTTACTACAATACTACAAGTACATTATTTGCAATGTGAATAAAAAATGGCAATAAAAGGGTGCCTAAAAATGTTAAAAAAAAAATGAAGCTTGTTGTCCAAGTATGGAGAAAACCGTTGCATTAGCTCATGGGCATGAAAATCATAGTAAATGAAAAAAACCCAAAGAAGCACAATGTTGGTAGTAAAAGAGGCAAGTATGCATAGCCCTAAATCTATGAAAAAATTCATTAACATAACGGTTTTTAAAGACATACCTGTTAATGGAAGAAATGAAGTTTGTCTCACTGTTCTTTAATCTTTGATGATAAAAAAATTCTTAGTTGGTAGTGATAATGGTTGTTTGATCCTCAATCCCTCTTTGACAACCTCCACAAAGCTTTCCCCTTCCTTCTCCAAGCCTCACAAACCGAAATGAGCAAAAACAACGAAATTTCCTTTTTCTAGGCTTGGCCAAGAGGCCCCGACAATATTTTCTATCGCTGTGCGATATTTTCCCGAGATATCGCCAATATTTCGAAAATATTGTGATATTGTATATAAAATCTTTCGGTGATAATCACATCACGATATTTTCGGGAGAGGAAATATCACGATATTTTCTCGGCGATATTTCGGCTCGCTGAAAATATCGCGATATTTCCGAAAATCGTCGATATCTCAACGATATTATCATCACTAGAAAGAAGAATCAAAGAGAGGACAAGACATTAAGAAGAACATTGAATCCTCAAGAAGAGCTATTTAAGGGCTGAGTTCAAGAACATCTTCAAGCAGACTTGATTAACTTCTAGGCTCTATTCCTTTAGTAGATCCATTATAAAGGCAACAAAGAAGTCTAACCTTCAAAGACCTTTTAAAAGATGAATTAACTACAAGATGGAACAAAAGACTTGGCTATATTCCATAAAGGCATGCATACATCTTAAGCATTATTCCACCTACAACTATACCGAGTAACAGTCAAATCAAGGAGCTACTAAAGGGATAAGAGAAGCATTGATAATCAAGCCAAGATTTTGAAGGGAAATTTGCTGTCCAAATAAAGAAAATTAGAGTCATTCCTTACTATATTCCTATCACACGTGCAATAGCAGAAAGGGCCAAAAATTCTCAGTCAAATTGTTGGAGGGAAGGTCAAAATTGCACGCTGAAATCTTGTAGTCTACCATCCAGATCCTTTGAAAGCATAATTCATTGCAAAAGAAAAGCAAAAGTCCAGATTATTTGCACCACTCCATGAAGTCAAACCTACAGTAACAACTGCAGATCCAAGATTCTGAGATCTCTCTATCTCTGTGATAACATAGATCTCATCTTCAAAGATATGTCCCTGTGACACTACTACTCTACTCTACTTACAAATTTCAACTCTTGTGGTGACTGAGGTCATGTGGCACAAAAGATACAATCACCAATCTCATGTATATTTTCACTGTGAAGAAGCTTGAAGGAATTAAGAAAGCAACGAAGTTCTGTTGCACATCAAGCTAGCAGAAAGGAGCTACAATCATTCCATGTCTTAGAAAAAAACTCGTGAAGGAGCAGGTCACATCAAGAGAGCAATAAAAGGAATTCTGAAAGATAGCAAAAAGGACAACATAGATACCTTTGTGAAGAAAACATGGCATCACAAGTAGGTATCCATAAAGTATGTATGATATTTTTGTTATTGTTAAGGGTCCATCATAAAGTGTTATAGGGTTGAAGTTATGACTCTAGGGTTTGTGTAGATGGCTCATAAGAAACCCTAGTATTTAGAAACCCGAACCTTAAAGTACTTGTTCCCTATGATTTAACTTCTAAGGGTTTAAGATTCTAGGGCATGGGAGAAACCCTAGCGTAATGCAATATGAGTTAGTGTTTATACCTAAGAAACCCTAGAATGATCTCTTGGTTGCATAGAAACCCTAGAAGGTTAACTTGACATCATGTTTTGGTATCATATTCTTTTCATGGGGTACTTGTTAAGTTATATTGCAGGTACAAGAAGTAAAGATGGATGGGTTGATCCTTTGAGAAACATGATGGAAGAAGGGAACTATACAGACCCTTAGACATTATTCATAATGTAGATGGATAGCAAGGAAGAATAGAAGATGAAAAGACCTTTGCCATGGTTGAAGAATGATAGGATGCATCATAGTAAGAAGGCATCATAGTAAGCAAGAGCCCATGTCATAGCTGAAGTAAAAGTCTACATACTTGTAGCAGTCAGCATAGGAAAAATGAGCTCTTGGTAATCTCATTAGAAGCATAAGTGGAACTTATGGAAGAAGGAAGTCATCTAGTATGGAGCTCATCATACATCATTGGGAAGGAGAATTTGAAGATGAGGACAATCGGGATACTTTGTTGGAATCTTCATTAGAAGATTAATCTCTTGGAAGAAGTAAATGTCTTGCTATGAAATTCCACATTGAATGGGATTCATTGTTTTAAAGAATGATGGTATGATAACAAAGGAATGCAACATGTCGACATGGTTGAAATACTTTCAATCAAGGAAAGGAAGTTGCTGAAGGAAGTCTAGATGACCAAAAAAAGGAAAGAGGTATGTATGTATATGTTTGATAAGTTAGGTCATGTCATCATATAGTTGCAAATATTTGGGATAGATACTCTACCTCATGAGTATGCTCAAAAGAAAGGGTTCTCTTTTGATTAGATGCATTGTTCACATATTGACTAGATGAAATCAACATAATATGTTCTCATATGAAATGTGAAGTGGTTGACAGAGATAAAGGAACAATGATTGGAAGTCCTTGGGAAACAATATGTGAATAAAGAAAATAAGAGATCGTGAAAGGTGCAACAAAGGTCACATGGAAATGGCAATCAACATCCAATGACTAAAATATTTGGCTATGATATCTCCATGGGAAATATATGAAGACTTTGGGAATGTCTGGAAAGAAAGATGACCCTTCACAAATGAACATCTTGGAGATGTGTCAATATGCATGCAGGATGTTGATATTGCAACAAGCAGATGTCATGATGAAGGGCCATCACAAAAGGTAACTTTAATTTGATGTTCATTTTTTATTTTTGAACAATATCTAGATGCGTTGATACAAGGCTACCTAAAGAAAGGTGTGGATTTCATCTACAACCGATACTCATGTGGATGGATGGATGATCTTGAAGGATACATGAAGTGGAAAAAGTAGTTGTATGAGGAAAGTCTAGATGTGGTCTAATGGATCACTCTTTGATGAAAGGAAGGATGACATGAATGCCCTGATTTGAGAAGGAAAGTGATGGATGGTCGATGCCCTACAAAGAATTCCCAAAGATGACGACTCCATAATATTAAAAATGAAATTCATGACATCGAATGGAGGAGCACTACAAGCAGCTAAAGGTCCCATGATCTATACCAATGAAGGAAGATTTGTTGCTGGAAACAGGTCCCTAGTTAAGAGCGACCCTGGAAGAAAGTTTCTAATTAAGAAGAAACTTGGAAGCAAGTCCCTAAGTTAAGAGGGAGCTTGGACAAGTCTTTGGTTAAGAGGGAGCTTGGGTACATTCCTTTTATAGGAATGGGTACATTTCTTCATTGGAATGGGTATATCCTCCCTGGTTGAGAGGGAGAGATAGACATATCATTCTTGTTGTCACTTGGGAAGAAAGAATGGAGGATTGGGTAAGCATCTGGCATCTGATATTCTTTGAGGATGTGGTAGGGCATCCAAGATAACAATAGTTGTGGAGGACCGATATTCTCTGAGGACTAGGAATCCAAGATAAGTATAGTCCTGGAAGGACATACCTTGTGAACACCCGGGAGGGGTATGTTCCTTGAGAAACAATGATGAAGGTGTCTATAAATCATTAGTCTCGTTGGCATCGTGCTCTGATCTTGTGAAGAGATAGAGCTGTTAGTCAAGGCCTTGCTATGTGACAATGATGGATGATATGATGTTATACAAATGGGTTACCAATCCGACTCTTCTTATGAGAATTATTCAAATTGAGAATGTTTAAGTACCTTGTATGAATTATGAATACCTCCCTAGTTAAGAGTGAGTGTTGAAATATGTAACTAGGTTCAGTCTTCATAATGACAAATGTAATCATGATTTTATGTCTTTGATGTAATAAGAAAAATAATTTTTTTATTGGTGATCTTGAGGCATGGGTTTCATGCTCAAGGAAATTTATTTTAGGTCAAGCTCCCATTTTGAGCTCTTAGGTTTATCATAAAGTCAATTGAGTCATTGTCGAGTATGTAAGACCCACTTGGGCATGTTACATATTGTATAGAAGATTTTATTTGAGTCAAATAGAGTCAAATGACCCTCCAAGACCAAGTCGAAATGCAAACTACAAATTGTCCTATCTAGAAGATAAAGTTGGTCTAAGGACAACAACAAATAGACTCAAAAGGTAGTGACATAAAGACTATAAAAGGAGAGCTCAGCCTCATTTGTCAAGGCATCGATAAGACACAAGAAAACTCGTCCAAGAAGCACATAAAGCAACGAAGGAAGAAGACAAAAGCGAATAAAAGGAAGCATCATTTCAAGACTGTTTTTGGGTTATTCTATTCACACGTGCGAGGCAATTAGGGCTTCATACAATTGCAAAAAAATCACAATCTACAGTCAAGGTTTGGGCTCATTATAACCTGATCTGGCGGTCGAATTGATGAAGAGAAGGGAGACCGCCAAGCGAAGGGAATAAGAGATCATTCTAACCATAAGTCATCCACACATGTAAGAATTGTAGTAGTTACACATTAGTCAAGAATTGTGACTTAGAGGGCCGAAGTTGCAGTCATCATTGCAGTTATGAAGGCTTAAAGGACAAGTTTGACTTGGGTTAACATTGTGAGGAGAAACTTCTACAAGGAAGAAATTGGACTTGGTCTTGGAGGTGTCTTTGACTAGAAGACTTTGTCAAGGGTCCAGGTCTTGGAATTTGTGAATTGAAGATTCTATAAGAAGAAGATTTCTCATGGGTTTTCCTCTTAGATTAGAGAGGTTTTGGCCCTGGCCGATATCCTATATCTTGTGTCCTTTGTCCTATTGTTATTTATGATTTGGTAGCTGTTTGACGAAGAAAAACACTAATGAAAATAAGTAAAAGAAGAAACTAAGAAAATGAAGTAAAAATACATCACAAACAGTTATCATTACAAGAGAAGTCATCCTATGTTGTCACCCCCTAGACTTCTCAACAAAAAACACACTATTTTTCTAAGGAACCCAACTGGGAAAACCCTCTGCTTGATGAGAATTTTATTGATAGCAAAAACTGAGCAATTGATTTCTTACAAAATACAATTGTTTCAATCTGAAAGACACTTGTCTTTCCTACTTGATCTAAGCTTGAAACCTTTGCAAGACTGTTGATCTTTGCATCCCTCTACCAACCTGTGCACAAGCTTCTCTTGCACACTCTTTCTCTCACAAGCTTACACACACAAACCTATGCAACATGCTCACAAACCCGTGAACTCTATTATCTTGTCTCAACAACTCGTGCTCACAAGATAATGAATAAATTGTGCCTTCGTTCCTTCTTTACAGCAATTCGGATGGCTAAAATTAGTGAATTTTCTAATGAAGGAATGATTTTGTGATTGATTGAGTTAGCATGAGTTAACTACTCATGCAACTCGTCCTATTTCAAGTCAACCACTTGAAACTCAATCACTTGTGTTTTTTTCCTCAATTAACTCACACTAGAAAATCAAGAACTCAACCTTCAATTTCAACACATTAGCTAACTGCGACCTAACTTGTCCTAATTTTTAGGGACACTCCTAAATTATAGGAACTCGAGCATCCACAAGAAAGAACTTGAATTTGACTCCTTGAATTAAGGCACAAATCAAGGAATCAATTTCTCGCTACTATTTTCAACACTCCCTCTTAGCGAAGAAGGGATTCCTTGAAGAACCTTGTCCACCTGGATCTATCTCCAACACTACCAAGTTCTCTGTTGTTGCAGCTACTCCCTATGAACTAGAAGACTTCCCTTCTTTCTTCTGCGGAACCTGCTTTGAAGACTTGTTCTTTGCTACCATACTCCATGAGTGCACTTCTTTAGTCATAAGTGCCATGTACGTTGTGTACCTCTGTGTCTGCTTCTTGATGGTAGAAGACTCAAATCTCTTCTGATCTCCCTTAACCAACTCCTTTTCCCACTTGGCTCGAACTTTCCCTATACTGGAAGTCTCTGACTGAGTGGTTGCCTCCACTTGCCCTGGGCTATGGTCCTCCTCCTCCTCATCATCATCATGCTACTGGTTAGCCCAACTTTCAACTAGCTTAGATTGAAACTAAGATATTGGCTGAGGCTCCATCTTGAGAGCTTTATCTTGCTCTTGCTCAACCACCACTTCTCTACTCAAGGCCGTCCCTGTCTCTACCTGCAACTTGTAGAGATTCTTCACCCTCAGACCTATATGCTTCTTACATCTAGAAGTTAAGTGTTGGAGGTACGCCTTACTTCTTCTGAAGATGATATCATATCCCTTGTCCTCAAGGGTAGCTATCAAAACAAGATTCTGCCTCAATCCTAGAACATAGAGAACATCTATGAGATGAAGAGGATTACCTGACTCCCTCTGAAAGCTAATAGTACCAACTCCTCTAGCTACATACTAAGCATCATGTCCTAGCTCAATCTGAAACTGCATGCCCTTCTCCTTTAGGTGGTTGAAACTATTCTTGTTCTCGGTCATGTGGAAGGAAGCTCCTAAATGAATATACCATATACTGCTATCTACTGAGCTTGCCATGCAAGCAATCAATGAGAAATCTTTCTCGAATTGGGCAGAAAATGCATCTACCTTCGTTGATGCAGCAACATGATCCTTACTGGACTCCTTCTTCCGATTAGGACATTGAGAAGCATAGTGCCCAAACTCATGGCAATGGAAGCACTTGATCTTGCTTAGATCCTTCTTCTTTCCCTTTTGACTGGACTCGACCTCTCCTTGGCACTTCTTGCCCTTGGCCTTGCTACTCTTGCATGCCAAGGCACAATTCTCCTTGTCCTCTATCATAACTGATCTCCCTTCTATGGTTCCTCTTTGGATTTCTTCCTGTATGTAGTCAGTCCAAAACCTTTCCCAATTTGGGAAGTTCTCTCTACCACTAACAACCTCCCGAAACCCTTTTCACGACTTGTGAAGTCCAAGTAAGGCAATACTCACAAGATCATGATCAAATACAACCACGCCCACCCCACCTAGTTCATATGGGACGATAGGCTCATTCTTGTTCATCCAAATACTTCTGAACTTCTCCTTAAGAGCAAGCTTCTTGGTATCACTGGTACTTCGATACAACTTCAGGATTGTATCGTACATCTCAAACATTGTCTTCTTCTCATGGATACGAGGCACTGCATGATCTTTGACCCCTTCTAGAATGATCCTCCTTGCCTCGATATCATTCTTCTTATGCAGGGCCAATTGCTAGGGATCTTGAGGTGGCGTTATCGCCTGCTTGATGTACTCTCCCACCCCATTATCTTCCAGCACTATTGTGATCCTCCCTTTCCATGGAACAATGTTTGATGTTCTCTCTAACACAATGATCTGCTCTCAACCCTTGGTAAGCCATCCTGCTTCCCTTGAGAGCTCTCTAAAACCTGCCCACTAATAGCCTGTAATCCTTCACAAAAGACTGTACTTGGGGCTTGGAGGCTGCCCACTTCACTGCTCCTTTAGTCCTTCAAAGTCTGCAAACTCTAGGCTTGTTCATAAACCCACTTGGTGGTCCTTAGTCCTTCAAGAACTAGCCCTTAGGTCTTCTCTGCTTCTGGCCTTCCAATAGTCCTTAATTTCCTTTATAAGTGATTGTACTTAGGGCTCTCTTGGCACCTACTACAACCCTCCTTACTGTCCTTAAGATGCCAATCCAATACTGTCCTAAACTGGACAATCACCTAACAAAACCATCCACCATAGAAGGACATACACACCTCAGAAAGAGTCCTTTCTGCCTCTGAAACACTTCAGCTTGTGCACTTTCCTCAGGATTTTTGGTTCTCTGGGCAGGTTACACTGATACTACAGGTCTGCTTCTTTCCTGCTCGGAAATCCCTTCTTTATCTGAGCTAATCCTTCTCAACAGTCCCCAACTTCTGTGCTATTACTCCATGAGAATGTGGGCCCTTTTTCTGCCGATCCAACCCTGAAATAGACTTCATTTAGGCCTCTTGCCCCCCTGCAATAACTCATAATTTTGCAGCCTGTTTGAAGAGAATTTCCAGCCCTAACCATGCACAGAAACTGCCCTTAAATCTGCCTACAGACTCCTCTAACTTGGCCTGCTCCAGCACAGGAAGAAACCAAGAAAACATGTCTTTCTTATTTTGTATGGACACCTATAGAGGTTGCGGCTCTCCTAGCTCAGATGTCCTCCCTCTTGTGATGATTCGCACTTGTGATTTGATCTTAAATATGTTCCAGGAGCTCTGATACCATGTAGAAAATCCACGAAAATTTGATCTGCTAATATGAACACTCTGAAAGACACTTTCTTTTCATACAAACACATAATTTCTCTATGAAAATTTGCAGCGAAATAGGAACATAAATAAACACAATCACAAAATAAAAACAGATTATTTTTCTAGGGAACCCAACTGGGAAACCCTTTGCTTTATGAGGATTTTATTAATAGCAAAACCTGAGCAATTGGTCTCTTACAAAATACAATAGTTTCAATCTGAAAGACACTCGTCTTTCCTGCTTGATCTAAGCTTGAAACCTTTGCAAGACTGTTGATCTCTGCTGCCCTCTACCAACCTGTGCACAAGCTTCTATTGCACACTGTTTCTCTGACAAGCTGTTAAAATTGGCAACTAGGGCCAAACTCCACCTTGGACAGCTCATATGATGGATATGATATTTTTATTGGATTCCTCTTTCCGAGAGGTGCAAGATTGACCTAAAGATCATCTTGTTTGAATGAGCAGACATGTGATTTTGAATTTATTATTCACACTTGTAAATTGTCAAGGTTAGCCAGGATCAAATGTAGGCTCATGAAGCCCAACAGATATGTCTTTTCATCCTCATCAAACTGTATAAATAAGAGTGACCCCTTGCCTCATTTAGACATCACTCACTCTCACATTCTTCTCTCTCCAAATCAGATTGGTTTGTACAACTTGGGTTTCTCTCTCTTCCTCTCTCACACATGTGGTTGAAGGACACATTTCAGGAGCATATTCCAGGTCACAGATTTCAGGGCATTGACCAGCGTTGACCAAGGGTCAAACCCTCATCTTTGACTGTGGTTTTCAGGCAGAAAATCTGATCTCTGGAGGCCACATTCATTGGCACGAAAATCGAGGCATTTGGAGCAGTTTTACCCTCGTTGACTGTTTGACTGCAACGTTGACTGAAGTTGACCGAGTTTGACTAAAGTTTCAGGGACTATTTTTGGGCTGACTTTGACTCTTCTTGGACGCCAAGTTGACTGACTTTGACCGACCTGTCTTGGGGATGATTTGTTGCTGATTTGACTAGTGTTGACTTTCTGGTTAGGGCTTTTGATTGACTGCTGTTGATTGCTGTCATGAGTCATGACAGGGCTGATTTGATAGTGTTTGGGCATGTAAAATTGTATTATGTACTCTCTGTGTGTGTGTTGAATTATTGAAGAATAATAAGAAGAATTTGATCAAAGGGTTTTCCCCACATTGGGGTTTTTCCCTGGCATCCACCAAATATTGTGCCCTCTTGTCTTGGCTTGTCTTTTGCTTATTGTTTATGTTCTATCTGCATTTACTATCAATGTTAATGTGATTGCTAATATGGAAATTGATATTGGGCTAATAAAGATAATTGAAGTAAATTGCTCTTAAGCATAGAACATACCATTGTTATCTAAAATTAACATGGTATCAGAGCCCAGGTGAAGACAAATCCCAAGCAAGAGTGAGAAAAGCAATCATTGAGATCTGTTGGACAAGGACAAGAGTCAATGGCTTCCTAATCTTGCTTCAAATCTGAGGGCAAGCTCAATGATAAATCTGATTATCATGCATGGAAGATGTCTCTAGATTTAACTTTGGAAGAGAACGATGTCATGGATTATGTGCAGGGAAAGATTGTTGAGCCTCCTACAAATGCACTTGTTGCCACCAAAACAAAGTACAAGAAATGAGAGGTCAAAGCTAAGAAGATCATCAGTGATTCCATTCAAAAGCATTTGGTTGCTTACATCTCCGAGCTGGGCACATTTAAGGAGATATATGACAAGTAGGTTAGCATGTTCAAGGCTAGCAACGCAAACCAAATCCTCTTTCTCAAGAACAAGTTGAAGGACATCAAGATCGATAGAGGGGAATCCATCCAATCCTACTTCATGAGGATTACCGAAATAAAAAATGATCTTCTATCTATTGGAGAGGTTATTGTTGACCGAGAGCTCACTCTTATTGCCCTTGGAGGTCTTCCCCGAGCATGGGATGTATTCAAGATCACTATCCTCAACAATGATAAGATTCTAGGTTTTGATGAATTGTTGACTAGATGCACTCAAGAAGAAACAAGGATGATGGAGAGAGACATGCCATCAAATAGGAATGATGCTACTGCATTCTCCACTCATGCTAAAAGGAAGAACAATGCTAGTCTAAGGAAACAAGGTTAAGGAAGACAGGGATTCAAAGAAGGAAGAAAGGGAATATGCTTCAACTGTAACAAGTTTGGCCACTATGCTAGAGAGTGTCCTGATAAAAGGGATACACCACGAGATGATGATCACAATCACAACAATTTCAAGGGAAATGGAAATCAAAGAAATAACAGGTTCAAGAACAAAGGAAAGAGAAATTCTCCCGCTGCACGATATGGAAATGGTCGACCTACTAAGAAGCCAAGAAACTCCAGGTATGAGGACTCTAATGTTGTAGATAAGCAAAATGAATTTTATCTTATCTTTTCCCTCAATATTGCCTCTCCTCTGGACACATTGGACAATTGGTTGATTGATAGTGGTGCCTCAAGGCACTTCACTGGGTACAAAGAAGCCCTCACAAATTTGATTGAAAAGGAAACCTATTTGGAAATCATACTTGGAGACAATGCCACCTATCCCGTGAAAGGAACAAAGACTGTTACTCTTTATTTAAATCAAGGTCAAATCCTTCACCGACAAGATGTATTGTATGTACTTGACTTGAAGGAGAACTTGGTATCTATTTCAGTGATGGAAGACAAAGGATTCAAGGTAGCATTTATTGATGAGAAGGTATGCATTTGGAAAAGGAAATTCAAGGATGCTTTTACTCTTGGATTTAGGGTTGATAGCCTTTATCAGGTTGGAGGAAGTCCTTTGGGAGCCCTGACATGCAACACTTCTCTTCAATTCGAACTATGGCACCAAATGTTCGCTCACCTTCATTATAAAGCTCTTCCCAATGCTAGGAAGATGGTTACAAGTATGCTCGAATTCAAAGCTGATCATGAAGGTGTTTGTCAGGGTTGTGCCGAAGGGAAACATACAAGGGGACCATTTCCCTCCAGTAATAGTAAGACTACCGACATTCTACAATTGATCCATTCTGAATTGTCTGGTATGTTGCCCGTAACATCTTTGGGAGGATATTTGTACTATGCTATTTTTGTGGATGACTTCTCTTGCAAAACTTGGATCTATTTCTTGAAGAAGAAGGATGAAGTGTTCAAGTGGTTCCACTCTTTCAAAGCCTTGGTTGAAAATCAAACATGGAAGAAGATCAAAATTTTGAGGACTGATAATGGAACCGAATATGAGTCATGAGTTCAATGACTATTGTAGAGACGCTGGCATTAAGAAGGTGACCACTATTGCTTATACTCCTGAACAAAATGGAGTTGTCGAAAGGAAGAATCGAACCATTGTTGAAGCCACTCGTGCCATGCTTCATGACCAAGGCCTACTGAAGTTTTTATGGGGAGAAGCTTCCAACGCTGCTGTGTACGTTCAAAATATATGCCCACATCAAGATTTAAACTCCAAAACTCTTGAAGAAGTTTTCACCGGCAAGAAACCTGATGTTTATCACTCGAATTTTTGGTAGTCTCGTGTATTTTCATGTGCTGAAAGAAAAGAGAAGCAAGCTGGATGCTTCTGGGAAGAAGGGAACATTTGTGGGCTACAGTGCAACTTCAAAGGCATATAGAATCTATGTGCCTGGTCAAAGGGAAGTGGAGATAAGTCATGATGTCACCTTCGATGAAGATGCTGCCCTTGGGAAGGTTAGAGATCTTCCTATTCAAAAGAAAGACAAAGATGAAGATGCAGGAAAGTAGGAAGAACCAATACCCGATGTTGAAGGACCGATGAATCCCATTGATCCACCTCTTGGTGAGCCCTCTTCCTAAAAAAGGAGACCCTCATGGCTCAAAGACACTCTCGAAGATGTCGAGAGACACATTGCACCGAGGGGAACATTTCGTGAAAGTAAGAAGCCGAACAGGTACCAAGGGTACTTAGTTGCCATGAGCACCATTGTTCAATCTGAGCCTGGAACGTTCAAAAAAGCCGTGAAGCACCAAGTTTGGAAGGATGCAATGAACGAAGAGTATGAGTCAGTCATGAAGAATGATGTTTGGAATGTGGTCCCTAGACCCAATGACAAGTCTGTTGTCACCTCAATATGGATTTACAAAATCAAACATGGAGCTGATGGGAGTGCTGAAAAGTTCAAGGCCAGGTTCGTTGCCCGAGGCTTCTCTCAAAGGGAAGGTGTGGACTATGATGAGATATTTGCACTGGTTGCTCGACATACCACCATTCGTTCGATTATTTCCCTTGCTGCCTCGCAGGGATGGAATCTACATCAAATGGATGTCAAAACTGCTTTCTTACATGGCTCGCTTAAGGAAGAAGTTTATGTAGAGCAACCTGAAGGGTTTGAAGTTTTGGACTAAGAGTCACATGTATGCAGGTTGAAGAAATCCCTCTATGGGTTGAAGCAATTCCCCAGGGCTTGGTATGAGAGGATTGAAAGCTATCTTATGAAGATAGGTTTTATAGGAAGTGAAGTTGATCCGAACCTTTACTTCAAGGTTGAAAATGACAAGCCTCTCATTTTGGTGCTCTATGTAGACGATCTCTTTCTAACAGGTGCGGAGCCTCTCATTCATCAATGCAAGAGGGAGTTGGCTTCTGAATTTGAGATGAAGGACCTGGGATTGATGCACTACTTCCTAGGCTTGGAGGTCTCGCAAAATCCAGGTGAGATTTTCCTTTCTTAAGGAAAATATATAGTGAAGCTGATTGAAAGATTTGGGATGGTGGACTGCAAGTCTTTGACAACTCCGATGGAACTCAACTTTAAGAAGCTATTCGGAAGTGCTGTTGGGCCTGATTTGGGAAATCCTTCCGAGTATTGTCAACTCATGGGGGCCCTGATGTTCTTGGTGAACTCTCGTCCAGACATATGCTTCGCAGTGAATACGTTGAGTCAATTTATGGTTGAGCCTCATCACATAAACTTGATTGCTGCCAAGGATCTTTTGAGATATCTTCGAGGCACAATCAACTATGGATTGAGATACATTGCCGGGAATTTGAGGCTCCATGGATATATTGATGTTGACTGAGCTGGCAATGTGGTGGATCGTAAGAGCACATCTGGATGTTGATTCTCCCTAGGTTCTACTTTGATATCCTGGATGAGCAGGAAGCAGAAATCGATTGCTTTAAGCACCGCTGAGGCCGAATACATTGCAGCTAGTATGGCTTGTTGTGAAGTTGTTTGGTTGAGGAAGCTCTTTAGTGAGTTGTTTGAGCATGTGCTGGATACCACTGTGATCTACTGCAACAATCAAAGTGGGATTCATCTTTCAGAGAATCTTGTGTTCCACGACCGCTCCAAGTATATTGATATCAGGTACCACTTTATTTGGGACATGGTACAAGGGGGAGCAGTAAGGCTCCATCACATTGGGACTGATGAGAAGGTCGCAGATATTCTCACGAAGCCCCTGGGGAAGGTCAAGTTCTTAACCTTTCCTGAGAGACTGGGAGTCGTGGAAAGACCCTCCTATGAGGGTCTCGCATGAGTTGGACATTGAGCTCCAGGGGCCTTGAGGGTACTTCTTGGAGCTATGAGTGACCATAGGGTGAGTGGTTCACCTTCCCCTAGTGGTGCGCTGTATACAGGGTGAGTGGTTCACCTTCCCCTATGATACCCCTTGTTGGTTGACATATGCATAGGATGAGTGGTTCACCTTCTCCTATGGCATATGAGCAGGATGAGTGGTTCACCTTCTCCTACTGGTGCCCCAACATACATCCTACCTGGGACTCATGGGAAGTACCTCTCATCTGGCCAATGAGTTGGGAAATGAGGATAAAGACCATAGCACTATCGATGGACGCATCGTGCACTGCCGTACTCTCTATGCTAGGATGCATGGTGTTCAAAAACTTGATCTGGGATCAAGTCTGATTGAGGTTTTACGTCTGGATTGACTTTGGGTCAGTGGAGAGTGGCAAGGTCTTGTGACTCACTCTCGATCAATTTTTCTTCATTATTTCTTCATGATTCAGCAGAGCAGAGCAGAGCAGTGTAGGGATGACAGAGATGGTACAGGTTGACAGATGGATTGACATGTGGATTCCTCCCTAGTTGAGAGGGAATGTTAAAATTGGCAACTAGGGCCAAACTCCACCTTGGACAACTCATATGATGGAGATGATATTTTTATTGGATTCCTCTTTCTGAGAGGTGCAATATTGATCCATAGATCATCTTGTTTGGATGAGCAGAAGTGTGATTTTGAATTTATTATTCACACGTGTAAATTGTCAAGGTCGGCCAGCATCAAATGTAGGCCCATGAAGCCCAACAAATGTGTCTTTTCACCCTCATCAAACTGTATAAATAAGAGTGACCACCTCTTGCCTCATTTGGACATCATTCACTCTCACATTCTTCTCTCTCCAAATTAGATTGGTTCGTACAACTTGGGTTTCTCTCTCTTCCTCTCTCACACGTGGCTGAAGGATGCATTTCAAGAGTAGATTGCAGGACATATATTTCAGGGCGTTGACTAGCGTTGACCGAGGATCAAACCCTCATCTTTGACTATGGTTTTCATGTAGAAAATACGATCTCTAGAGGCTACATTCATTGGCATGAAAATCGAGGCATTTGGAGCAGTTTGACTTACGTTGATCGCAGGCTTATTTGACCGCAGCGTTGACTGAAGTTGACCAAGTTTGACTGAAGTTTCAGGCATTGTTTTTGGGCTGATTTTGACTCTTCTTGAAGGCCGAGTTGACTGAGTTGTCTTGGGGATGATTTGTTGCTGATTTGACCAATGTTGACTTTCTTGTTAGAGATTTTGATTGATTGCTGTTGACTATTGTTATGACGGGGCTGATTTGATAGTGTTTGGGCATGTAAAATTGTTTTATGTACTCTCTCTCTCTCTCTACTGAATTATTGAAGAATAATAAGAAGAATTTGATCAAAGGGTTTTCCCCACATTGGGGTTTTTCACTGGCATCCGCCAAATATTGTGTCCTCTTGTCTTGGTTTGTCTTCTACTTGTTGTTTATGTTCTATCTACATTTACTATCAATGTTAATGTGATTGATAATTTGGAAGTTGATATTGGACTAATAAAGAAAATTGAAGTAATTTGCTCTTAAGCATAGAACATACCAATGTTATCTAAAATTAACACAAGCTCACACACATAAACCTGTGCAACCTGCTCACAAACCGGTGAGCTCTATTATCTTGTCTCACAAACTCGTGCTCACAAGATAATGAATAAATTGTGCCTTCATTCCTTCTTTATAGCAATTCAGATGGCTAAAATTAGTGAATTTTCTAATTAAGGAATGGTTTTGTGATTGATTGAGTTAGCATGAGTTAATAGCTCATGGAACTCGTCCTGTATCAAGTCAACCACTTGAAACTCAATCACTTGTGTTTTTTCCCTCAATTAACTCACACTAGAAAATCAAGAACTCGACCTTCAATTTCAGGACATCAGATAATTGTGACCTAACTCGTCCTAATTTTCAGGGACACTCCTAAATTTTAGGAACTCGAGCATGCACAAGAAGGAACTCAAGTTTGACTCCTTGAATTAAGGCACAAATTAAGGAATCAATTTCTCGCTACTATTTTCAACAAGGCGGGACTGGTAGATATGGATTGGAAGTACTCTTGATGGTTACAATTGAAACAAGTTTACCATCTTGACTAAGGTATCTGTGTATCTTCCAATATAGAAGTTTCCCTATACACTTGAGAGAGAACAAGGGTTTCTTAGCATGGAAGTACTGATTCTTGCACTCAATCTTGAACGTAGATAACAAGTGAAGTTTTTTTCTAAGAATTGAGCTGAAAGCACTAGAATGGCTTCTACCATGAAACCTTGTATGTTCTAGCTAAACAAACCCTAGGAAGCCGAGGAACAAAAATTGAGGGTTACTGAACTATGATAAGAGCTATTGAGCCTTTCATTCCAACGACCTTGCTCTATCTTGTCTTTTACCTCTAGTAAATTCATGTGTTACCCAAGGAAAACCTGAGAGAAAATAACTTGCGAGAGAAATAGGCTTGTAAGAGTGAATCATGACTTTGACTTGAGGCACAAGGAGGTAGTGTAGCATTGTGAAGAGAGCCATTCATGCACTATAGCACTGGGAAGATTCCTAGTGCTGCACTATAGGGGTCAAGAAAGGAATAAGGGATCTTAGGAGAGAGAAAATGAGGCAATATTGTTGGACTAAGGGTTAGTTGGGTGTTATAGCGCAGGCTAGAGGATTTTTTTGTGCCATGGAGGCTCAAAAAAGAAGAAAAATGGCTTTAAGATCAAATTTGAGGGATGAATTTGAGTGTAGCACTGCACAAAGGGGTAATAGGGCACTATGGTGCTGAGAAGAGGCTGAATGGAATGCTACAGGGGTCAAGGGAGAGAGAAAAACCAAGTTGTGAAGCTAAGATCAAAGTTGTAGCTTTGAACAGAGGGCCAAGAGAGCGCCATAGTGTTGGCTAGACGTCCAAGAGGGCACTACACAGGCTCATAAAGGTTCAAATTAGCAAGGAAAATCAAATAGAAACCTCTCTGTAAGAGTTATCTCCTGGTGATGAAGAGCTGCAAAGTATTTCTCTACCACAAGATTAGGGCTAGGGCTCCTTAAATCTGCTAGATTTATCATCATAGCTCAATTAAGTCATAACTTTTCTTCCATTGCCTCAAGTTAAGGAAGCTGATCATAGCCCACAAGTGTTGGATAGGCTTGGCGAGAAGATCTTTGCATTGGTTTGAAGATGTGGGCCCCTCAATATCCTTTAGGCACAAGGCACTGAGAGGAGTTGAGGAGGGTTGTTGTTGCAGCCACAACATAGTTACCTACTTTTGTAGGCATTTGATTAGTTGGGAGGTCAGTCTATAGACCATTTCATCAACCTTATTACTTTTTCTTGGGTCTCTATAGGACAACAATTTTGTTGCGATATGTAGGAGAATCCTTGAGATTTCTAGCTTGGTGCTGTTGATGTGAGCTATTTCTTCTCCTACACCTTCCATGTGTCCATAGGCCTAATTTCATAATTTTGACTTGGGAATGTTTCTCCTGCCTTTGTAGGACATTGGCTTCATCATGATTGAGATTGACAAAAACCAAAATTAATAAACAAAACAAATTGTTGCTGCTTTCCTCGTAGTTGGATCTTAATGTCATACCATTGTTACTCCTATGAACAAGTTGCAAGAAAACTCCAAGGGAATAGATTATTTCATATAAGTCTCATGCATGTGGCAAATCTCATTATTTTGCAGCTTACAAATTGTATATGTCATTCAAATTTGCAATAGAAAAGCCATGTAATTTACCATTATCTGTTGTAAATTTCGGTGGTAAATTTTTGCACGAAAGGTTGTCTGATGTTTTAGAGAAAGGATGTCAATTGTTGGATTTACATTTTTTACAAACTTTCAGATTTGTAAAAACAGCCTAGTAAGGATTATAACATAAATTTTTCCTTGATGGTATTGGTTATTTAACACTATCATGGACTTGCAATAGAATGATTGCTCCAATCTGCCATTGCTTCAATCACATCAAAACAAACCCTTGCTACCTTGATTTTCTACCACTGCAAACAATGTGCTAACACCAATAATAAAATAACTACACTCCTCTTGTACTCATCATAGGATCTTGTTGGGGGTTCAAAAGAATTCTGATTGTTTCATGATCACCTTGGCTAGGATTCTTATGATTTGTTAAGGTCCCCAATTAAACAATTACATTTTGGTTAAACATGCCTTGACATTTGTGACACCTTTATGTATTAAATTTTCTAGCCAGTCTGCACATCCCTAGTCCTTCGGTACACACTTGGGTGCATTTTGCAGGATGAGTCATAACGCACCCCAATCTGTTAGGTGGTGCACTTTGTGTCCCCCAACAAGATTTGGGGTGCAATGATGGGGACACCCCTCATTTGTTATAGGGGTGTTGACCTTAAAATAACATGTGTTAAAGTTTATAGTCGATTTCATTGAACCTGATACCTCCCAAACCTGCATATCAAATATTACAAAGTTGTTTTACAAAGTGCAACCCTAAGGGAGGGCAATTAGGAAGATTGACCAATGTCACCACAATAATACCTCCTCTCACTTTAGGCTGGTTCTTTTCTGGCACAAGGGGGGAATCCTTATAAAATAAATGTTTTTTGTATATTTAGAATAAAATGAATGGTGAAATTTGCTAAGGCTAATGCCTATCCAATTTGGTCTATGGATTCAAGGTCAACAAACCAGAGGGTCTGAATATGATGAAGAGATGTATGCAGGCTATGAACAATGTTCTTTAAGTGACCATATAGATCCTTTCAATACCTAGAAAGTAAAAGGAAACCCCTTCGAAAGATGCACCTCACAACAATTGCAAAATAGCCAATTATAACATTCAACCATGAACAAGAGAAGCGAAAACAACAACCTTTCAGTGTGCAGAAATGCTAGCAGCAATATCCATTAAATGAATAATGAATACAACAAGAGATGGAGGGTTAGACCTCAATCCTAGTCTCTTCTTATTGGGACAAATCTTCTTTTCTACAAAGATTATTTCAGCAGTTTTGCTAGAGCATATCCAGCCATCAAATTATCCCATGAAAAGTAAAAATAAGGTGATAAACCTCAAATTAAACTTGCCCTTCATCCAATTCTCCATGTTACACCTCATGTTGTATGAAGTTCCATATTGTGACTTTCATCACGTTGACGGAGATTTGCCACCAGTACCAGGTAGCATTGAACTGACTTGGGATACATTTTCATGGGGCCCCTTCTCTTCATGGCATTGAATCATGTGATAGAGGTCTCTGGTTGGGCGAGTCTCATTTCTCCTTGGTTGGATGATTGTGATTGCTGGTTTGGTGGTCTCCTGACATGTGCTTGCCTTGTTATCATCCCTGGGTTACATATTTTCTGGTATCTTGGTATCTTGATTCTTGGAGCATGCTATCTCATTATGATGTGGTTTTGGTGTATATGCTCATCTCGGATGTGCTACACCTTGTTCTTGGATGGTGGTTCTAACCCCCAAAGGAGTTAAAGGATGACGTCAAGAGGTAAATGTTTCATGACCTTGTTGGAATTTCCTAGTGACTTTTAATTTTACCTGATGATGTGTATTCTTGATTTGTAATTAGGAGGGATGTTCTATGTGGTCCTCTTTGGCTGGATGTGTGGTGTGGACATACTTGATGATTGGATGAGTTAACACTTTTCTATTGTCCCTTTCTCTTATGATTTTACGTGGTTAGATGATGAATGTGTCATGGTTGTGCACTTTACTTTGGTGGGATTTTCTGGGTGATATAACTTGGTATTGTAATTTGTAACATTTGCTATACATCACCTAGTTGGAATGTGTTCAATGATGTTACTACCCTTTTACTTTTCCCTAAGTTTGAGTTAAATGGAGGGGTACGAGTCCCTTGGTGGCATGCCCCAAGTTCAAACTGAGGAGGATATTATATTTTGTCATTGTTGTTATCATGGTGGGTTTTTCTAGGAGATACATCTTGTTTCCATGGTTTAACACTTATTGGAGTGCACCCCACCCATTGGCACACATGTTCATGTTGATTTAATCAATTGGTAACTGTTGGGAGGTTGGACTATGGTTTCACTTGAGTGTTTTACCTTTGTGCACACATGTTGAGCTTAATTTAATTATTTAGTGGTTAAGTTAATTCATTTTATTACCTCGAAGGTTAATTGATTAGGCACCCTACTTCACTTGGTTGTTGTTCACACTTGGAGGGGTTCTTTGGAGGTTATTTGAGGCTTTATTATGGAGCATTCCTCTCTTGGGTATAGTTTCCAAGGCATTCATGGTTATTTTATTGTTGGGAAGGCTGGCACATTCTCCTAAGGTGCACTTTCTCTATGCACATGGTTTTCTGGGATTTGTTGATGGTTTTGGAAAACAACACATGGTTTTGGCATGGGCGATCTTGAGTTTTATCCAGCTTGGCACTTCTTCCCAAGGCGACTTCACATGGAGGTATTCTATTATTTGTTGGGTAGTTGAGGTAGTTACATGGCATAGTTTTCTATGGTGCACCTCTTTTAGGTGCTCTCACATCTTTATTGCATGGGTATTTCAACTACACTGGCCATCTTTTGACCTTAATCGGAGAATGTCATAACCCCTTTCACTTGGCACATATATTATTTTATTTGAAGTGGTTATGGAAGGCTTTTATTAGGTAGTGTGTGGCATACTTAGAGGACCATGCATGGGGCTTCTGCATGCTCTTGCTTTGTCTTCTTACTATATTTGGAGCATATTCTTGGAGGGTGCACTTGTGGAGACACTTGCTATTTTTGGAGGTATATATTTTATGATTCAATTGAGTTTTGGCATGGTCAAAGCTCTAATCTCCTTGGATTTTTCTTGTTTGGGATGGTTCACTTTCTATTTTGGGATTTGACCACTTCAATTCTTGTGGAGCGTTCCATTTATTTGGCGTCTTACACATTCATCCATAGAGTTGGTTGCCTTGGGATTCACACATGGATTGGTTACATGCATTTTGTGACCACTGGCTATTTTTGGAGGTTGGTTAGAAGGAATATTTTATTGTTGTATCTCTCATGCACCTTGGAGGGCACACTTTTTGAGCTTTCCTAGGTGGACCCTTAGCACATCCTCCTAGGTTGAACATTATTTTATTATATTTTGCACGTATCCATTCTTGGAGGGTGAATTCTATGTGGATATTTTGCATGTATCCATTCTTGGAGGGTGAATTCTATGTGGATATTTTGCATCTTGACCTAGTTGTCATGCCAATACTTTTTTTCTACAATTCATTTCCTCAATTTATAGAACGGTTTGTGTGAAATTTGGCACAGTGGAAGTGTACATTTACAATCCTAAATAATTTGAAGGCCTTCTACATTGAAACCTTCTGTACATTCTCTTGCATAGGACTGACATAAAAATCACAGCATCATAAGTCTGGGAGTGTTAGTATGATACTGCAGAAGGAAATCAGTGGAGTTGCAGTATTGTATAATATACAAGACATACTGAAAAGCTGTTGGATTTTTGCTAATTTCAGTAATATACATGCTAATGCTTCTTGAGTGAATGATTATGTTTCAGGATTCATCCCTGTAGGTTCTGGTTATACATATTATCTGACAGTTGTCACAGCTGGTAATTGTATTGTTTGGTATGCACGTGCAGAGCCTTCGCCATTGCACACAACCACCATTGTGGAGAAATGTACTTTGAAATTGGTGGATGAATACAAACACATGCTTTCTCAAGCTACTGAGCCGCTGTCTACTTTCCTTGAATATATTACGTATGTTTCCATCTTCTTTTGTGATTTGGCATTGTGATAAATTTCTAGTGACACATTAATAATATCAAATAATTTTTATGGAAGTGTTTTTGACAAAACTCTCTTGGAAGTTTTCCTGACATTTGCACTACAGGTGGAGAATGATTAGAACTAATTTTGTTGGACTTTGCTATCAGTTATGGTCACATGATTGACAACATAGTTCTCATTGTTACTGGCACGTTGCATGAAAGGGATGTTCAAGAATTGCTAGAAAAATGTCATCCTTTGGGCATGTTCGACAGGTAGTTAAATCTCAAATTGTGTATATATGTGATGTTCTGCTATTTGCAACTGGTCTATAAATTTTAGCAGATTGGAGTGGATGATGCTTTAAAACTTAAAATATATGAACAATTTCATGTTGCTCATAATAATTAGAAGCTTTCCAGTATTGCAACGCTTGCAGTTGCCCAGAATATGCGAGAGCTGTATAGACTGGTGCTTGTGGACACGCCTTTGGCTCCTTATTTTTCAGAATGCATTACCTCCGAGGTATGGACATTATTCCGTATTGTTCAGATAGCCTCACTGATAGTTACTTGCAAGAGGTTATGGCTACTTTTGTTCTTAATTTGCCACAAAGTAATGTAGTGAGCTACTCTAGCGATCACATATTTTCTTTTGTGAAATGCATCTTATATTTACAGGAAATTATTTGCTAAAAGCTTATACAAAAAGCGGAAGCGTATGTACAATGACCCTCATAATTGTATGCTTTTATGACATGTTTAAAAAATTTCTAGTGCTTAAAAGTTCAGTACTCTTATAATTTTATAAGTTTGAATAATATTCTTCATTACTCTATTTCTTAGGATCTGGATGATATGAATATTGAAATTATGCGGAATACACTCTATAAAGCATATCTCGAGGACTTCTATAATTTTTGCAAGGTTAGTTTCATAAAAACCTTGGAACAAGTTAGATTTTTTTCACCTGGTGTTGATTGAATATTTGCATTTAGCAATATTTGCACTGTTTCTAATGCCACTGTTGCCAACAGAAATTGGGAGGTGCTACTGCAGAAATAATGTGTGATTTGTTGGCATTTGAAGCTGACCGAAGAGCAGTTAACATTACAATAAATAGGTATCCATTAACTCGTTTTAGTGGTTCCTTTTAATTTTTACCTTTGTATAGCTTAATTCAATTCCGACAAGGTATGCAAATCTAAATGTTGCTCAATCATAATTCATATGTGGTTCTGGGAAACAAAGTTTTCAGTGATGTCCTTACTGGCAACTGCTAGTTTATCCTGCAGGGGTTGTAGAGTAGGACTTTTTGATCGAAGCATGTCTTGGTTCATAACTAGTTGTGATAAGATAAACATTTGTGGTATTAAAGTATGTAAATTCATCAGTGGAATTCAATCTTATGTCCCTGAATCATGACTTGAACTCCATGTGTGCAGTATTGGGACAGAGTTGACTCGTGATGATCGGCGGAAGTTGTATTCTAATTTTGGCTTGCTGTAAGCCTTCTAATTATTTAAACTACTTCTATTTTAATCTAGATGAAATAAATTGTCGTGCCTTGACTTCTACTGTGTGATTAAAGGATTTGATGCTATAGCTTGCTGCACCTCTGTTTCTGTTTTTTATCATGGTTTCTAATAGGAATAGGATTGACAAGTGCGCTATTTTCTTTACAGGTACCCTTACGGTCATGAAGAACTTGCTGTCTGTGAGGATATTGATCAGGTTACTGTTTTGCATCTGCCTTTTTGTTGCTGATTTTATGACATTCAAAATTTTCACGGTTGCTTCTTTACATGCATTTTTGACCAATTTTTTTATTCACAGGTCCGTGCAGCTATGGAAAAGTATCCACCATATCAATCTATATTTGCTAAAATTTCTTATGGAGAAAGTCAGATGTTGGATAAAGCTTTTTACGAAGAAGAAGTTAAAAGGTTTTGCCTTGCATTTGAACAACAGGCATGTGCTATTAGTTTAGGAAAACCAAGCACACTCTGCTTTTCTTAGCCCCCCTTTCTTGGTTTAAGGATAAAGAATAGAGATTTCAAGGGCTTTATTCCAATATTTTTGGATGCAAAAAATGAGTTCCAGAATTTTTACATGTTTGTTTATATTTATGCAGTTTCACTATGGTGTGTTCTTTGCATATGTGAGGCTGCGGGAGCAGGAAATCAGGAACCTAATGTGGGTTTCTGAATGTGTTGCTCAGAACCAGAAGTCCAGAGTTCATGACAGTATTGTTTTCATATTCTAGGCATTATCTTCAGAGCAGATGGCTATATTATGAGCCATCAAATCAAATATGCCTTACCACTGAGAGAGTAATGATTCTATGATTTTCTTGTATTTTAACTTGTCAAGCAACTGACTCATGGTTTCCAGCAAAACTACTTAAGCAATTTGTAGCTGCATTGGCGTGATATATATGTTCTATTGGGTATTATCATGAAACTTCTAGTATGCAGAACCTACTGGTAAACATCTTCATTGCTGAAGATGTAAATTCGATTTTTTTGCTCAAGGATCAATAAAATTTCTCTATTTAGAGATCTTACTGCACAGTGAAAACTTTAAACTATGTCATTTTCGAATCTTTCAAACATTGGCATTGGCGAAAAGTCGGTGGGGACATGGAATTGGGACAACGAAAAATTCAGGGACAAAATCGGCAAACTTAAAAAGTAACTATTTTCATTTATAAAATATCAGCAAAAATAGGCACATGAAATGGTTATTTTTTAAGCACGATATTCATTTTTCGTTTTGGAGTAAACATTGCCAAGGTAACAATGTTGCAGATAAATTGGCTATTTCCAACACTGAATTTTAGATTTCTGGTTGGCTATCTTTCCAACACTGAATTTTAGATTTCTGGTTGGCTATTTTTCCAACACTGATTTTTAGATTGCTAGTGGAAGACTTATGTTCAATACGCCATCTCTAACAAAGTTATGATAAGTTAGGTGTTGAATTTAGAATGACATTGTGTGTTCTATTATGCTTAATGCAAATTTACTTCAATCTTTCTTAGGCCTGATTCAATTTAGCAATCACATAAGCATGAAAGTAAAATGCTGATAGAACACAATAATAGATCAACAGAAGACAAACCAATAATATATATCAGATTTTACAATTCTTCTTGTCCAACAAAGATATAGGATAGTGTGCGTTACGGTAGTCAACATGATGCCTCAACCAGCGAAGACTTTCTTAAATCAGCGAACCTTCCAAGTGTCACACCCACAGCCCTCAAAGACAGCTCATCACAATTCAACTCTAGTCAAACAAAAGTCAACGTAGAAAAGTCAACACAGGACAATCAAACTGCTCATTTTCCCTCTATTTTTGTGCCCAGATGTACGGCCTTCAAAAATCAGAATTTCAGCCAAAATTGGAGGTCAAACAAATGTAGAAATTTGATAACCCAACCCCGGTTTTCAGTTTCTCCTTATTTTTCCCATAAAGTTAAATGCCCATTCCCATAGCCATACATTCAACAAGCTAGAAAAAATAAATATTTTCTGAAAACACAAATTCTGGAAATTTCACAGTGCTGAAATGCAGAAATAAAAACTTAGAAAAATAAATCAGCCACACACAGAATTTTGACAAGCTGATTTTTTGTCAATATAACCCTAAAAAACCCCCTTACAACTCTTGGAGAAAACCAATTTGAAAGCTTCTTCTTATTTCTGATAAATGCTTTTACAGTGAACAACAATACACAGTAAAAATTACAGCGAACACTAAAAAACTACTTATCTCGATTTTCGTGCCACCATCCACCTTGAAAATCGTGCCAAACAACAAATAGAAAATTACAGGAAAAATTATAGCAATAAATGTTGTACTCGCTGCCTCGAAAAACGTGCCAGAAACTGCTTGTACAGAATTGTATGGACAGGACAACAATCCCTTCCTCGATTTCTGTGCCCAAGAAATCTACCTCGAAAATATTGCCATTAAATGCTGATTCTGCTCCTTGAAAAAAACACTGTCATTTCCTCAAAATGCGTGCAAACTATTGTACGGATTTTCTGCCTTGATAACCGTGCCAATAAATGCTATTGTATGCATTTTCTGCCTTGGGAAGTGTGCCATCCTGCTGTACGGATTTGCTGTGTCTTTTGTTGCTCTCCCTCCACTCAGAAATTTCTCTTCAGCTTTCTTTCCTCCTCTCTCAATCTACTCATAAAAGAATGTATGACCTTTTCCCTCTTTTAACTCTTTTAACCTAACCCTAAATGACTTTTTGGGGATCTCTAAATCTAATGGCTGAGATAGCTTTAGATCTAGAGCTGAGATTAAATGCTCATTTAAATCTCACTTTCTATTTTTTAATCTACCCCACTTTAATAAACACCCACTTAGTCATTTATTTCCAAAGTCACTTTTCCCTTTCTAATTTCACATTGACTTTATTAAAGTCACTTTATACTTAGTAACTTTATCACTTAAAGTCACTTTTAAATTAGATTTGACTTTATAACTTTATAAAGTCACTTTAAGAGATAAATTAAATTCTTTTGGACACTTTTCCCTAGGCCAAAGATCAAATCCTTAGGGAACCCCTGTCTTCCGGTAACCAAATTTCAACACTCCCTCTTATCGAGGAAGTTGTTCCTCACCACACCCATCTTGTCTCTAAAGTAGACATGCTTGCCTCGTGGTAAGGCTTTGGTAAGAATATCTGCAACTTGCTCATCAGTGAGAATATACTCAAGCTTCACAACTCCCTTCTGAACATAGTCTCTGATGAAATGATATTTGATTTCGATATGCTTTGACCTGTCATGAAATACTAGATTCTTTGTGAGTTTAATACAACTCTGATTATCACAGTATATCACTGAAGGTCTCAACGGCTGACCAAATAAGACAAACAACATCTTGCGAAGCTAAATGGCCTCACTACTAGCTAGACTAGTTGCCATGTACTCTGCTTCTGCTGAGCTCAATGCTGCTGATTGCTGCTTTCGGCTGAACCATGACACCACTGCCAAACCCAACCTAAAACAACACCCTGAAGTGCTCTTCCTATCAAAAGCACAACCTGCCCAATCATAATCAGTGTAACCTGCCAATCTCACTCCATCTCCTTGGCTATAATCTAGACCATAATCTATTGTTCCCTGCAAGTACCACAAAATGTGTTTTGCAGCAACTCAGTGCACCCTCCTGGGCTCACACATGAACTGGCTCATCATGTTGACTGCAAAACATATATCTGGTCTAGTGTTGACCAAATACATCAAGGAACCAATCAGCTGTCTATACAATGTGGGATCCACCAACTCGGAATCTGAAGCGTGAAGCTTTTCCCAGTTAGCGATCATCGATGTTGACATGTGTCTATAATCCTCCATGTGGAATCTGCTAAGGATGTCTACAATATACTTCCCCTGCCCCAGGAAGAAATGCCCCTCTTCCTGCCACACCTCCAAACCCAAAAAGTAATGCATCAAGCCAGTGTCCTTCATCTCAAACTCCAACGCAAGATCTCTCTTGCAGTGCTCTATGAGTCTCTCTGCACCCGTAATGACCAAGTCATCCACATACAACACCAGAATGAGAGGCTCTTCACCTATCACAATAAAGTAAAGGTTCAGAGCTGCATCACTCTTTGTGAAACCCATCTTCTGCAAGTATGTATCTATCCTAGAGTATCAAGCTCTAGGAGCTTGCTTCAGGCCATAAAGGGCCTTCTTTAGTCTACACACATGGGACTCCTTCCCATGCACCTCAAAGCCCTGTGGCTGCTCAATGTACACCTCCTTCTGTATGAAACCATTGAGAAATGCGGTCTTCACATCCATCTAGTGGATCTTCCAACCCATATCTGCTGCTATCGATATGATGGAGCGAATCGAAGTATATCGAGCCACGGGAGCGAAGGTCTCCTCATAATCAACTCCCTCTACCTGGGAGAACCCTCTAGCCACAAACCTTGCCTTGAATTTCTCAATGCTGCCATCTGCAACATGCTTTACCTTGTAAAACCATCTGGAAGTAACCACGGATTTGTCCTCAGGCCTCGGCACCACCTCCCAAACATCATTCTTCATGATAGAAGAATACTCCTCCTGCATGGCCTCTCTCTAGACCTGCTGGCTAGCTGCCTCCTCATAGCTAGAAGGAGTCAATGATGTTGGCAACCATTGCCATATAGCTACAGAACCTCTTAGGTGGTCTGGTCTCTCTCACCAGCCTCTTCGGCCCAGCAACAAATGTGGCCTCTTTCAAGGTATCCTGAAGCCACTTGGGCTTCCTCTTCCCTGAGCACACTTTTCCCACTAGAGAATGAAACTCCTCCTCCTCATCATCAGGAGCCTGAACTCTTGATTGTCTGTCTGTTGTCCTCTTGCCTGAACCTGAATCTGTAGACGCTGAAGTATCGTGTGAACTGTCCATTAGTGGACTCCCTAGTGAACTGCTCTACGGACTGCTTTGCATGCTGCTCGAAGCACCACCCCTCTGACTCTGCGAGCCACTGCTCATTAATGGACCTGACACCGTAATCGATGGACCTCCTAATCCTCCTGATCCCTGCCCACTGGATCCCTGCGACTGAATCAACTGCTCTTGAGGGTCTGGCTGATCTAGATACTCTAACTCTCGTGACCTCCTGAAAGCCCTGTCCTCCTCGAATTTCACATCTCGTTTGACAACAACTCTCTTTTGTGCGGGAATATAAATCCGAAAGGCCTTTGAGGTCTCACTGTAGCCCACAAAGATACCCTTCTCTGTGGTGGGCTCTAGTTTGGTTCTCTTCTCCTTGGGTACGTAGGAGTATGCAATACACCCAACAATATGAAGATGACCAATATTAGGGTTCTTCCCAGAAAAAGCCTCCTCCGGAGTCACATGCCCCAAGGCACGATGCAGATTCCTGTTCTACAAATATACAACAGTGTTGTAGACCTCTGCCCTAAAAAACAATGGTAACTCTTGATCATGTAACATGGCTTTGGCAGCCCCAACGATGGATCTGTTCTTCCTCTCCGCAACTCTGTTCTGCTGGGGGTTGTAAGGAACTGTGAACTCCCTCCTAATGCCTGCCTCCGCATAATACTCAACAAACTCACCAAGGGTGTACCCTCCTCCATTGTCCGACCTCAGGAACTTGATCTTCTGACCTGTCTGAGTCTCCACAAGAGCTCTGAACCCCTGAAACCGCTTGAAGACCTCACTCTTGGTCTTCAAGAAATAAATCCAGGTCCTCCTAGAGTGATCATCAATGAATAAAACATAATACTCATGTCCACTCAAGGAAACATGAGACCTCTGACTGCTCACATCGGAATGAATCAAATCAAGTATCCTAGTCGATCTGCTGTCACTGCTGGGAAAAGGGGATTTAGCAAACTTGCCCATAGCACATCCTCTGCATGTATCAAAGTGATCAGTACTGAAATCTGGCACACTTGTGATCTCTCGCAATGTCCTCAAGGCTCCATGATACATGTGCCCCATCCTGCAATGCCAAATCTCGCACAACTCTGAACTGCTAGCTCTGCTGTCGGTACCACTGTTCAATACCAAAAGGGGTTGAAATGAAAGCTTGTACACCTTTGCATGGTGTACACCAATCACTCTAGCTGACTCAACTGGAGCGCCCCTGGGATATATAAGCACATGTCCCCTCCTGAACAATATCTCATATCCTCTGTCCTCCAATGCCAAGACGGATATGAGGTTCTTCCTCATCCCTGGCACATATAGAACATCTAACACTTTCAAGGGAGGTTTGGGTTCCCTATCAAATGTCAATGTCCCTACACCGACTGTTCTAACAACGTTGTCATCTCCGAGTACTACCTCTATATCTGTGCCACTCTCTGAAAGCTCTGAGAAGTACTCACGAACTCCTATCATATGACATGAAGCCCCACTGTCAACATACCAGATACCTGAAGATGTTCTGCTAGTGGAGAGAAATGCACACTCCCTCTCAACCTCTGTGGCAGGTGATCCTGCACTAGTGGACTCACAAGCAATGAACCCAAACTCCTGGTCAAAGCTATCCGTAAAGTTCTCTATCTCTGCTGATGTTGCCATGCTCTGGTTCTTCCCCTTCTTCTTCTTCTCTGGACACACGACTGCATAGTGTCCCATCTTCTGACAATTCCAACACTTCACCTTGGAATAGTCCTTCTGTTTGTTCCCTTGTTTACCTTTACCTTTGCCTTTGCCTCCACCAACACTTGTGAAGCTTGTTTCTTTCCCTTGCCTTTCTTGCCTCCTGCCAATAGTGCTACATCCTCATCCTGCTCAACTGGTTTGGCTGCCCTAAGCTGACTTTTTCTGATTTCTGTTTGTATGCAATCATCCCAAAACCTCTCCCAAGTGGGAAGGGTCTCACGTGCACAAACCCCATCAACAAAGTTCAACCATGAACTGGGAAGACCATTCACTGCAATCTGCACCAACTCAGTGGGTGGAATGACCTCTCCAATTGTTGCCAATGCAGATCTCACATTAGTAATCTTTGTGAGATATCCAGTTGCACTATCAGTCTTACCCATCTTAATGGTCGTCAGCTTCTCCCTTAGGACCATTTTCCTGTTCTCATTGGTACTGTTGTACATATCTACCTCTGCCTGTGATTTTTGCTCCGCTGCCTCATTCAAATCCGTTCTCAGCCTCTGCCGTGGCCTAAAATTTCATGACCCTGCTTGGTATTGCTATCCCCGCCCGAAAATCTACTTCACAATGGTTCAAAACCCAAATTTAAGCAATCGGGCCGACTCCTTAAGAGTCCGACTCTCTTCCGCTACAACTTCCATAAGACCTGAGTCTGAAAACCATAGTTCAGAGTAAGAAGGGGGCTTATCGTCTTAACGATCGGGCGCAATGCTGGCCGTCTGATCTGACTTAAATCAACGGCGCGGAAGTTAATTTATACGGAGGGCCCGCGCGCAACAGACCTTTATGACCACCATTTTATTGTCCCCCGATCCAAGCGCAGCCGTTGATCTTGTTTTGAGATCGAACGGTCCTGAGTCAATCGCAGTCCTGCCCTCAATCGCAATCGTAACTTCCAAAATATGCCACCCCGGTCTCCCCGCTCCGCTTTCCGATTGCGATTTCCGATTTGGGTCCCACCTCCTGAGGTCGTGTCATCATAATTCATCAGTGTACACCGTGTTTCTCCTCCGTCATCCACATGTTCTGGTGACGTATCATAGTTTATAAACCTTTGACCCTTTCAGTCATTATCGCTCCATTGTGTTCTACATTGTCACCCCCTGTTTCTCTCTTAGATTCGTGTGTTTCCTGTCACCCTGCACCTTCTCAATATCTCGCCTAGTCTGCATTACCGACTCCAGGGCCGCTGTCATATCCACATTCCCTGTCGCCGAGTCATTTTTCTATAATGTTTTGCGGGTTTTACAGGTTTTAAATTGACTCAGTTGGCGCTTTAACTTTCCGCCTCCGTTGAAAAGATCTGGAGCATACCAAAGGACATATCCTACTGGCGAAATTAAGGAAAGAAGCCGAGGGTAGGTGGGAGAGATGACCGCCATTAAAGAAGACATAGATATGGACTCTCAGAACTCTCCAGATGCGTCCGCCCCGCATTAAAGATCCAGGATTCAAATCCATAGCCGAAGGCCGAGAGTACAGTACTAAAATGGAGATTGTTCCAAATCTCTTATGGCAGCAGATTTTATTTCAGCCGCGGGCAACATGATTGTATATATTTTATTATTTCAGTCTTATATGTAAAGATATTTTTATCCCCCAACATTTATTTCTTCAGACGGACTGTTAGTCGTATTCATTTATAGTTAGTCATTCATAAGAAAAGGCGCGAGTGTTTTCCGCCAGGTTGTTTCAAACTGAGTCATTAATTATGCCTCGTCTCCCTCCTCCTCCAGAAGTCTCTGTCTCCTCTATAAATACTAAAAAATAAGATTTTCAATAGGTTCCAGATTTCTGTCAGCAAACTGTGCAGCGAGAAGACTACTGTATTCATCTTGTAATATTTCTGTATGAAGTTTCAGAGCCCGTAGGGTCTCAGTGAGGAGGGGTTATAACTGTATTGAGGATTCTAGTCTTTGGTATCTCACAGTATGTAACTTTTCTTATGTGTTAATACATTATCTCTTTTCATGCAATTTGTCTTCTTGTATCATGTTCTAGAATGCGAGTGGCTCACTAGTTTGCAGTAAGGATTCATCTTAAGTGGTGCCCTTTCTGGAATTAGTCAAGCGCTTTAAATAGGCCTAGTCATGATATACTGTTCCATGCTCACTCTTTCCATATTTTCTGCTATATTAGTGGCTTAAGGATTCGTAAATTGGTGCGCCCTTGTATGCCAGCTAATATCATCTTATGTTTCCTCACTGCACTCACTTCCTGATATCTGATTTCTGTGATATATTAGTTGAATCGGCCCTCTTTACAGTAAGCGGTCTCTTAACTGTCTGATGCTTTCATGCTGAAGTTTTACATGATGTTCCTACATTATTCTTATCTTTGTGTCAGCTTCTGAGAGAGATTGGTCCCATTCAAAACTAATTTCCTTGTTTAGAACAAGAGATAGTAAGCGAGTTCTTGGACTGACAACCCAAACTAAAAGGGCTCCTTGCTATATTAAGATGTCCTAGGCACTGGTCTATGGCAACTCTAGGCTGTCTCTAGGGGGGTGACAAAATCATCCACAACATCTTTCTGGCGTCGTTGCCGGGGAACGAATTCAAGAATATCTGTTTCCCTGGGTTCGACATCTCATATTCACTCTCTAATCAGGTGAGCACAGAGAGTTGAAGAGTTGCGTATCTCTCACCTTGGCGACTCCACTGGTCTTTATTTGATAAATTTTATTGGAAGTCCTGGCTTCCCGGAAGCCCCATTTGAGGTCAGATACCTCACAGCCGAAAACACCTGTGTCTGACCCGGAGAAGATCATTCATAAAAGAGTTTGGAAAGAGAAGAAGTCAGTTCGTTCTGAAAACCCTGAATATTCCGTTGAAGATCATCCGCCCTCTTCTTCTCAAGAAGTTAGAACAGAAAAACTCGAGTTTTACTCAGAAACTCCACGTAGAGGAAATACCTGGATTGAAGGAGAATCTCATCCTGCTTTCGAGGCTGAAGAAATTAAAGAGGTCACAGAAGTAGCTGCTGTTAACCGTGAATTATTCCCATCTACACCTCAGGCTTCTGTGCAATATATTCCCATTGTTATTCATACTTCACTTCCTCCTACTTCTCTCCCTTCATCTGTATCTCAAATTGTTGTGCAACCCCCGCCTCCCCCAATGGCCAATGTTCCTGCCTTCCTGTTAAATAAATATGCTCCTCTGGCCTTACCCCCAGTACTGCATGATATGCCACAAGATTACTTGAAAAATTTGCCAAGATTCAATGGTGAAAATGAAGTTGATGCTCAGAAGCACCTCGAAACTTTCTGCTCCTTTGCAGAGAACTTAAATGTTGAACATCTGGATGTGGTCCTGAGGTTGTTCGTGCAATCCTTGGAAGGTGAAGCCCGTAAATGGTTCAAGACATTGGAAAACCATTCAATCACTACCTGGGACCAGATGGAGAATGCTTTTCTCAGGAAGTGGGGAGAAAAGAAAGATCAAGGGCAGTGCCTCGTTGAATTTAACACGCTAAAGAAGAAACACAATGAGGGAGTGGCAGAATTTATCAAAAGGTTTAACAAATTATATCTGAACCTTCCTGCTGATATGAAACCTCAACAAGCTGCTGCCAAAGTTGTTTTCATAGCAGCTTTTGATTCTGATTTCGGTTTTTCTCTGCAGGAAAGGATGCCTGTCACCTTGGACGATGCTCAGACAGATGCTCTAGAGTTGGAGGCAAATTTTTCTGCCACTGGAAAGTTAAAAGGAAAAATTGAACAGGAAACTAGGAGAAAAGGCAAAGAAGAGGTTTCTACCTCTAATCAAGAAAAGGATTCAGATAAAATGGACGAGATAAGCAAGATGATAAAGAAGATGGTCAAGCTAGAACTGGAAGCTAAGAATGTAGCTCCCAAGAACTATTATAACGCTCCAAACAGAGGATATAATCCTCAGTACAGAAAGCCTCCATTGCAGATATTGCCAAGGGAAGCGAAAGAACAGCAAGATCAGGTACCTCATCCCTTGTACCTGGAAGGACCAGCAGATGACTCCGCTGGAGATGCAGCTTATAGACTAGAAGATTCAAATCTGGCTTTTTCAAATAATGATGATATGGAGTGCCCCCTGCAAGAAGAAGACGAAGAAGCAGAGATTGACCATTACTGCAAGCAATTTGCTAATTTCATGGAAGCACAATTCAACGTCAAATATGATCTCAGATCCTCGAGGAAGAGGACCAGAACTCAGGAGCAAGAAGAAGAACCACCTCAGAAAGAAGCATCTGCTCAGAAGGAATCAGCAGCAAAGAGGTGTATAGAAAAAGGTAAGAATCTCCTGAATACCCCCTTGCAGTCTAATGATCAGTTTCCCTCCTCTTCTGAACTAGTCAGTCCTCCTAATGCTGAGCCAGTGTCAAAAGAAATTAAATCTTCATTTGAGAATAAGGAGTCAAAAGAAATAATGCTAGAAAAGCCCACATCTGTTTTCAATTTGCAAAAAGAACTTGAGAAGATTAAGATTCCTGTCCCTCTGACTGAGTTGTTAAAACAACCTGCATATCAGTCTCAAGTTACCTCTTTTATTCTTCCTCCTAAACTACCAATTGCACCTGATAGCTTAAATCTTCAAGAAGAAAGACCCATGGTAGTCTTTGGCCCACATGTCGAGGAGATAGACCCTTCCACTCCTCCTTTTTATGTATCCCTAGTCATTCATGACCTGCTGTTACATAACTGCATGTTAGATTCTGGGGCTTCCCATAATCTTATGCCCTTGTCTGTCATGGAGCAACTAGGACTGCAGATTACAAGACCATACAAAGATTTATATTCGTTTGATTCTAAAAGAGTAAAATGCCTGGGAATGATTAAAGACTTGGTGGTTAATTTGGCTCAAATCCCAGCAAAAAGTGTGGTCATGGATATTGTGGTTGCTGATATCCCAGCGCGCTTTGGCATGCTGTTGTCAAGGTCATGGGGTACCAAGATTGGGGGGTCAATTAAATTGGATCTAACATATGCTACTGTCCCAGTCTTCGGAGGTCAAGAAAGGAGGTTGTACAGAGAAACTCGATTTGTTAAGATGGTAACTAAGGCTGACTGCTCAGATAATTCCCCAATTTATGACAAAGAGGGAGACTTTTCATGTTTTATGCTAGAAGAAAACCAAAGTTACGCTCATGAGCCCCTTTTTGGTCAAATTCAGGCTGAGCAGCCCAAAGAAAGTCAGGAATCAGAAATATGGACCTTGCATTTTGATGGAGCCAATTCAAGGGAAGGCAATGGAGCTGGGGTATTGCTGATTTCCCCTACAGGAAAATGGGTGCCGCTGTCTTTTAAGCTGGAGTATGAGGCTACAAACAACGTAGCTGAGTACGAGGCATTATTACTGGGGTTACAGACAGCTAGAAACATGGGCATCCAATGTCTAAAAGTGTTTGGAGACTCTGAGCTGGTCGTAAGGCAGATTAAAAATGAATGTCAAACTAAGCATCCACGGCTCAGAGCATATAGAAACGAAGTATGGGACATGATAGAAAATTTCTTCTCAGCATTTAACATACAGTTCATGCCCCGGGAGCGAAACATAGTAGCAGACTCCCTTGCGGTAGCTGCCAGTACTTTCCGTCCTCCTCAGAATCCACTTTTAAGATATGAAGTGGAGGTACGGTACAGACCATCCATTCCAGATAATATAAAGCATTGGCAGGTATTCGAAGATGATGAACAAATGAAAAGATTTATGGAAACTGTGGGAGAATTCTCCAATATGGAGATTGATGACAATGAAGAGGAAGAAGCTGAAAATGTTGCTGAGAACGAATGGGAAGAAAGAATAGCAGGAAATAAAGTGCTGCAGCTGAAAGGTAATGTGATACCTAGAGGGTTGGTACCCCTAGAGAGGTTATTCAATAAAGATGATGTTCCAATGCAGCCAAATAAAGTAGCAGAAGAAGATCAAGTAGGAGATTTGAATCTGGGTACTTCCATTGACCCCAAAATTGTCAAATTATCCAAAAGAGTCCCAGAAGAATACAAAGAAAAGTATCTGAAGTTATTTCAATCTTACAAAGATGTTTTTGCTTGGTCCTATGAGGACCTAAAAACTTTTGATGTAAATATTATACAACATAAGATTCCACTGAGGGAGGATGCAAAGCCATACAAGCAGAAGCTCAGGCAAATAAATCCTCTGTTGCTTCCCTCAATTGAAAAAGAAATTAAGAAGTTGTTGAAGGCCAAGATAATTGTACCATTAAGATACTCAGAATGGATAGCGAATCTTGTTCCTGTCCGAAAGAAGAATGGAGAAATAAGGCTGTGTGTAGACTTCAGGAATTTGAACAGAGCATCTCTCAAAGATAACTATCCACTGCCTAAAATGGACCACATCCTGCAGAAAGTGGTGGGAGCATCCAGAATGTCAATGATGGATGGATTTTCTGGCTACAATCAAGTAGCTGTGTTCCCAGAAGACCAGAAGAAGACCGCATTCACTACACCATGGGGAACCTTTATGTATGCGAGGATGCCATTCGGATTAATCAATGCAGGGGCTACTTTTCAGAGGGCAATGGACATAGCCTTTGTCGGAGAACAGGACAAGTTTTTGGTGGTGTATCTTGATGATATCACAGTGTTCTCAAAGAATGATGACGAGCATATTGAGCATTTAAGAAGAACTTTTGAAAAATGCAGAAGGTATGGCCTTTCTCTTAACCCTCAAAAATCCTTGTTTGCATTAGATGAGGGAAAACTCTTAGGGCATATCGTGACTAAAGATGGTGTAAAAATTGATCCTAAGAGAGTTGAAGTGATAAACAACATTCCTTTGCCAAGAAATAAGAAAGAAGTACAGGTGTTTTTGGGGCGAATAAATTTTTTGAGAAGATTTATCCCTAACTACGCGGAGATAGTTAGGCACATAACCAATATGTTGAAAAAGGAAAATGAAGTAAAATGGTCCCAGGAGTCTAGAGATGCATTCACAAGGATAAAACGGGCATTTGCTGAAGCTCCTGTGTTAGCAGGGCCAGACTACAAAAAGCCATTTATGATTTTCTCATTTGCCTCACCTCATACAATTGCTGGAGTGTTATTGCAGAAAAACGAAGAGGGATATGAACAACCCATAGCTTTCTTCAGTCAAGTGCTTTATGATGCTGAATTGAAATATAATATACTGGAGAAGCAGGCATACACCCTGGTAAAGTCCCTTAAAGCTTTCAGGGTTTATGTTTTGCAGTCTCACATCACAGCTTATGTCCCTACCGCGGCAGTCAAAGACATTCTGGTTCAGGGAGACAGCGAAGGTAGGAGGGGAAGATGGATTGCAAAAATTCAGGAGTATGATCTGGATATAAGGCCTACTAAACTGATCAAGGGACAGGGACTTGCCAAAATGTTATCCGAATCTAATCATCAAGCTTTGGGAATTAATCTGTCTGTGATGGCAAATGAAGAATCAGAAAAAGAAGAGGAGCAACATGGACTAGAGATGGCTACTCAAAAGATACATGTAAAATATCTAACTAGTCCTTGGTATAAGCAAATAGTTGAATATCTGTTAACGCTTAGCTGTCCTCCAGGATGTGACAAGGTGAAATATAGAGCTGTAAGGATGAAATCTCAGAAATATGCAATTGCCAATGGGCAGCTCTATTGGAGAGACCCTCTAGGCATATTACTTTTATGCCTCACAGAAAATGAAGTGCAAAATGTGATGACAGAATTTCATGAGGGCATATGTGGAGGACATTACAGCTGGAGGGAAACAACTCATAAAATCTTGAAGGCTGGTTTTTACTGGCCGAAATTGTATTCAGATACTTTTGCTTGGGTCAGATCGTGTGACAAATGCCAAAGGTTTGCGGAAAGGCAGAAATTAGCGGCATTGCCCTTGATCCCTATTCATGTAAACGAACCATTTCAGAAATGGGGATTGGATTTTATAGGAGAGATACATCCCCCATCAAGTGGCCAACATAAATGGATATTGACAGCCACAAACTATTTTACGAAATGGGTGGAAGCCATACCTACCAGAAACGCTACAGATGCTGTAATAATGAATTTTATAGAAGATAATATCATATCTAGGTTTGGCTGTCCCGCAAGAATTGTAACTGACAATGCACAGGCTTTCAAGTCTGCCAGGTTCGTAAAATTCTGCCGAAGATACAACATCCTCCTGACTCATTCTACAGCATACTATCCACAGGGAAATGGTCTAGCAGAGTCATCCAATAAAACCCTGGTGAGAGCCCTGAAGAAGACAATAGCTGAAAATCAGAAAAACTGGGACTCTCAATTAAAATTTGCCCTATGGGAAAATAGTATAACCAGCAAGAGAGCAACAGGGAAGTCACCCTATGAGCTGGTATATGGACGGGCTGCAGTGTTTCCTTTGCAATTGGCATTGCCAGTAGCACGTTTTATGCAGGAAAATCAAGAAGAACCGGATGGCATGATTCGAAGAATTAATCAACTGGTAGAATTGGAGGAAACAAGGAACCAGGTAGATCAGAGACTGAAAGAATACCAGGAAAAAATGAAGAATGTCTTTGATCAGCACGCAAAGGATAGGAATTTTCAAGTCGGAGACCTGGTTCTTAGATGGGATGTTCGCAGAGCAGAAAAGGGCAAACATGCTAAATTTGATTCATTATGGTTCAAGCCATTCAAAATAGTGAAGCTGGGGAGAAACAACACCTTTACTTTAGAAAATCTACAAGGTGATTTGTTGGATGCGCCCGTGAATGGCCAGTTCCTCAAGCCTTATTTTCAATTCTGACCCAGGCTAGGAATGCCTGGTTGTATATACTGTATATAGTTTGTTTTAGTTTTTATTTTTATAAAGGAAAAGAACGTTGATAATTACTTGAAGTAAAAGTGCAGGGGAATTCAAAATTAAGATGAAATATTTAATGGTCTGCGTGTTCTCGACATGCCCGAAAGCGAACATGTCATCCCCAGATGGAGCCGATGTTGTACATATCTACCTCTGCCTGTGATTTTTGCTCCGCTGCCTCATTCAAATCCGTTCTCAGCCTCTGCCGTGGCCTAAAATTTCATGACCCTGCTTGGTATTGCTATCCCCGCCCGAAAATCTACTTCACAATGGTTCAAAACCCAAATTTAAGCAATCGGGCCGACTCCTTAAGAGTCCGACTCTCTTCCGCTACAACTTCCATAAGACCTGAGTCTGAAAACCGTAGTTCAGAGTAGGAAGGGGGCTTATCGTCTTAACGATCGGGCGCAATTCTGGCCGTCCGATCTGACTTAAATCAACGGCGCGGAAGTTAATTTATACGGAGGGCCCGCGCGCAACAGACCTTTATGACCACCATTTTATTGTCCCCCGATCCAAGCGCAGCCGTTGATCTTGTTCCGAGATCGGACGGTCCTAGGTCAACCGCAGTCCCTCCTCAATCGCGATCGGAACTTCTAATATGTACCACCCTGGTCTCCCCGCTCCATCTTCCGATTGCGATCTCCGATTCGGGTCCCACTCACTGAGGTCGTGTCATCATAGTGCATCAGTGTACACCGTGTTTCTCCTCCGTCATCCACATGTTCCGGTGACGTATCATAGTTTATAAACCTTTGACCCTTTCAGTCATTATCACTCCATTGTGTTCTACATTGTCACCCCCTGTTTCTCCATTAGATTCGTGTGTTTCCTGTCACCCTGCACCTTCTCAATATCTCGCCTAGTCTGCATTACCGACTCCAGGGCCGCTGTCATATCCACATTCCCTGTCACCGAGTCATTTTTCTCTAATGTTTTGCGGGTTTTGCAGGTTTTAAATTGACTCAGTCGGCGCTTTAACTTTCCGCCTCCGTTGAAAAGATTTGGAGCATACCAAAGGACATATCCCACTGGCGAAATTAAGGAAAGAAGCCGAGGGTAGGTGGGAGAGATGACCGCCATTAAAGAAGACATAGATATGGACTCTCAGAACTCTCCAGATGCGTCCACCCCGCATTAAAGATCCAGGATTCAAATCCATAGCCGAAGGCCGAGAGTACAGTACTGAAATGCAGATTGTTCCAAATCTCTTACGGCAGCAGATTTTCTTTCAGCCGCGGGCAACATGTTGTATATATTTTATTATTTCAGTCTTATATGTAAAGAGATTTTTATCCCCCAACATTTATTTCTTTAGACGGACTGTTAGTTGTATTCATTTATAGTTAGTCATTCATAAGAGAAGGCGCGAGCGTTTTCCGCCAAGTTGTTTCAAACTGAGTCATTAATTATGCCTCGTCTCCCTCCTCCGGGTCTCTCGTTCTATAAATAATTTCAAAAAAAATAAGATTTTCTGGCGTTGCGTATTTCTCGTCAAAGAATGAAAGTAGCCGAGAAGACTTCTGTATTCATCTTGTAATATTTTTGTATGAAGTTTCAGAGCCCGTAGGGTCTCAGTGAGGAGGGGTTATAACTGTAATGAGGATTCTGGCCTTTGGTATCTCAAAGTATGTAATTTCTCTCATGTGTTAATATATTATCTCATTTCATGCAAATTATCTCCTTGTATCATGTTCTAGAATGCGAGTGGCTCACTAGTTTGCAGTAAGGATTCATCTTAAGTGGTGCCCTTTCTGGAATTAGTCAAGCGCTTTAAATAGGCCTAGTCATGGTATACTGTTCCATGCTCACTCTTTCCATATTTTCTGCTATATTAGTGGCTTAAGGATTCGTAAATTGGTGCGCCCTTGTATGCTAGCTAATATCATCTTAGGTTTCCTCACGGCACTCACCTCCTGATACTTGATTTCTGTGATATATTATTTGAATCGGCCCTCTTTACAGTAAGCGGTCTCTTCACTGTATGATGCTTTCATGCTGAAGTTTTACATGATGTTCCTACATTATTCTTATCTTTGTGTCAGCTTTTGAGAGAGATTGGTCCCATTCAAAACTAATTTCCTTGTTTAGAACAAGAGATAGTAAGCGAGTTCTTAGACTGACAACCCAAACTAAAAGGGCTCCTTGCTATATTAAGATGTCCTAGGCACTGGTCTATGGTAACTCTAGACTGTCTCTAGGGGGGTGACAAAATCATCCACAACAGGTACTTTGGTAGAGATTGGTTAATGTTGTTCACATCTCATGAGCATATCTCTTTCCTATCACATGAGGAATGCAATGGTATTTGATTCCATCCAGAATTAGTCTTTTACCCTTGTTATTCTTTTTATTAAAGTTTGCCAACTGAACATCATCAGTAGGCACATTCATAGGGTGTTGTTGGGTATGCACCATTATACCCCAGACTTCTGCCTCCTCAAAAATGCTCTGCATTATCCCCTACCATACAATGTAGTTACTATGTCCATCCAACCTATCCTCCACCTTCAAGTCCAAAGACACGCTTGCTTTCCTAATAAACTGAAAATAACACTGTTGTAGTAAAGGTACTGTTTTCTGTATGAAAAATCAACTTGTTGTAATTTTTCTTCTTATTGTCCCAAACTGCACTTTTCAGCAAAATAGCTCTGATACCATGTAGAAATTTGATAACCCAACCTCGGTTTTTAGTTTTTCCTTATTTCTCCCATAAAGTTAAATGTTCATTCCCATAGCCATATATTCAACAAGCTGGAAAAATTAAATATTTTCTAAAAACACAAATTTTGGAAATTTCATGGTGCTGAAATGCAGAAATAAAAACTCAGAAAAATAAATCAGCCACACAAAATTTTGACACGCTGATTTTTGGTCAATATTACCTTGGAAAAACCCCCTACAACTCTTGGGGAAAATCAGTTTGAAAGCTTATTCTTATTTCTGATAAATGTTTTTACAGTGAACAACAATACACAGTGAAAATTACAACAAACACTAAAAAACCACTTATCTCGATTTTTGTGCCACCTTCTACCTTGAAAATCGTACCAAACAACAAACAAAAAATTACAGAAAAAATTACAACAATAAATGTTGTACTTGCTGCCTCGAAAAACATGCCACAAACTACCTATACGAAACTGTATGGACATGACAACAGTGTCTTCCTCAATTTTCGTGCCTAGAAATCTGCCTCGAAAACCATTCCCTTGACTGCTGAATTTTCTCCTCAAAAACATCGTTGTCCTTTCCTCGAAATGCATGCAAACTACTGTATGGATTTTCTGTCTCGGCAACCGTGCCAATAAACGCTGCTGTACGGATTCTCTGCCTTGGGAAGTGTGCCCTCCTGCTATACGGATTTGCTGTGTGTCTTTTGTTGCTCTCCCTCCACTCAAAGATTTCTCTTTAGCTTTCTCTCCTCCTCTCTCAATCTGCTTATGAAAGAATGTATGACCTTTTCCTTCATTTTCCTCCTTTAACCTAACCCTAAATGACTTTTGAGGAATCCCTAAATCTAATGGCTATTATAGTTTTAGATCTAGAGTTGAGATTAAATGCTCATTTAAATTTCACTTTCTATTTTTTAATTCACCCCGCTTTAATAAAGACCCACTTAGTCATTCATTTCCAAAGTCACTTTTTCTTTTCTAATTTCACATTGACTTTATTAAAGTCACTTTAAAATTAGATTTAGTAACTTTATCACTTAAAGTCACTTTTAAATTAGATTTGAGTTTATAACTTTATAAAATCACTTTAAGAGAAAAATTAAATTCTTTTGGACACTTTTCCCTAGGCCAAAGATCAAAGCCTTAGGGAATCTCCTGTCCTCCGGTAACCAAATTTCAACAACGAACAAGGGTTGACCATGGTCAATGCTCTGCAAAACAACCCTAAACAGATCTGCAGAAAATCAACGGCTTTAGCTCCACACATGTGAGGGAAAGAGACCTCCAAAGGCTATCGAACCAATCAAATCACAATGGGAGAATGAGTTGATGAGAAAATTACCTCCAAGTCTCTCCAATTTATATCCATTAGTGAGGGTGTGTGACACATCTATTAGGCTTGTGAGTCTACATTACAAATTTGGCCGACCTTGCACATGTGTGAAAAATAAATTCAAAATATATGTTCTGCTCATCCAAACAAGATGATCTTTAGATCAATCTCGCACCTCTCTGAAAGAGGAATCCAACAAAAATATGACCATCATCATATGAGCAGTGCAACATGGAGTTTGGACCTAGTTGCCCAAAATTAACACTCCCTCCCAACTAGGGAGAACTCCATCTGTCCACCTATGCCATCTATTAGTACCATTGTGTACTATCATCTATCATTGTGCGTCATCTTGTTGTAACTTGCTTCGCTGGCTCTTCTTCTCAAATAGAACAAAAGGCGAGTCACAAAGACATCACGCTCAGCTGACTCGAAGTCAGCTTAGAGGTTAAAACCTCTCTTGGACTCAAAAAGAGTCTCATACTAACTCGAAGTTAGTTTACTTACCCGAAGTCAGTTTAGAGGATAAAAATGTCAATAGACTCAAAAGAGTCACATACTAACCCGAAGTTAGTTCACTGACCCGAAGTCAGTTTAGAGGTAAGAACCTCATTATACTTGATCTTAAATCAAGGTGTTGGACACATGCCATCCTAGACATAGAGAGTATGACAATCTTCGATGCGTCCATCGGTCTTGCTATTGGTCTCTATCCACATTTCCCACCTCATTGGCCAAATGAGAGGTACTTCCCATGAGTCTGAAACTCCATGGGTAGGATGCATGCGAGCCATAGATAAAAGAGAAGGTGAACCAAATCAAACATCACAATGGTGGGGCAGAAGCACAACAAGGTTCGGCAAGCCTAGCCCCGTGTGTGCTTATAGCTCCAAGAAGCTATCACCAAGCCCCCCAGAACTCCTAGAGCTCATAGTCCATCTCAATCAGGATCCTCACAATAGGGTCTTTCCACGATTCCAAGCTTCTCACAGAAGGTTAGGAAGTTGACCTTCCCGAGGGGCTTCGTGAGAATATCTGCAACCTGCGCATCAGTTCCTATGTGATCTAGCCTTACAACACCTCACTTTACCATGTCCCGGACAAAGTAGTACTTAATATTAATATGCTTGGATCGATCGTGGAACACGGGATTCTCAGAAAGACGAATCCCACTTTGGTTATCACAAAGGATAACGGTGGTATCTAGCACATTTCTAAACAACTCACTGAAGAGATTTCTCAACCAAACAACATCACAATAGGCCATACTCGCTGCAATGTATTCGGCCTCATCGGTGCTCAAAGTCACTGACTTCTGCTTCCTGCTCATCCAAGATATCGAAGCAGAATCCAAGGTGAAGCAACATCCAGATGTGCTCTTGCAATCCACCACACTGCCAGCCCAATCGGCATTAATATATCCATGGAGTCTCAAACTCCTGGCAGTGTATCTCAGTCCATGGTTGATTGTGCCCCGAAGATATCTCAATAGATTCTTGACACCAATCCAGTGAATGTGATGAAGCTCAACCATATGTTGACTCAAAGTGTTCACTACAAAACATACGTCTGGACAAGAGTTCACTAAGCACATCAGACCCCCTACGAGTTGTCGATACTCGGTGGGATTTCCCAGCTTGGGCCCAACAACACTTCCACACAACTTCTTAAAGTTGAGTTCCATCAGTGTCGACACATACTTACGGTCCACCATACCAAATCTCTCCAGCAGCTTCACAACATATTTTCCTTGAAAAAGGAAAATCTCGCCTGGCCTCTGCCAGACCTCCAAGCCTAGGGAATAATGCATCAGTCCTAGGTCTTTCATCTCAAATTCGGAATCTAGCTCCCTCTTATACTGATGAATGAGAGGGTCAGCACCTGTCAGGAAGAGATCGTCCACATAGAGAACCAGAATGAGAGGCCTTTCTCTATCAACCTTAAAGTAAAGGTTTGGATCAACATTACTTCGAGTGAAATGCAACTTCATCGAGTAGCTATCTATCCTCTCATACCAAGCCTTGGGGGCTTGCTTCAACCCATAGAGGGATTTCTTCAACCTGCATACATAGGTGTCTCTATCTCAGACTTGGAACCCCAGAGGTTGCTCCACATACACCTCTTCCTTTATAGAACCATGCAGAAAAGCAATCTTCACGTCCGATGGAGACTCCATCCTTGCGTTGCAGCAAGGGAAACAATAGATCGGATGGTGGTATAACGGGCCACAGGTGCAAATATATTATCATAATCTATGCCTTCTTTTTTAGAGAAGCATCGGGCAACAAGTCTTGCCTTGTACTTTTCAGCACTACCATAAGATCCATGATTGATCTTATAGAGCCATTTTAAGGTGACAACAGGTTTGTCCTCTAGTCTCGCAACCACTTCCCAGACATCATTTTTCATAATGGACTCATATTCTTCATGCATAGAATCCTTCCAAACTTGATGCTTTGCAGCTTCTTCAAATGATCCAGACTCAGATTGTACTATTGTACTCATGGCTTCTAGATACCCTTGGTATCTATTCGACTTCTTGCTTTCACGGAATGTTCCCTTTGGGGTAATATGTCCCTCGGCATCTGCGAGAGTATCCCTGAGCCATGAGGGTCTTCTCTTATTTGAAGGAGGTGGATCAATAGTATTGGAAACATTGAGAGGGGGGTGAATCAGTGTTTTTTTTCAATTGTTAATTATTTCCAGTTAGATTCTACACAAAAATAGAGAAATGAATAATTTATTACAGAAGGAAGGATAATGATCCTTTTACAAATGAATGAGTACAATGATTACTAAGCACCAACTTGGACTTAATGAGGCTCCGACCTCTAGGGCTTTGACCCTATCTTCTTCAAGGCACCAACCTTTTGTTTAGGGGCACCAACCCCTAGGACACCAATCCTTGTCTTCTTTTAATAGAGAATGTGAATAGTACTTGAATGTCTTTGACATATTTCTTTACTGTTCAGTCACTTCCAAAATTATTCACTGTCCACTAGTCTTCATTACTGCACTTCAATTAATCCATCAGTGATGTTGTCTTCATTTTCCAGGAAGAAAATATCACTGTTCCAAACTCCTGTAGGTGTCCGAGCTGACTGTGATGAGCCCCTATGGCTTATCTGAATCTACAGTCCAACCTTAACTCCAGGAAATGATATTATCACAGTTCTTCTGCACCACACAACACCAATAGTTTTTACCACACAACGTTAATACTTAAGCACTATCTAGATCATTCTTTTACATCAGTTACACCAACAAATATTGTAGTGTCTTCACTTTCCAAGCTATCTTCTTCCATAGTTCGAGTTGTTATATTGCAATAATCCACAAAATAATTTATCACCAGCAAATGCAGTAGAGTCTTCACTTTATGAGGTATGGACTTGAGATTTGTAAAAGTCACAGTCTAAAAGTATTGATGCCAAAGTCACAGATCCGAGTCACAGGGAGGACACACAAGCCGAAATTACAGCTAAGGTTGTAGTCTGAAATGACAGAGAGGACACACAGTCCGAAATTACAGTCAAGGTTGTAGTCCGAAATCTTCCACAGGATTCACAGGTGTGGTTTTGACTTCAAGCCCAGAACAGGTTTATTCTTCCTTTTCTTTAGGTTCACAAAATGTGAACATATCTTATCTCTTCTGTCATGTATGTCCGAACTGTGTCGAAGAATCTGAGCTACTTCCACAGTCCGAGCTACAGCTGTTGTCAACGTCCTGTGGTTTAATGTGATCTTTAAGCCCAAACAATTTCCTTGTTCTCTTTCTTGTGACCCTTCAAGTTCACGAGATGTGAACATAATTTTTTTCTCTGTATTAGATAAATCGAATACTGTGTTTTTTTCACCGAAATTTCTTGACTGAACTGAATGAGTTTAACTAAATATTTATAGTGGTTTTTCATTCTTGAAAGGACGTGACTATTAGGAAGAGGACCAACTTGTGTCCTTGAGCATAGGTCGGCTCAATGTCAAAAATATATTTTTTAACTTGAAAAATTCAATATCTTACAAACTACTAGGAGTTTTGGGACAAATAAGGGCTCGTTGGAAAGGCAAAATTATGCTCTAAAAGATGGTATAGGAATCATATTGAGAGGCTGCCTCTAAAGTAGCGAAACCATTTTTTTTTAACGTGACTGATTATTAATTAGTGCAGAAGGTGATGGACATCAAGAGCTTCTTCATTGTCATACATCACCAAGTGTTTTTAAGTGAGGTCTCCACTTGTTATGTCTTTCATCATCAAGTGATCTCCAATTCCTTCATTGTCCATGTTATCATGTGTGCCATCAATGTCAACATGTCATCAAGATAGTGCAATGATATGTCATTAACCATATGCAGCATGATCATCGCAAGGAGAGCTTCTTCATCAAGAGTATCCATTCATTCAACTTGTTGCCATCAATGACAACTTGGATTAACAATCTCCCCCTTTGTCATTGGATGGCAATATTTTCTTCTCTCCCCCTTTGACATCAATGGCAATGGGGTGCCAAAGTGCTCCCTCTGTCATGTTGCCCCTCCTAACATATTGTACCCCTGACATGCTGCTTGATTTAATGTGATGCAAGAGCAATGACCCCCATATTTTGGCGAAGATACTCAAATGCTTCTCGTGGAAGGGGTTTTGTAAATATATCCACAATTTTCTCTTTTGTATTGACGTATTCCATCCTGATATTGTGTTCAGCAACTTGTTCACGAAGAAAGTGGTATTTGACTGGAATATGTTTGGTTCTTGAGTGCATCACCGAATTCTTTGAAAGACTGATGGTGCTAGTATTTTCAAAAAAAATAGTGATTGGTTGCTTAGTTTCTATTTTGACATCCTTCAAGGCTTCCTTCATCCATAGAATTTGTGTACAACAATCAGCAACAGCTATATATTTGGCTTTGGCTGTAGAAAGGGATATAGATGATTGCTTTTTGTTGAGCTAAGAAACAAGACAATCTCCCATAAAGAATGCATTTCCACTGGTACTTTTTCGATCATCCACGCTTCCAGCCCAATCAACATCATAGTAAGCTGTCACAATAAAAGTTGAAATCTTAGGATACCAAATACCGAAATCAATCGTTCCTTTTAAATATCTGAGAATTCTCTTCACAGTTGCTAGATGGGATTGTTTAGGACTTGACTGAAATCTTGCTACCATTCCTATTGCTTGCATAATATCTGGTCTTATAGCAGTTAAGTATAGGAGAGCTCCAATTATTGAACTGTAAAGAGTTGCATCTATAATAGGGTATCATCATCTTTGCTTAATTTACAATCTGTGGTCATCGGTGTGCTCATAGGTGCACAATCTTCCATCCCATATCTTTTGAGAATGTCTTTAAGATATTTTTCTTGAGATATAAACATGCCTGCAGAGGTTTGAGATATTTGTAGTCCAAGAAAGTAAGACAACTCACCAATCATTGACATCTCAAATTTTTTGGACATATTTAGAGCAAATTCATGGCTCATTTCTTCATCATTGCTAGCAAAGATTAGATCATCGACGTAAACAAGAGTGATCAGAAGTTTTTCCTTGTCCATCTTCATGTAGATATTGCTACCTGCCACTCCCTTTTTGAAACCTTCTTGTTGCAGATAGTGATCCAACTTTGCATACCATGCTCTAGGGGCTTGTTTTAATCCATACAAGGCCTTTTTTAGTTTGCATGCAAGGTATTTTCCTTCAGGAAGATCAAATCATTTTGGTTGCTCCATGTAAACTTCCTCCTTGAGATCTCCATTCAGGAATGTTGATTTTACATCCATTTGATAAACCTTGAATCCTTTTGAGCAAGTAAATGCTAAAAACATTCTTATGGCTTCCATTCGAGCTACTGGTGCAAAGGTTTCTGCGAAGTCAATTCTTTCTATTTGCGAGTATCTTTTGCAGACAAGTCTGGATTTATTTCTGATGATTTGTCCATCTTCATTTATCTTGTTTTTGAATACCCATTTTGTTCCAATTATATTTTTATCTTTTGGGCGAGGTACCAGTTCCCAAGTCTCATTTTTTTCAATTTGAGACATTTCTTCTTCCATGGCCTTTATCCAATAAGGATCTTTGCTTGCTTGAGAAAAAATTTCAAGTTCTATTAAAGATAATAGAGCCACATCATTTTTTCTAAGGGTTCGTATCATCCTTCTTCAAGTTTGTATTCCTTCATCTATATTTCCGATGACCTGTTCTTCTGGATGATATTTTTGAACAAACTTGATCCTGGAGGGAGTTTGTGAAGATTCATTTTGAGGTTCACTTTGAGGTTCTTCATTCTCCTCTTCTTTTTCAGGTTCTTCTTCTTCACTTTGTTCAAAGAAAGACTCAACTTCATGATATTCAATTCCTTTTTTTGGAAGGCCTTCATCAATCTTCACATCAATGCTTTCCACTATTCTTCGTAGATGATAGTTGTAGCATTTGTAAGCTTTGCTCCTAGCGGAGTATCCAAGACATATTAGTTCGTCAACTCTAGAATCAAATTTACCTGGTGAGTCATCATTTTTTTTATGAAACATTTGCTTCCAAAAACCCTGAAATATTTTACTGAAGCAGGGCTTCCTTTCCATAAATCATAAGGAGTATTTTCATTATTTGGTCTTAGTTGAGTTCGATTGAGGTATAAATTACGGTGCCAATTGCTTCTCTCCAAAATTTTGGTTGAAAATCGGCTGCTAGTAGCATTGTCCTTGCCATTTCTTAAATGGTTCAGTTCCTTCTTTCAACTACTCCATTTTTCTGGGGTGTCCTACCAATAGAGAGCTCTCTTTCGATTCCATGCTCTTTACAGAATTCATCAAACTCTTTTGGGGTGAATTCTCCTCCTTTATCCGTTCTAAGACATTTAATCTTAGAATCTTTCTCATTCTCAATGAGAGCCTTAAGATTTTTAAAACATTCAAACGCTTCGGATTTATATTTTATGAAATATATCCACATCATTCTAGTATAGTCATCAACAAATAGAGCAAAGTAACTTTCACCCTGAAGAGCTGGAATTCTAGTTGGCCCACACAAATCTGCATGAATGATTTCCAAAGGTTTTGTTGTTGAGAACTCCTTAGTTTTGTGGCTAGTTCTAGTTTGATTTCCATGTTGGCATGGACCACATACAACTTGATTTGGTTTGCACATTTTTGGAATATCCATTACTGCATTAATTTCGCTGATGTTGACTAGGTTATCAAAACTTGTATGCCCCAATCGCTTGTGCCATAACCAACTTTCATCTGTTTGTCTTAAGTAACATTTATCTTCTTGGATTCTACAAAGTATGTAAACATTATCTGGTGTTTTTACTCCTTTCGCCACGAGTTCTCTTGAGGATGCGTCTCTTATTTCACAGTTTTTTGTACCAAAGACAACATTATGTCCTTGGTCACAAATCTGGCTAACAATTAAGAGATTGTGTTTGAGCCCTTCTACCAACAAGATATTTTGAGCCTTTCCTAGTCCATTGACAAGGGTAGCAGTTCCTTTTCCAGTGATTTTAGCGGATCCATTTCCAAAATATACATTTCCATTTTTCTTGTTAAATGAGATAAACTTCTTTTGGTCCCCTGTAATATGTCTTGAGCATCCACTATCCACGAACCAATGATTTTCTTCACTATGAGCACATAGAGCTAGGCCACATTTATCAGTTTTGAGATTTATGTTTTTAGCTTTCTCCCTTTTGAGAGGAAAATTTTGTTCATTATGATCATAATTATCACATAATGAGCAAGACGGATCAAACTTAGCCAAGGGATCAAAAGAATTGTAAGTTCTGATTTGTCCTTTCTCTTTAGGACCATTTAGTTGGTTTGTTTGATTTTTCAATCTTGGTGCTTCATTCTTATGAGCCTTGCAAATTTTAGCTTGATGCCCAAAGTTTTTACAATTATAACAATGCCAAAGAAAAATAGTTTGGTACATGTTGTAGTATCTGGCATAGCTTGAACCAACATTCTTCCTTGGAGTTGCTCTTTCTTCAATTCTTGGTTTTGAGATGGGACTTTGTTTCTGACGAGATGACTTTTCTTCTTTAGGATGGCGAGAGAGTACATCAGCATAACTTCTGGCATTATTCTTTGTACTTGATGATTCTCCTTTGAAACCAATTCCAGACTTGTCGTGTTGAGGTTTTTGAGTATTAAGAATGTTGTCAAGAGCTAAAGAGCTTTGCAAACTCCTTTTGACTTGCTCTAATTCCTTTCTTAGAGATACTATTTCAGCTTCACGTTTTTCACAAATATCATCCTTCTCTTTTAGCTTAATGTTCAAGAAGTCTTCCCTTATTTTTGCTTCCTCTTTTTCTATTTTGAGAGAAATTATCTTCTTTTGTAGATTCTCGTTTTCTTCAGTGGAATTCATCAGCAAACTATCCATGTTTCTTTCATCTTCCAGTTTTGAGTCATCATCATTTGTAAATGCCATGAATAACGTTTCTTTGCTTCCAACATAATCACTTTCCTCATCTGATTCATCATCTCTTTCTTTGTGATGACACATATTTCTGGTTGATTTCTTTTGGATGACTACAAATTCATCTTCATCAAACTCATCTTGTTTGGAGAAGAAGTTCTTCTTATCAAACCCTTTCTTTTTGTACATCATCCTTTTAGAGTCCTTTTCATCATCACTATCATGTTTATGGGGACATTTTGCAGCATAATGACCTATTCTTCCACAATTGAAACAAATAAAAGGGTACTTACCTTTTAGCTTGGATCCCCTTTTTAGTCTTCGTACAAATTGAGCTAATTTGTTTTCAGTATTAGATTCATCACTATTGTAATTCCATCCTTTTCCTTCTTTTGTAGATCTTGAGGCTTTGAAGGCTGCTTCTTTGAAATATGGACTCCCTTTCCTCATCTCATAGGCAAGGAAAATTCCATGGAGTTCATCCATCTTGAGAGTATCTAGATCCTTCGTTTCTTCTATGGCAGTTACTTTGGAGTCAAATCTGTCAGGAAGCGATCTCAGGATTTTTTGAATGGTGCTTTCTTCAATATTTTCTCCTCGTCCTCTAAGAGAGTTAACCACTTCAGCTACTCGGAGGAAATATGATGCAATATTTTCTTCATCATCCATTTTCAGACTTTCGAATTGTCTTCTATAGGTTTGAAGCTTTGCCTTCTTGACTTTGGAGTCGCCATCATATAGAGAAACCAACTTATCCCATACTTTGGCTGAGTCACAATTCATGACTTTCGTAAATTCGAAATTGGTAATTCCACTAGTGATGGAATTTAAAGTTTTGGCATTAGCAATGTAGGCTCTTATTCCATCTTGATCAGTTGGAAGATTGGCGGGAGCTTTGTATCCATCCAGAACATAGTGCCATACTTCAGGACCAAGAGACATTAGATAGTAAGACATCCTCTTTTTCCAAAAACCAAAATTCATTCCATCAAAGATAGGTAGTTTCCCTGTTGCTTCCATGTTCTTCATTGTGCCTGAGAATCCTTCTTCCAACTGTTAGGCTGATATTGAAGAAGCTCGCTCCAATACCAATTGTTGGAAATACTAAGAGGGGGGTGAATCAGTATTTCTTTTCAATTGTTAATTATTTCCAATTAGATTCTACACAAAAATAGAGAAATGAATAATTTATTACAGAAGGAAGGATAATGATCCTTTTACAAATGAATGAGTACAATGATTTCCAAGCACCAACTTGGACTTAATGAGGCTCCGACCTCTAGGGCTTTGACCGTATCTTCTTCAAGGCACCAACCTTGTGTTTAGGGGCACCAACCCCTAGGACACCAATCCTTTTGTCTTCTTTTAATAGAGAATGTGAATAATACTTACTTGAATGTCCTTAACATAATTCTTTACTGTTCAGTCACTTCCAAAATTCTTCACTATCCACTAGTCTTCATTACTGCACTTCAATTAATCCATCAGTGATGTTGTCTTCATTTTCCAAGAAGAAAATATCACTGTTCCAAACTCCTGTAGGTGTCCGAGCTGACTGTGATGAGCTCCTGTGGCTTATCCAAATTTACAGTCCAACCTTAACTCCAGTAAATGATATTATCATAGTTCTTCTGCACCACATAGCACCAATAGTTCTTTACCACACAACATTAATACTTCAGCACTATCTAGATCATTCTTTTACCACAGTTACACCAACAAATATTGTAGTGTCTTCACTTTCCAAGCTATCTTCCTCCACAGTTCAAGTTGTTACATTGCAATAATCCACAAAAATATTTATCACCGGCAAATGCAATAGAGTCTTCACTGTAAGAGGTATGGACCCGAGATTTGTAAAAGTCGCAGTTTGAAAGTATTGATGCCAAAATCACAGATCCGAGTCACAGGGAGGACACACAGTCTGAAATTACAGCTAAGGTTGTAGTCTGAAATCACAGAGAGGACACACAGTCCGAAATATTCCACAAGATTCACAGGTGCGGTTTTGACTTCAAGCCCAGAACAGGTTTATTCTTCCTTTTCTTTAGGTTCACAAAATGTGAACAGATCTTATCTCTTCTGTCATGTGTGTCCGAACTGTGTAGAAGAATCTGAGCTACTTCCACAGTTCGAGCTACAATAATCTAAGCTACAACTGTTGTCACCGTCTTGTGGTTTAATGTGATCTTTAAGCCCAAATAATTTCCTTGTTCTCTTTCTTGTGACCCTTCAAGTTCACGAGATGTGAATTTTTTTTTTCTCTCTGTATTAGATGAATCGAATACTGTGTTTTTTTCACCGAAATTTCTTGACTGAAACGAATGAGTTTAACTTTATATTTATAGTGGTTTTTCATTTTTGAAAGGACATGACTGTTGGGAAAAGGGCCGACTTGTGTCCTTGAGCATAGGTCGGCTCAATGTCAAAAATATATTTTTCAACTTGAAAAATTCAATTTCTTACAAACTACTAGGAGTTTTGGGACAAATAAGAGCTCATTGGAAAGGAAAAATTATGCTCTAAAAGATGGTATAGGAATCATATTGAGAGGCTGCCTCTAAGGTAGTGAAAACATTTTTTTTTTTTTAACATGGCTGATTATTAATTAGTGTAGAAGGTGATGGACATCAAGAGCTTCTTCATTGTCATACGTCACCAAGTGTTTTTAAGTGAGGTCTCCACTTGTTATGTCTTTCATCATTAAGTGATCTCCAATTCCTTCATTGTCCATGTTATCATGCGCGCCATCAATGTCACCATGTCATCAAGATAGTGCAACGATATGTCATTAACCATATGCAGTATGATCATCACAAGGAGAGATTCTTCATCAAGAGTATTCATTCATTCAACTTGTTGCCATCAATGACAACTTGGATTAACAAATAGGATCCGTAAGTCCTTCAAAACTGGGCATTGTTCATCCTTAGGCTCTTCCCGCTTCCCTGCTTCTTCATCTTCTTTGTCTTCCTTGGAGCTAGGAAGAGTTCTTACTTTCTTGAGGGTAACATCTTCATCGAAGGTGACATCGTGGTATATCTCCACTTCTCTTTGATTAGACACATAGAGTTTATATGCCTTCGAAGTTTCACTGTAGCCCACAAACATTCCCTTCTCTCCAAAAGCATCCAACTTGCTTCTCTTTTCTTTCGGCACATGAAAGTAAATAGGACAACCAAAAACTCTAAAATGAGAAACATCAGGTTTCTTACCAGAGAAGACTTATTCGGGAGTTTTGGAATCCACAACGGAATGTGGGCATCTATTTTGAACATACACATCAATATTCGTGACTTCTCCCCATAGAAACTTCGAAAGGCCTTGCTCACATAGCATGGCACAGTCATCTTCTACAATGGTCCTGTTCTTTCTTTCAACAACACCCTTTTGCTCAGGAGTATACGTAGTTGTGGTATCCCTATTAGTTCCATCTTGTCTACAAAAGTCATTAAATTCATTTGTCTCATACTTGGTCCCATTGTCGGTCCTCAAAACTTTGATTCTCTTCTTGGTTTGATTATCCACCAAGGCCTTGAAGGTACGAAACCATTTGAATGCTTCGTCCTTCTTCTTCAAGAAATATATCCAGGTCTTGCGGAAGAAGTCATCTGTAAAAGTCATGTAATAGGAACATCCTCCCAAGGTTGTCACGGGAAGCATACCGGATAAATAAGAATGTATCAACTGCAATATATTAGTTGTCTTTGTCACACTTGAGGGGAATGTTCCCCTTGTATGCTTCCCTTTGGCACAACCCTGACATATACCTTCATGATCATCTCTAAATTTGGGTATCCTTGTCACTACCTTCCTTGCTTCGAGAAGGGCTTTGTAATGAAGGTGTGCAAACCTCCGGTGCCATAACTTTGTTTGAAGAGCTGTATCACATGACATAGACCCCAATGGACTTCCTCCAACCTGGTAGAGTGTATCAACTCTAAAACTAATAGTAAGAGCTTCTTTGAACTTCTTCTTCCAGATGCATACCTTTCCATCAACGGAAGCCACCTTGAACCCTTTGTCTTCCATTGTCGAAATAGACACAAAGTTCTTCTTCAAATTAGGTACGTACACCACATCTTGTAAGCGGAGGACTTTCCCTTGAGATAGATGAAGGATCATAGTCCCTGTCCCTTTCATGGGATAGGTGGCATTATCTCCAAGAATAATTTCTAGATTAGTATCCTTCTCAATCAAATCAGAGAGAGCTTCTTTATAACCAGTGAGGTGCCTTGAAGCATCACTATCAATCGACCAAACATCTAGGGTGTTGGGAGGAGATGCAATAGAAAGATAAGATACAAGAATAAATTAATTTATCTTATTATCAACAACATTAGACTCATCGTACCTAGAATTTCTTGACCTCTTGAAAGTTTTCCCATTTCCACTACGATCAGAGGGAGCCTTCTTTTTTCCTTTGAACCTACTGTTCCTTTGATTTCCATTCCCCCTAGAGTTTTTGTTGTCATCATCCCTGGGAGATTCCCTTCTATTAGGGCACGCTCTTGCATAGTGACCAAACTTGTTACAGGTGTAACATCTTCCCTTCCTTCCTTTGGGCCCCCCTCTTCCATGGTTTTTATTTCTCGGACCACCATTGTTCCTCTTCTTTGAATGAGTGGTCAAGGCAGTAGGGTCACCTCCATTTCCATTAGAGGGATGATCTCTCTCCATCATTATTGTCTCCTCTTGAGTGCATCTTGTCAAAATTTCATCAAAATCAGAAATCACATTATTATTAAGAATAGTGGTATTGAATACATACCAATCACGGGGGAGACCTCCAAGCACAATGAGAACCATTTCTCGACCAACTATTTCTTCTCCATTCGCTAGAAGATTGTTCTTGATTTCAGTGAGCCTCATCAAATAGGATTGAATAGATTCATCCTTGCCCTTCTTGATATTCTTCAATTGATTCTTGAAGAAAAGAACTTGATTATCATTGCTAGCCCTGAATATGCTAACCATCTTATAATACATCTCTTTAGATGTGCTCAGCTCAGAAATGTAAGCAACCAAGTGCTTATGAATAGAATCCCGGATAATCATCTTTGCTTAGATTCCCCTTTTCTACACTTTATCTTTGTGGCAGCAACTGCATTTGATGGAGGCTCTTGAATCTTCCCCTACACATAGTCCATGACATCTTGATCTTCTAATGCCAAATCCAAGGACATCTTCCATGCATGATAATTAGACTTATCAATCAATTTATCATCAGCCTTGAAACCCTTGTAGGTTGAGGAGGCCATTGGTCCTTGATAGGATTTCTTCGTCGGTGATTTCTTCTCACACTAGCTTGGACTTTATCTTCACTCAGCTTTGATTCCATGTTGATTGAATTTAGAATGACATGGTGTGTTCTATGCTTAATGAAAATTTACTTCAATCTTTCTTAGGCCCAATTCAATTTAGCAATCACATAAACATGAAAGTAAAACGATGATAGAACACTAATAGATCAACAGAAAACAAGTCAATAATATAGATCATATTTTACAATTCTTCTTGTCTAGAAAATATATAGGATAGTGTGCGTTATGGCAGTCAACTGGATGTTTTAGTCAGCAAAGACTTTCTTAGATCAACCAACCTTCCAAGTGTCACACCCACAACCCTCAAAGAGAGCTCATCACAAGTCAACGCTGGTCAACCAAATTCAATGCATAAAAGTCAACAGAAAGTCAACGTTGCAGATTAGGGCTTCGGTCAAACTGTTTCTTTTCCCTCATTTTTTGTGCCTAGTTGTACGACCTTCAAAAATTGGAATTTCAGCCAATATTGGAGGTCAAACGAACAAGGGTTGACCACGATCAACGCTGGTCAACGCTCCGCAAAACAACCCTAAACAAATATGTAGAAAATCAGCAGCTTCAGCCCCACACGTGCGAGGGAAAGAGGCTTCCAAAGGCTATCGAACCAATCATATCACAATGAGATAATGTGTGATGAGTTGATGAGAAAATGACCTCCAAGTCTCTCCAATTTATATCCATCAGTGAGGGTGTGTGACACATCTATTAGGCTTGTGAGGCTACATTACAAACCTGGCCGACCTTGCACATGTGTGGAAAATAAATTCAAAATATTTGTTCTGCTCATCCAAACAATATGATCGTTAGATCAATCTTGCACCTTTTCGAAAGAGGAATCCAACAAAAATTTGACCATCATCATATGAGCAGTGCAATATGGAGTTTGGACCTAGTTTCCCAAAATTAACACTAGGAGTTGTGATTTGATTGGCCTCTTTTTTAGAGGCAATTTCTTTGACTGCAAGTTTTTTGTTTAGAGAAACTCTTAGAATCTCTCTAGTCGTGAAGACTGAAAAAGATAGAGTGATTCTGGAGTCCTCTGTCAGAATAATCAAAGAAGAAATTTTTTGTCATTCATGTTTTCAAACAACCGGAAGAATCATGCTAATTCCAGACTTAAAAGATTTATAACCAGCATAGATCCATCTTTAGTACAGATCTAATATGAGCCAAGAGGGATCAAATATCTTCATTTGCAAACTTTTTTAGAGTACAAAATACAATGTGTAATTTTTCATTGTTTAAATTGTATTTTTGAATGCTATATAGAGTATATATAGGACCAAATATACATTTTAACCATAAAAACTCAGACCAAATTAAAATGGTTTTTTAATTATTGATATATTAAGTATATGTAAATATTAATTAGTATTAAAATATTTTATTGATAACCCACATTTAATATTTCTCAACATTAAAATATTTTATTTTAACAACTTTTTACTCACACATCTTACTCACATTTTTTTACGTTTAATTACTTTACAACACACACACACAGATATATATATATATATATATATATATATATAATTTTTTTTTCAAATTTCAAATTGACGGATGTACAAACTTACACATCCCCTCCTACTGCGCTGTAGAATGAGCCTCTCGGCTCAATCATTTTGCTAGATTGTATAGATAAAACAAATAATTTCATATTCCAATGGATCTCAAAGTATCCTGTTTGGTTATGGTTTATGGAGTTCCACTCAGGCCAGCTTAAACATTCTGCTTAAACATTCATAACGAGCAGGTGCCCATTAAAGACCGTCCCTTCTCCAAAAGTTCAAAACCATCCAAGTTTACGAAATGCTGCAAAGGAGAGTGACAAGGATTCTTAAAATGGATTTCACCCTTTTTAGGGTAAGAAATGAATGTGGTGGCTAGTGCTTCTCACGCTTGTATCATTATTGGATTTTTGGAGGTTGTTAATCATACTTGCTTGTAGATGGCCATGACAGGCATGGTTTGAATTGTATGGCTTTAATATATGGGGTTATGGTGTCACAACATATGTATGATTGTATCTCAGACATTCTTTACTAGTTAATTCTTTTTATTCATATTGAAAATCTCTGTCATACACATCTTGGAAGAAATAAATGGCAGAACTCATTTAGGCATTAATATGTTGAAGGGAAATTGTGTCAATGGTGATGGAAGTTTGATTCAGTGTGTTTGGTTTGAGTTTCTTGAGGTCACCTTTGACATATAATAAGATTGGAATGGGAAAATATGCTGACAAAACAAAATTGGTAAATATGAAAGCAAAATATCCTATGTAAAAGATTCAAGGGTATAAAATTCAGAATACTTTTGATTTTATGTTTGACATTCCCATTGTAAACACAAGTTCTTGAAAAGATTAGTCTGTTAATTGTTTCATGAGTCACAAACATTTTTTTATTTTATTTGTTTTTACTAGAGGAATTGGAAACTGGGTCGGTCTCGTACTCGCGTGTTATGGGGTCAATTCTAACTGCTACCACTATAACCCCTAGGTGAATCATGCCACCCCCAACACGCAGCCACAGGTAGACATTCCAGGGATTTGAACATGGGCCCTTGTACTCACATTTACTTTACATTTGCACGGGCTTGCCAAGTGAGCTCCCTAGGGGGCTATAAATCACAGACATTAAAACTGAACAATTCTTTATTTTTTCTTGTTTCCTTATGAAGATTACATATACATTTATTTAATGATTGGAACTAGGATGTGCGATTATAATAGCATCCCAGGAATGGGAATCCAAATAATAGGTATCTTGGATAATCACTATTTGAGTATGAGATCCAGATGATATTAAGCCTGGTTATTGGTTACCACAAGAATGTCACTATTGTTGGCGAGGATAGAACTTTAGACCTATGTTTGGTGAATTCCCCATTTTTCCATTAGGCCACAAGCTTATATCTGAAATTTAAAATTTCTTAATGAACAGTAAAAAAATAAGGCTAAATCCTTATATTTTTGAAGGTTGAGATGATATATGTTATCACTTTAACTTTCCACATTTTCTCCATGAGAATTCATTTGTGTTTTTAAATTATAAGCCTTGGCATGTTCCTTTTTGACAAGTGACAAAAATAACTCTGAATTCTTTGTTACTACTATAAAAGGTACTTGAACAAGAATTCAAAATTCATTTTCACATTGTACATCAACTAAAGCTCAAGTTTCTTACCATGTGTTGTATTCTGAAATTGAGCACCATAAGTGTTCTTGCATTTTGAGAAGGTTCAACACCATCTAGGTAGTAAAAACAATAGATGCATGAGACGTAATTATGATAATAAAGAACAGGTTCATGAACAAAAAATGTAAATACAACAATGATTTTAGAGGATGCCATGGAACAAAAAAATAGACGGGGAAAAATAAAAAAGATTATCTTTGATTATACCAAAAAAAAATTGTGGTTTGGTGAGTATGAATGTTGAGGGAATTGCGAGGGTGGGTTGTGGGCATGTGAAAGGTTCAGTTTTGAGCTACCAAGTTGTCAAGAGAAAGGTACATGCCAAAGCTGGGTTGCAGGCCCTCAAGTTGCACTGCAAGGTTACATTGCATTTGTAGAATGCTACGAGTTGTGAAAAGGCCCCCTGGATGGGGTTGGAGATCATTGAAAAAGATTAAGATCATGTAAAATGTGAAAATTCCTAAATCGGAATTCCTACTACAACAACTAATTAAATTTCTTCTACTTGTTAATTTCTAAATCAAGTTATTTACGGTGTTACACAATAAATAACGAAATAAAATATACTGAAACCTTCACAACATAAAATACTGCGGAAATAAAATACTAAGCAGGAAAGATAGAAGCACACACAAGTACACCGTTATTTTTGGAAAAAATTCCTCGAAAAAACCCAATGTGGGAAAATCGGTGCAGCATCTGAGGATTTTATTATTATGTAGTAGTTTTCTGAATACAAATTTGTGGATGCCTAAAATAGCAATCCAATATAGAGAATAAGCTGGAAAAGAGGTAGTGAAAAAATATCTCACACTGTGACTGATGATCCAACACTGATTCGGGCTCTGGATGGATTTCCCCACAATGTGTTTGTGCAGTCACTGCGTCACATCCTCCAGGAACTGCGTCACCCCTCTAGCTGATTGTTTGCTGATTGGAAACTCACATCTTTGGCCCTCCGGTCTCACACTCCGGCTTCCGACACTAGATATCGACTGCTCCCCAAAAAAGTTGTGGATTCCCTCTGAAGCATTGCGCTGCCTCTCTGGACCTCTCTCTGCCCTCGTACGTAATAACCAGACCGGGGAAAATCTTCTTCCGACCAACTATCTCTGCCCCTCACTGCAAGATATTCACTTGATCACTCTCCTGAAGCTCAGCGCTGCTTCTCTTGAGAATTCGATCTCTAGATCTCTTGCTCTCGTTATCTCGATATGTTCTCCAAATGCCGATCGAGCTCCTTCTTATAATCTCTCATTGACATATGAATGACCAAGATTAAAACATAATCAAAGGCTAAGATTAACTGGTAGTCGATCCTCGTCTTTATCTAGAAGATTCACATCCGACTTAATTATTACACTTTAATTAATCACATTTCCTAAGTTTAGACTTAGGAATACATTAAAAACGATTAATTATTTTAATAAACCCATCTCTGGATGGAATTTCCCAAAACGATTTATGGGTTTTGGAGAATGCATGTGTCCTAGCCTCTTTGCAAAATATCGAGTCTAGAGCACATTTGATGCTACAAAAATGAACACTCCCTCTTAGCGAGGAATGTGCTCTAGTGTTGCAACCTCCTGAAGCATCATTCTCACTTCTGCACCATCCCAGCTGCGCTGCTGATGTTTGGCTGCTGTTGCCCACCAACCACTATGCCGTTTAACTCGCGCTCACATCCATGCCGCCGGCTAACCCTACCGACCCTATGACCCAAACCGAATCTCGCACCGCGACTCGTTATCACAGCCACCGCAACATCCACAACCTCTATTTTGTTGTTGATGCAATGAGAGATGTCCATCATATTGAACGAACTGTTGTCTTAACCTACGGTACTCCATATCGAGCTCGACCGCCGCTATCCTTTGGTAATCGCCATCGACTCTACACCGGCTTCCAACTCGCTCAATTCCCAACATCGTTAACCAGCCCATCCGGCTACCCGGCCCTTGATTGCACCAATCGTCATTGGTCCATCTTGCTACTGCTGCTATGGGCTCTCATAGCAAGGAATTGATCCAAGAGGTGGACTCCTCAAGTATCCTACCCATCCTATAGCTCTTTGGGGCTACAAAACCAAATCACCCCACCTCACCCCTGAAGGTATCTTGGTGATCAAGGTGTGAAAAATCTGCTACCCGGAATCCTACTGCAACAACTGATTAGATTTCTTCTATTTGTTATTTAATTGAACAAATTATTTATCATGTACTATGGTAAATATTGAAATAAAATACACTGCAGTCTTCAGATCTAAAAATTCAGCGGAAATTAAATGCAAGGAAAAATACTAGCACAAGTATAGTCACAATGACACGGTTATTTTTTGACAATCGTCCCCGGAAAAACCCAATGTGGGAAAACAAGTGCAACATATGGGGGTTTCTTTATTATTCTTCAACAAAATCTCTTGTACAAAATACAACCAGCAAAATAGAAGAGGAATTCATGTGAGAAATTTACAAACAATTTTTCTCATGCTCCACAGTGAAATTTTGACCCTAGAGAGGCCCTATAGTCTCACTGCGTCTCACTCTACATAATGACTGCGTAGTCCTAGCGTTACAGCCTCTGCCCTGTCCTTGTCACTGCGTCACAACCTCTGCACTGCTTCCTCTGGTCTGATCCTGCACTCTCGATTCTTGCCGATGCCCTCTCTCTCCAACCTGCAACTCTCCCTCTGATTCGATTATCTCTTGGCGAACTTCAGCCAATGAGAAAATCGATCTTCTTGGGCAACTGAGTATCTTCCTGGTCTGTTTCCAAATGCCCATCAAAGTCCTTATAATATTCTCGTTGAGAAATCAACGGCTTGTATTAAAACATAATCAAGTGCTAAGATTAACTTGACTTGATCTTTGTCTTTTTCAAGAAGATTCACACCCAATTCTATTAATACACTTCAATTATTTTAATTCCCTCAGTTTAGACATAGGCTGCCATAAAAAATAATTAATTATTTTAATAAAACCTCATCTGGGTGGAATTTCCCAAAATGATTTTAGGTATTTTGGAATACATGTGTCTAAGCATCCCTGCAAAATTTGAGACTTAGAGCACTTTCGATGGTACCAAAAATCAACACATGGCAAACTCCTCCTCTAGTCTGGAGGGCAACCTGTCGATCTTTGCAGATGCAGCCTGCTGATCTTGCTCCTTCTCCTTGTCCTTATTTCAAAGAGGAAACTGAGAACTAAAGTGGCCCATCTCACGACAATAGAAGCACTTGATCTTCGAAATATCCTTCTTGTTCCTATGCTGCTCCTGCTTCCCTTTGATGCAGGGGATGCATTCTGCTCTTCCTCCTTCATACCAATGCTTTTGTCGCTGCCACTAATGGTGCTCTTCATAAAATCACACCTCATCTCTTCTTATTGGAGATCAACCCAGATCTTCTCCTAATCCGACAAGTTTTCTCTTCCCAAAATGCTCTGGACTAAAACTTGCCACTCTTCTGAGACGTTGTTCAGGGCTAATCTCACAAACTCCGTAGGTTTAGGCGCTGACCGTAAAACTGCTAGCTGATCTTGGACATCCTGAAGCCTCGTAAGGAAGGGGTCTATGTGCTCCCCCTTATGCATCCTTGTGCATCTCATCTTCTCTTCCAAGTACATCTTTCGCTGCTCAAAAGATCCCTGATATAACGTGGCCAATGCATCCCACATTCATTTGGTTGTGCCCTTGCCTCCTATGTGAGATACAATGTGATCTCTCACTCCATCGAGGATCAAAATCTTGGCCTCCACCATCTCCTTCTTGAAAGTCTTAAGTTGAGTTGCATCTATGGGCTCAACTACCACATTATCGATATAAGTTTTAAGATCATGCTCATCTAAAAGGAAGGAGATCCTTGCCTTCCAGATCACATAGTTGGAAGTACCCTCCAACTGATCCTGAACTCTCAACCCTCTTGATGCCATCACGCCAAACAAATTTCAATTTTGAAACTCTAACCCCTGCGCAAATACTAATCGTTCTACACACTCCCGATCGGAGTAAGTAGATCTACCCTGCCATCACGCATTATGGAAAATCATAATCTCTTGGTTAGAGATTCTATGAGGAAAAAAATTCCCAGTGTGTGCTCTCTTTCCGCTTCTAAAGTTTTTTTGCATTAGCATACTGCGTCCCAGCTAAATATCTACTCTGCGTTAAAGCTGTTGCGCTTCTCCCTCTGCCTCTGAAAAATCTCGATCTAGAAATTTTACTCTCTGTCGACTCACTCGGAGAAATAATTTTCCACGAAAATTAGCCCTCCCAGCCAATGGACTGTGCAACCTCTCTAGGGTTTCAAAATGCTGCCTACGCAGTGTTTTCGAACTCCCTCTCCCGCCTGCAAATGATCTATGCTTTGCTTCACCTATGCTCTAATACCATGTGAAAATTCCTAAATCAGAAATCCTACTGCAATAACTGATTAAATTTCTTCTAATTGTTATTTTCTAAATCAAGTTATTTACGTTGTTACACAATAAATACCAAAATGAAATCTACTACAACCTTCACAACATAAAATACTACAGAAATAAAATACTGAGTAGGAAAGATAGAAACACACACAAGTACATCGATATTTTTCGACAAATGTCCCTAGAAAAACCCAATGTGGGAAACCGATGCAACAACTGAGGGTTTTATTATTGTGCAGTGGTTTTTTTAAGACAAATCTTTGGATGCCCAAATTGGCAATGAGATACAAAGAATAAACTGACAAAGAGGTAGTGAGAAAATATCTCACACTGTCACTGGCGATCCGACACTGATCTGGGCTCTAGATGGCTTGCCCCACGCTGCCTCTGCGTAGTCCTTGTGTCGTCACTGCATCACAGCCTCTAGGAATTGCGTCACCCCTCTAGTTGATTGTTCGCTGACTGGAAAATCAGAACTCTGGCTCTCCAGTCTCACACCCCGACTTCCTGTTCTAGATCTCGACTGCTCCCCAAAAAAATTGTGGATTCCCTCTGAAGCATTGCACTGCCTCTCTCGACCTGTCGATGCCTCCTCTACAATGCACTCATCGGATCAGGAATATATTCCTCTGGCCAACTATCCCTGCCCCTCATTACAAGGAATTCACTTGATCACTCTCCTGAAGCTCATCGCTGCTTCTCTTGAGAATTCGATCTCTAGATCTCTTTCACTCGGTGTGTCCTCCAAATGTGCATCGAGCTCCTTATAATCTCTCGTTGTCATATCAATGGACAAGATTAAAACATAATCAAAGACTAAGATTAACTAGGATTTCATCCTTGTCTTTATCTAGAAGATTCACATCTGACTTAATTAATACATTTTAATTAATCACATTTCCTAATTTTAGATAGGAATACATTAAAAATGATTAATTATTTTAATTAATCTATCTCTGGATGGAATTTCCCAAAACGATTTCTAGGTTATGGAGAATACATGTGTCTTAGCCTCTCTAATAAATCTCGAGGCTAGAGCACATCCGATGCTACAAAAATCAACATAAAATGGATGGGTATAAGTATTTTATGTATCGTAGAAGAGAAAGTCAAAAAGTTTGAGATGGAAGGTGAAAAATAGTTTTACTAATGTTTTATAGAGAGGTATTTTTTATAGCAGGGCTTTGAAAGAAAAGTGCGAGAGTTGAGCATTATACTTGTAATTGCACCGACTATTAATGAAATTTTGGGATGCACGTTTTCAAATTTTTTTGTAAGCTTGGCAAGAACTTTTTCATTACTTTTCTTAAAAGGCAGGTTACATACATGGATCAAATCGTTAGGTGACCCCAATCTTCTTGATGGGAAACTAGTTGATCTGTTGGCCACCTAACTGCATTATATGCCATCCAAAATTGAAAGAGTTTGAGACTGTCTAGAAAAGCTATATATGCCTGAATGTCATGTTTCCTACTATATGCTAAATACCTGAAGTCTGAAACTAGAAACTGTAAACACTGCATATGAAAAAATATAATTCAAAATTGAAACATCTAATCAACTAATCTTCAAAAAAATCCATTAGGGTTGGATCCTTCACACTGGAACCTGGAAGTTCTAACTGAGGAATGCAAGGGATGTGGCTCTGAATGCGGCTAAGTCATCCATTTTGTTGCTGTAGTTGGAAGTAGATCTGTTGCATGTCTTTTTTAATTTCAGCATGGCCATATTCAATCTAAGTACATACACCTGGAACGGCAGGGAAGGCTTTGGAAACTAGGTTCTTCATTATCCAATAGAGGTAAAAAATTTGTTTATGTTGTGTAACCAGCTCCAAAAATAGCAGAAAAGAGATATCAACGCCTTAGAAATGAGCCACTTCGAGGGGGCAACCTCCAATACATTATATAAATGAAAAATTCTTGGATGATACAATTTACAAAACCTCCTTTCTAAATATAGGAGTCCATGGGGCCATAATGTAATCCTAGTGGGCCACAATGTAATCCTATCCAACCTAACAATAATAATTTAAGGGCACAATAATAACAAAATGGGGGTTACAAGGGTACAATAATAACAATAAGGGGGTTACACTAACAACAATAAGGGACTATACTAGTAATATAGGGACCTAACATGCCCCTCTCCTTCAAAAAAGTGTTGTCCTCAGCGCTTGAGTAGCTATGGGTGCTTCTGTATAAAATTCTCATCCTCCCATGTAGAATCTTCAGTGGGTAAGTTCTTCCACTTGATGAGATACTCTGAAATTGATCGATTACGTAGTTGTCGAGTTCTTGTTTCCATGACCGCTTCTGGTTCCAATATGATTTTTCCTTCCTCATCAAGTTCTGGCAATATTGTTTGAAGTGGAAGATTTTCTCCTATAACCTTCTTTAAGCATGAAACATGGAAAACTGGATGTACTCGCGAAGAAGCAGGAAGCTCCAATTTGTATGCCATAGTACCAATCTTTTGCAACACCTTGTAAGGACCATAGTACTTTGGGGATAATTTATTATCCTTCTTAGCTTGCTTGAGGGACATTTGTTTGTATGGTTGTAGCCGTAAAAATACCCAATCTCCTACATCAAAACTTCTCTCGCTACGATGTTGATCTGCGTGTTGTTTCATTCAATTTTGTGCCAAATTCAGGTTATCCTTTAAGAGTTAAAGAACTTCTTGCTGATGCTCGATGTGATCTTCCACTACTTGAACCTTTGAATTTTCCCTTAAAGATGATGTGATCGATGGTGGATGATATCCATAAAGTGCCATAAATGGGGTCATTTTTGCTGCAGTATGGAAGGAAGTGTTATACCACCATTCAGCAAGAGGTAACCACTTGACCCATCGTGTTTGTTTATCAGATACAAAACAACGAAGATATCCTTCCAAACATTTATTTACTATCTCAGTTTGACCATCAGATTGAGGATGATAAGATGAGCTATGAGCTAATTGAGTACCCAAAAAATAAAATAACTCCGTCCAAAAATTTCCAGTAAAAATGGGATCTCTGTCACTCACAATAACCCTTGGGCTTCCATGTAGCTTTTGAATTCTGTCCATAAATGTAGTAGCAACCGTACTTGCTTTAAATGGATGAGATAATGCACAAAAGTGTGCATACTTGGTAAGTCTATCAACTACCACCATGATGACACTCTTTCCTTCGGACTTAGGTAAACCTGTGATAAAATCCATTGAAATCTCCTCCCAACGTTGATTTGGAATGGATAAAGGTTGTAGAAGTCCCGGGGTCTTAATTGTCTCCACTTTATTCTGCTGGCAAACCAAACATTCCGCCACAAACTTTTGAATATCCGATTTAAGGCCATCCCAAAAAAATTCTTTCTTCACCCTGTGGTAAGTTTTTAAAAATCCTGAGTGTCCTCCTAAAGGAGAAGTGTGCAATTCCAGAAGAATCTTTTGTTTTAGTTGGGAATTCTTACAAATATATAATCGATCTTTGTACCATAAGGAATCATTTTTCCAACTAAATGTATCAGATGTACTAGGATCTTGCTGCAACTTTTGAATGAGTGTCCATACATCTTTGTCCTTCTTCCATTCATCTCTTGCTTCAATTATCCAATCTGATTGGATAATAGAAATGGCACAAAGCAGTGCTTCCACCTCTTCATTCTTTCTTGAGAGTGCATCTGCCACAACATTAAGCTTTCCTTTTTGTAGATTATTTCAAAGTCATAACCCAAAATCTTTGTGACCTATTTTTGCTGCTCTTCTGAAGATAGTCTTTGTTCCAAAAAGTGTTTAAGAATATCATGATCAATTTTTACCTTGAAGTGTCTTCCCATTAGGTAAGTTCGCCATTTGTTTAGTGCATGCATTATTGCTAACATTTCGTTCTCATAAATAGGTTTCTGTAAATACTTTCCTTTGATTGGACGACTTTCGAAAGCAATGGGTCTTCCTTCCTGCATTAAAACTACACCAATTCCATTTCCTGAGGCATCACATTCCACAATAAAGGTTTTTGTGAAGTCTGCCGTAGCTAAGACCGGTGCTAGGAACATTGCCTCTTTAAGATGTTCGAAGGCCTTAGTTGCTTCAGGATTCCATGAAAATGCATCTTTATTCAATAATGTTGTTTGAGGTGCTTCTATTCTCCCATAATTATTAACAAACTTGCGATAATACCCTGTTAACTCGAGAAATCCCCGCAATTGCTTTATGGTCGTGGGGACTTTCCATTCCTTAATGGCTTTAATTTTGTTAGGGTCTACTTTAACACCCTCGTGAGATATAATATGACCCAGATATTCCACCTCTTGTACTCCAAAGAAACATTTGGATGTTTTTGCATATAATTGTTTCTCCCGCAATAGTTTGAGCACCCTGTCAACATGTTCAACATGATCCTTCCAAGACCTGCTGTAGATTAGTATATCATCAAAAAATACTAGCACAAATTTTCTAAGGAAGGGCTTGAAAATGGAATTCATGAACCCTTGAAATGTAGAAGGTGCATTGGTAAGGCCAAAAGGCATGACCAAAAATTCATAATGACCCTCATGAGTTCGAAATGCTGTTTTTGGAATATCTTCAGTCTTCATTCTAATTTGATGATATCCCGAACGAAGATCCAACTTGGTAAAATAAATTGCTCCATGTAATTCATCCAATAATTCATCAATCACAGGAATGGGAAATTTGTCTTTAATGGTGAGCTTATTGAGCTCCCTATAATCTCGACACATTCGCCATGATCCATCCTTCTTGTGTACCAATACTACAGGAGCAGAGAAATAACTTTGACTAGGTTGAATTATACCTGCCTCTAACATTTCTGCAATCATACGTTCAATTTCGCTCTTTTGGAAGTAAGGATATCTATAAGGCCTGATGTTTGGAGGAACACTTCCTGGAATCAAATGAATAGCATGATCATTATCACGAATAGGTGGGAGTCCTTTCGGAGTTTCAAACACCTTGGAATGATTGTCCAAGACTTGTTGGAGATCTGCAGAAATAGATGATTTTGATGTTGGAACTTCTAGTGAGCATAATTGTGCAATTACGCCTCGTTTCTCTTTCTTTAGAAGCTTTGTCATGACATTAGAGCTTATTATCCTTCCCGGCTTCCCTTCAATACCCCGTAATTCGACTTCCTTTCCTTCTGAAAAAAATTTCAAGAAAAGTTCTTGAAAATTAAAAGCTACCGTCCCCAAAGATTGTAACCATTGTACTCCTAGTACAACATCAGCACCTCCCATAGGAATGGAAAGCATTGGACTAGTCAATACATATTCCCCATGGTTAGCTTGATATTATGGCATTTTCCAGATCAATTTATAGTTCCTCCATTTGCAACCATCACTTGACATTCTGGTGCTGGGTATAGGAAACAATTTAATTCCTTGGCTACCTTACAATGAATAAAATTATGGGTGCTACCCGAATCAATCAACACTATTACCTTTTTCTTCTTGATTTTTCCTTCTATCTTGAGAGTTTGAGGAGTGGTAATTCCTGCCAGTGCATTACACGATATGGTCAGATTCATTTCTTCCTCTTCTAGGGCTGGTTCCTGGTGTATATCCTCTTCTTGTTCATTTTCCTCTTCACAATATATGTAAAATAATTTCTTCTCAGCACACTTATGACCTTTAGTGTATTTGCTATCACAACTGTAGCAAAGCCCTTTTGTTCTTTTTTCTTCCAATTGTTGTGGTGTCAACCTTGTAGGTTGTGGAAATCTAGGTGTAGCAACACTTCCTTCTTTATAGAATTGAGTGGTAGGCTTCCTTGTCGCCATAAATTTACATTCAACTTTTCTTGCCAACCTGAATGCCTTCTCCAATGAATCAGGTTCCAGAACGCGAACTTCATGTTGGATGTTATCCTTTAAAGTGCCTATGAAGAGATCAATCCTGTGTTCCTCTGGAATATCAGTTACACTTATATTCAATTTTTGGAAGTCCTCAATGTGCTGCCCCACTAAACCCTTTTGTTTGAGATTTATCAATTGGGTAAAGAAGGTGTTGCTCTTTGTATCCTCATAATGTGCTATCATTTCCTCCGTAAAAATTGACCAAGTGACAATTTTTTTACGGGAACAAAGCCATCGATACCATACAAATGTATTTTGTTCTAAATGTAAAGTCGCAATGCGTACCTTTTGTGTGTTTTGCACGTTATGGAGATCAAAATATTGCTCCATCTGTAGTATCCATGTTACAGGATCCTTTCCATCAAACTTCCTCATATCCATTTTTGGAATATGGTGGTTATTCCCGCCAACATTAGAGTTTATGAAATCACGATTAACATTGATTTTGTTCTCATCATGAGGTTCTTCTACTATATTTTCACCATTAGGAAACATTTCTTGTATCAACTTTGTCAAACCTTCGATGTCTGTTTTTAGATCATTCTTTATGTTTTCCATGTTGTATTTCATGTCATCCATCTTAGCTTCCATGCCAGCTTCCATGCCATCCATTTTAGCTTTCACGCCTTTCTTCAAAACTTCCATTTCATTTTTTGTTGCTCTTTGCGAGAGTGAAATTTGTTGCACTTGCTCTTGTAATTTTGATAGATCATGTTGCAATTATTCATCTTCATGAGTCATAGTAGAGCCTTTTGAAAGCTTAATGGGTGTTGAATTATTTTTACAGGGCATATTTTAGAACCCAATACTGATATCTATTCTACAATATTCTTGGAATCAATTCAAATTGATTCTTCAAACAAGACTATGCAATTCAAATACACACCTTTTTCTTGCTTTTGAGGAGCTCGATATTGAAATTGGATTATATTTGTGATTTCAGGACTTCAATTTTTTTATTTTTGGTACCAACATATCCCTCTGAATTATCTTTCAAATGCCACAGGTCTGACCTGATTTGGATTCTCCAAGACAAATTTGTGTCCAATCTCCCACAATGACCTAATTATGGACTGGTTCAGTAGAGCGAACTTGTATGAATTTCCACGTGTCACTGTTTCATCCTTTGTCTCTGAAATTGATATCCAAGAAACTACAGTCCGTGTACTTACGACCACTTTTTACGGCACTCCAATCCGATTCCCAAAGAGAGAGTTATTGAAATTTTCCCACGATCACCACTTTGAGATGAAATTCAGGAGCTTGAAAAATCACTACCTTCCACAGATCATATCTCCAAAAAAATTGCGAACCAAGCTCTGAAATGTTTTGAAGAGTTTCTTCAGGGTTTCAACTTCGCACCATAATAATTTCAAATTCTGAACCTTCGTAGAAAAATATATATAGCGCAAATGCCACGATGACCTGTTTAAGAGCCTGAAAAAAGACCTAACTTCCATAGATCATATCTCCGAAAATATTGCGAACCAAGCTCTAAAATTTTTAGAAAATCTTCCTCAAGATTTCGTCTTCGCACCCTAAAAATTTCAGCTTCTGAAACTTCGTAAGAAAAAATTTATAGCGAAAATTCCACGATGACCTGTTTGGAGCAATGAAACCCTAGAATCCAAAGCTCTGGTACCAAATGTTGTGTAACCAGCTCCAAAAATAGCAGAAAAGAGATATCAACGCCTTAGAAATGAGCCACTTCGAGGGGGAAACCTCCAATACATTACATAAATGAACAATTCTTGGATGATACAATTTACAAAACCTCCTTTCTATATATAGGAGTCCATGGGGCCATAATGTAATCCTAGTGGGCCACAATGTAATCCTAGCCGACCTAACAATAATAATTTAAGGGCACAATAATAAAAAAATGGGGGTTACAAGGGTACAATAATAACAATAAGGGGGTTACACTAACAACAATAAGGGACTATACTAGTAATATAGGGACCTAACATTTTATATTGGGTGGATCTTCCACGGGAGTGACTCGAGCCTGGAGCCAGATCCTGCTAGTCACCCAAATCCACATTCGATTCTGCCGCATGCTGGTTCAGATTTGCTTCCCATCCCAAGATTAATTTACGAACCTATTCTGGAGTAACAATTTTAAAAACTTGAGAAACATCATGTATAAGGCTAGAGGTGGTTCGATGACCACGGTTTCTCGGAGGTTGAGAACCGGGCTGACTGGCCCTGTGGCGCTGCCCATTCCTTCTACCGCGACCACGACCTCCTCTGGTCGACAAGCCGAAGGTAGGTGAAGGGCGGACCATGATTTTAATAATCAAATAGATGCACAAATGAATGTTGAGATGGTTAAACCCAAACCTAGGCATGATAGAGGCCGACGCACAGTTGGTGACCAGTTTAATAATCCACAATTTTTTCCACACTAAAAGACTTGTAGTAGTCAGGAAGAAAAAGAGATAGCTATGAGATAGAATTTTACCAACCCACCTAGTGATAGGGGTACAACAGTGAATATGGATTATAGAGTGGAATACGACCATCCCAGCTTCCTCTGGACAACGAGAACCAAAATATTTAAACAAAGAAAGGAGGGCCATGTTTGAATTCCATAACAAATTCCATAGAAACCCCAAACTACTGGCATAAGAACGTCCACAAGTAGGCCAACAAATAAATCAAGTGAAATTCCATACCAGAGCCTTTGAATACATTCCCATAGGAAAAAGAAAAATACCAAAGTATATAGAAACAACAGACAGATCCATAGAAAATTCTCCATACAGAACCATAATTTCCTTCCTCCTTTCATGGGTTGGGATATAATTAATGTCGGATATCAAGACTAGACTTCGTCATCGAAAACACACAGACATAGACCAAACAAAGGGGATTACAAGATAGGAAACTACCATAGGAACATACCTGCAAGAGAAGACCTCCGAAGGAATCGAATCCTCTGGATGAGGGTGACGAGCCATGGTAGCCTCCACCTCTTGCCTTCGTCTTCCGCTCCTCTCTCCAACCACCAGGGCCTCTCTTCCTTTCTGAGAGCAATGGAAACTTGGCAAAGCAACACCATTCAAGATTTCCCAGCAACTGATAATCCTGCCACCACCTCCTTCGTAATAATTACTGCACATGCAAACTGTCAGCAATACTACCCCATCGATCATGTGAGGAGTACAGAGCCTCCAGACGACGCCCTTGCTCCCCTTCATTTGCCGTTGATTCATTCTTCTATATAGTTGGATCGCGCCCTGATCAAGGAGACACACGTTTGCAATTTGAACCCGTGTTCTGGGATGTTATTTTTTTTTTCATACCATATAATACTACTCGAATTGTTAACTACAATGATGTGTATATTCTTTGTATAATTCTGCATAAAATGAGCTAAAGCTAGGTTAATAGTTACAAGGCCAACATTTTGGTTTTGTTTCCTAGGATTTCTATAACAGAATTATAGCAGGATACAAGTAAGGATTATTATGATTGGAAGCATATAGGTGGGCTCCTTGGCAAGAGAGTGAGATGAACTAGGACCCAATTTTCCTTTTAATCTGTTAGAAACAATTATAATAGGCTTAGGATTAAGGATTGTTACAATTGGGAGCATCCTTTTCGAAGAAAATGAAATGAACTAGGCCCCATTTTCCTTTTAATCCTTTAGAAATAATCAATGCACATCAATAAATTATGCTGTCCAGATTCAAGTTATGACTCAATTTCCTCAATATTATTGGGGAAATATTTATAGAATCCCTTTGGTTAAGTTGTCACATTATCAGGGGTATCTCTGTTGTCAAAGTCACCCAGAACTTGTGTTTGATCTCATTCACATTAGTTTTATCAGAACTAGACTTAGGCCAAACCAAACCAATACTAGGGATTTTTTCGCAACCAAGAAGGACACACAAATAAGAAACCTCTCACTTATTGGGCAACCAAGAAAAAACACACTCTTTCCTTGGAAACATCTAAAAGTAGAAAAGAAGGAAACATCTAAAAATCTAGGAAAGAATGAAACATCTCAATGTATTTTATTTATCTAATAATGCATTTTATTTTATGAAAATAACTTTTGTAATTACAAATGAAAAATAAGGAGAATGATTGCATTGTTTATAAAATGCTCATCTCTCCATCATAATATAGACTGTGGTATTGTTTCCAAAGCTACTGTGTTATTCCTTTTCGTGCCTCTATCTTGTTATGTGATTCTCTGCATTAGTTTTTTTCAGATCTGTAGGTAGTTCAATTGGTATCAGAGCATAAGATCTTGGAAGCCATCCACCAGTTCAAAGGTTTTTTTTTTAGGGCCATACATTTCAATCCATTCAGTGGATGAAAATCATGTCGCCTTGTCAAGAGCCCTCCATTGCAGACTCGCCAGTAAATGATTTAGTTAGGGCTTTTCAAGAGCTAATTACGCTATAGCAATAATGACGTCCTCTAGGGAAAATGTAGCTTGATACATGCTTTCAACTGCATAAATTCTCAAGTCAAATGAATGGTGAGGCTATTGATTCTTGGCTCCGCAATCTCTCCAACTCTTTCAGAACCTATCCAACAATGGAAGAGGAGATAAAACTTCAAATCGCCAGTCTACAATTGGAAGGCCTAGAACAAACATGGTGGGATACTCATCTTGAGAATATTTCCCTGGTTGTCAAACTTGGAGAACTAACTGAGACCAGATCGACACCTATCACGTCTTGGAATCTCTTTTTCCAGACCTTACGAGAACGCTTCTATCCTCTAGGATATATACAAAATCTCCTTGCCAATTGGTTACAACTTCGACAACTACCCAATCAATTAGTGCAATATTACATTGATGTCTTCTGCAATTCGCGCATTCAACTCCATATATCCGGTCCATAAGAGGTACTAATTATCAAATTTAATTCTGGTTTTCTAATGTTTTTTTGACGCGAAGTTGAGTTTTTTTATAATGTTTCATTAGGCAAGGCCTTTATTCAGGCCCTAGATGTGAAACACAAAGTGTGTACTTGGATCCGATCTTCTCAAGCCAGAAATGGTCCATATCCCTCTGGTTCTTCTAATGTCACCTCTACCTCATCCCCCACACCTCACAATACCCCCTGGTGTACATTTCATAAGACCAACTCACATGCTTCTATATATTTTTGAGTACTGAAAAATCGACCCACTCACAAGACTCTTTTTACAGAGGTCGAACAACCAAATGTCACTACCCCACTTCCAACTGTTTCTCTCGAAAATCCTATAGAAGTGTACCCCTATCTCATCCTCATGACTGATAATGCAAAAAACACCTATGTTACGCCTTTGTTTACCCATAATTTTCCAATCAAACATGATTTGGCCACACTTATTCTTGAAAATGGGAGTCAAAAGTATCTTGTGGCATAGGACTTGGTTGAACGCCTTGTCCTTCCCACCACTCCTCACCCACACCTGTATCAGCTTGGTTGGGTCCAAAAGGACGGTCCTCGTCTTACCATATCCCAATGTTGTGTTGTCACCTTTTCTATTGGACCTTTCCATGATACTGTGGTATGTGATGTTTCTCCTCTCGATTGTACCGATTTATTGCAAGGCATTCCATACCAAGAGGCTTGACATGTTGTTTATCATGCTACAAATCACCAATATCACTTGCAACACGATGGGCACACCTATGTGCTCAAATCCTTAGCTAGCACATCAACCCAACCTTCTATTGGAAAATCTCCCATTATGAGAGTCAATTTAAACCAAAGTGTTTCTTTGTGCTTGGTTTTCCCTGTCAAGCCAAACAACCTCACTAATCCAGTCCCTCCTCCAATGGTTCCTCTACTCCGCGAATTTGCAGATGTCTTCACCCAACCCACAGGGCTGCCTCCAATATGTTATGTTGAACACCACATCGATCTTATTCCTAGTGATTCCTTACCCAATACCCCATATTATCACCTTGCTCCTCGAGAGGCATCTGAGATAGAATGCCAAATTTAAGAATTGTTGACATCCGGTCATATTCAAACTTCATCCTCACCATGTGCATCTCCAGATTTTATCATTCCCAAAAATGATACTTCTGAATGGCACCTCGTGACAGATCACCAAGCCCTTAATAATCTACTATTAAAAATTGTTATCCCCTTCCCTGCATTGAGGATTTGTTAAACCACTTACACGGGGCTTGTTTCTTCACAAAGATGGATTTAACTGCAGGCTACCATCAAGTTCACATGCATGCAACTGGCACATGGAAAACTGCTTTTAAAACAAAGTTTAGACTATTTGAATGGTTGTTCATGCCATTTGGACTGACCAACGCACTAGCCACCTTTATGAGATTCATTAATGATGTTTTCAAGGCACATTTGGGTAAGTTTGTGGTCATCTATCATGATGACATTTTAGTATTAATTAAATCTTGGGAAAACCATATTCAGCATGTTCGCACCATACTCGAGTTATCGCGAGCACATCGCCTTTAGGTCAAAGAAAATAAATCCTATTTTTGACAAACATCAATTCAATATTTGGGATTTATTATTGACAGCACAGGGGTTTGCCCAGATCCCTCTCATGTACAAGCTTTGGTGCAATGGCCAGCCCCTTCCAATGCACATGACTTCAAGAGCTTTGTGGGAGGTATTAATCTCTACAGAAAATTTGGCTCTCATTTCTCACATTTGGCTCACCCTTTTCACCAGTTGTCTCATCAAGCAAAGTTTATTTGGGATGCCGAATCTGAGCGACAATTTTCTCAACTCAAGAATGCCTTATGCTCTGCCCCTATTCTTCGTTTGCCAGATATGAATCAACCATTTGAGATGGAAACTAATGCTTCTCAATTCACCATTGGAGTTGTTCTTAAACAGGGAGGCCACCCTATGGCATACCATTCTGAGGCACTTGTGGATGCTAAGCTCATGTACAACACCTATGACAAGGAATTCTACAGTTTAGTGCAATATTTGAAGTGGTGGCGCCATTACATTCTTGGAAAAGAGACCATCCTCCATACAGATCATCATCCACTAATCTTCATCAACTCACAATGCAAGATTCAAGAGTAACGTCATTTAAAGTGGGTTGATTACATTAAACAATTGCATCTGGTGATTAAATATAAGAAGGGTACAAGTAATAAAATGGCTAATTTGTTAAGTCGACCATCGACTCAGGTCCTACACATTATAGAGGTGCGTTGTGTTGCATATGATTCTTGGCAAGATATGTATGCAACATATTCGGTCTTTGGTGAGATATGGGAAGCTCTGCAGCAACCTACATTCATAAACCAAACTCCCCATTAGGGGAATTTTGAGGTCTAAAATGGGCCTCCTAAAGAAATAATAAAATAATAGCTAAACCAATAAAATAATATTTATGAATTTGCAATTCACTTTTTGCACCACAATCCATGTAACCATAGTTAAATTCAATTCAAAAGTTGTAAGAAAATAAAATTAATAAAAAAATTGTATTGATGTGACTATAAATAAGAATGAGCTTTTCAAGAAAAAACCATTATCATTGAACAACTAATGCATTTGTCCTTTGTACTTAAATAACTTAAAATAAAATACAAATATAAATTTATAAATTCTTAATTATATTATATTTTATTAATTAAAATTTACATTATTTAAATTTCATAATAACATGTAATTAATATACTATATAAAAATAATATAATATAATATAATAAATATATAGGGATAGGCATTGTTTCTTTCAAGAAATATGAAATGACAATAATATATTTTTATTCAAAAATGTGAAATGACATTTATTATGAGTACATTAATTTGACTTTAAAAGTACTTAGAGCACTACCATGGTTAACCATGAGTTTTTATCCACCATTGAAAATGTGACAAATAAGTACATTTAACTCAAACAATGCCACCTCAAGCATTAGGGATGATTTCATCCCGTAAAATGTGATTGGTTCTCATAAAGTGAATTTTGATTATACATTTTCCTTAGGAGGCCCATTTTAGACCTCAAAATTCTCTTAATGCTTTCTTCATTATACCATTCATGATGGTTGGTTGTATAAACTTAACTAAGTATGTTTGCCACAATCTGATGATCGTCTCCTTCTCATCCATGAAGCACATGCCTCTTCATGCAGAGGGAATTTTGGCACATCCAAGACCATTCTCAATCTTCAATGCCACTTCTATTGGCCTGCCTTACCCAAGAAAGTGGAAAAATTCATTCGCGTATGTTCTCTTTGTTCACAAAGAAATCCCTCAAACCCTAAGCATGGTTTGTATCAACCATTACCAATTCCCTCTCGTCCTTGGGAATCCATTTCCATGGACTTTTTAAGTGGCCTTCCTACTACTTTCCGCAAACATGATGCTATACGGATAGTGGTATGTCATTTATCCAAGATGGCTATATTTCTTCCTTGTCATAAGACTACCTCTATTGCTCAGACCACATATCTCTTCTTCCAACATGTGTGGCCACACTTTGGTTTTCCGAGTAGCATTATTTCTAATCATGACTCTCATTTTCTCAGTACATTTTGGCGTACTCTTTTGTATTTTTTGGGTTACCAACTTCGTTTCTCCACTGCCTTCTGCCCACAAACAGATGGACAAACTGAAGTTGTCAATCGTACTTTGGTTCACTCACTTTGCAACTATTTTTCCAAAAACAAACAGTGGGATACTTATTTGTACATCATTCAACATAGTTACAATCGGGAAACACACTCCTCAACTGGTTTCTCACCTTTTGAGTTTTGCTTTGGGTTTTAGCCAAGTGCACCCTCTGATACGCCACTAACGATCACTCCTTCTGGGTCTGCACATCAACAACAGGAACAAAAATCAGCTCATCATTTTATACACTCCATTTCTCAACGGCAAGCTCAAGTAATTGTTGCTTTGTAAGCGGCCCAAGTTCGCGCCAAACAGAGGCATGACAAGAAGCGAACACCCTTGTATTTTCAACCTAGAGATCGTGTGTGGCTCTTGTTGGACAAGCAACGCTTCAAGGGCATCATCATAAGTTGCACCCTCTGTGATATGGCCCGTATACTATTCTGGAATGCATTGGAGAAAATGCATATCACATGGACTTTCCTTCCTAGCTTGGCATCCACAATATTCTTAATGTTAATAATCTCAAACTATTTGAACCACCTCTCCTTGAGGAATCTATTACAATTCGTTATTCGGTCGTAATATTCCAGATTTTCAGCCTCCTCTACTCAAAGATACAATTTTGGACTCCAAGAAATGGAATACACACCAGCAGCCATACTTCTCATATCTGGTTGGTCGGAAGGGACACACACCAGCGCAGGCAAAATGGACGACTGCAGAAACATTGCAACGCATTTTCCCTCATTTGGTGGAGGAAGCCAGGATGCTTCCTGCTCTAAATAGGGAGGAATTGGGCAACCAATAAGGACACACAAATCAAAAACCTCTCACTGATTGGGCAACCAAGAAAAAACACACTCTTTCCTTCGAAACATATAAGAGTAGAAAAAAAAGAAGGAAACATCTAAAAATATAGGAAAGAAGGAAACATCTCAATGCATTTTCTTTATCTAATAATGCATTTGATTTTATGAAAATATATTTTTTTATTACAAATGAAAAATAAGGAGAATTACTGCATTGTTTATAAAATGCTCATCTCTCCCTCATAATAAATACTATGGTATTGTTTCCAGAGCTACTGTGTTATTCGCTTTTCGTGCCTCTATCTTGTTATGTGATTCTCTACATTAGTTTTTTCAGATCTACAGGTAGATCAATTTTCCATTTGGATCTATGTTCAAAGTTGAAAAATCTATCTTAATGTTGTAACTTGCTCACACATTCTCAGACCAATTATATTCCCTTGTATTCACACACTTGTGAATTCCCCTCCTTCCAATCCATAATGTACACCTTTAGATACTAAGGAGCTAAATAGATAGAGACATCCACTTACCTCCCTTTTGGTAGCATTGCTAAGAGATGGATTACGAGGAGGGAAACAACCACACCATAGAACCCTGAGAGCTCTTGTCAACATTTATTTTCTCTCTTGCAGGTCAAATTAGGACGTGGTCTTCCTATGTCGAATTCATGATGATTAAGTCTTTGCTTTGTGTTTGGTCAATTTAGTGTGTCCTAAATTGCTAACATAAATTATCAACCAGGGATTCGTAAGCTGGCGAAGTGTGGCGCACTATATGTGCAAGATAACCTATCTCTGCCTTTTTGTCGCTTTTTGGATTTTTATTGATCTTGGTTGGTTTCCAATGTGAGATGAATTAAAGACAAGTATGGTTATGAATATTCAAGGCAATGATGTCCTTTATAATGATTTACCAAACTTCAAACTTCAAAAGGAATTTGAAACATACAATGACAAAACTTGAAAGGAAATGAAAATGTGCTGCTAGCTTAGTAAATCAAACAGTGAACTATTGAGCATGAAAACCAAACTATCCTTGCTGTTGTCTAAACACAAAAGAAACTATGCTTAAAGAAATCCAAGAATTGCAACAAAGTAAATCTAAATCAAATTACATCAACTTATATTCTGATCCTTCGCCATTAGTCCAGCTATGGCTTTCGGAGGTAACCATAAACAACTTGAGCAATCTGATATCTAATTTGCAGAAAAAGAAACTAATATCAAACTACACACTCATACTTCAATCCCTCACCATCAGTCCAGCTCTGGCTTTCGGAGGTAACTGAAAATGACATGAGCAATTTAATATATCTAACTTGCAGAAAGTAAACTAATATCAAACTACACACTTATACTTCAATCCCTCACCATCAGTCCATCTGTGGCTTTCGGAAGTAACTGAAAATGACATGAGCAATTTAATATATCTAACTTGCAGAAAAGTAAACTAATATCAAACTACACACTCATACTTCAATCCCTCACCATCAGTCCAGCTGTGGCTTTCGGAGGTTACTGAAAATGACATGAGTAGCTTAATATCTAATCTAACTAGTAAAGCAAATGTTCAAAACTGAAATGAATAAAATAGTGTTGGAATTAAAAACTAAGAAAAAGAAATCAGCAGAAGGACAATATTGATTCCATGTCATTAGTCATTATAAAACTATGTGCAAATGCCCGGGCTGCTATGAAAAATTATGCTAAAAGCTATGATTTCAGAAAGCAATCTAAGTAAGGAAATATGACAAAACAGAATTGAAAGCAACTTATCTAGAAAACATGTAAAAAGCCTCCTTGGATAGCAGGGGCCCTCTGCTACCAATTTGGTGAAGTCCTTCAGCTCCTTAAAGTTGTAATCAAAACAGCATCAAAGAACTGAATTTCTCTATTAAAAAAGAACTCACAAATCTACATCCCATTCCATCTTGAACTTTGTTACAAAAGACTTCTCTACTACTTTTTCATTACTTCCTCATTACCTATGATAGGAGAAAGCTTCTCCTATTTATACAAAATATGAGGAGTCATCTCATTAATGGGAGTCCATGAATCTCTCCCTCCATCTCTAGAGTTATAATCAAAATAGGAAATGATAAGACACATGTATTTCTAGAGTTTCAACACAACTAAGAAATGAGACACATATCCTCTTAGAGTTTCAATACAACAAGGAAATGAGACACATATCCTCTTGATCCCATGATCTTCTCCAACAAAATTCGAATTTGGCCTTAGAGTGCCACATAAGAGTCTTATAGAAGTCTCCTTTTGACCTACACATGTCACAAAACTCATAAAACATATATAGATATATGAAACTATGTTAATTTTCTAGTTTCTAATCATAAATTCACTTTAAATACATAAAATAAATAACTTTGGAAGACAAGGATCCTAACCCATATATTTATGAAAATGGTTACTTGATGTAGGGTTTTAGGTCAGATGACTATGAAATAAGCGCTAAATAGTTATGACATAATGGAAATATGTATGAATATGGAAAGCACTTTTGAGACTCAACATACCCCCCAACTGAAGTTGTTGCATGTCCTCATGCAACTATTGCAATGATTCATTTTTCCAAGAGTTGATCTTTTATGAGTTTTGACTCATATAGATTTGTTCCAAACTTTGCTTCTTGATATTTTCCTTTTTGGCAAAGTATAATACATTTGATTGCAACATTTTTTTTTTTTTTTTTTAATGATTGGTTCTTGTGTGACAACCAATTTTTTTTTTTGAGCAATGGTTCTTGTGTAACAATGCTTTATTTTCTTTGTTGCATCAAAATTCATGAAAACATTTAGAATCAATTACTTCATCAATGAATTGATCATTTGCAAGACATATAATCTTTTGGATCATGTTGCAACAATAGTTGGTTGGGAAGTATATGTGGGTGGAAATGAAATGAAAATGTGTGATAGTGTATGACATGTGGATATGAAATGATGTTCCTTCCCCCCAACTAAAGATATGACAATGTGGAAAAGGGAGTGAGGAATTTTTCCAAAGTTACAATTTTAGCATTCTAATGAATTACATGACTAAAAATTAGAAAACAACATACCTTCACTTACCTTAAATGTGGATGAGTTGTGTATGTGTGGTGGCTGCAAAATTCCGATCATATTCTTCTTCAATTGGCTGAACAAGAGGAGTCATGGATAAAGAGATGAGATGACTTTTTATTGCTCCTACTAAAACTTGCTGAATCTGCTCCAAAATGCTGAAAATAATAGTCTTCATGTCTTCAAAACTCATTGGCATAATTCCTACTATGTGAAAATATGTTCTGATGTCGAACATAGTAGGAAATTGTTGACTTAGTGGCCATTAATGGATGTCACTAGTCAACACGAGAACTCTCACCATTGATGACAATGAGAGTCAAGATGCCCAAACACATCTTACTAGGTACGAATGATTTTGCCGATGTCGAGTCACCTAGAAGATCTGACGAACAAGGGACATTAATGTATTCCCATTGTTTGTCAGCATGAGAACTTGCCATTAAGGCATGCAAGCCTCAAGGTGTTTTTACAAAGAACTTAGACTCAAAGGACTATGGACTCAATAATTTGCATTGCAGCAGGGCTTATTTGCGGAATGAAAATGACAAGAAATGGAAGATGGAAATGGAAGATGAAAATGGAAATGGGCAATAAGCATGTGAATGAGCCTCTTGATTTTATTTGTGGGTTATGAATGGACAAAAAGGAATGAAAAGTGGATGTGAATGTAAATGGAAAATATGAAGTGAAATGAGGTGAATGGTTTATTATGAGGTATGAATATGATGGAGACAATAGTATCTGAAAGTTTTTCAAGTGCTTGGATCTAATTTTGCATCAGCATATTTCCTCTTTGTTGCTGATCATCCTCTTATGAAACAAATTGGTCTCTTAGAGAGACACCATTCTCTTGTAGTCATTTGTCCTTCCTCCTGGAACCTGAAAAAAAACTAATACTTCTTCTGCAATGGAATGTAATATTATCAAAGGAGAGAGGTGATCAATCTCTCTAGTTATGATATTTACACACAAAACTAAGAATTTGTATTAATGAAACAAGTTCTCAAAGGAAAAATCAAAAGAATTTACACATGTTTTGGAATTAGTGCCTCAAGTTGAATGTAGCTTCTTTTCAGCAATTTATTTCATTATTTACCATTTCAAACTCTAATGATGGATTTCTTATTGTGTATATCTTGTTGAGACCTTTCCAACGATACTTAAATCATCAAAATCTGATTTTGTATGAGAAAGTTATGCTGATTTGAACAATGAGTTTTTCAGCTGCGGAATTGGAGAACAGCTGCGGAATTGAACTTTAGCTGCGGAATTGGAGAACAGCTGCGGAATTGGACTTTAGCTGCAGAATGTCGATGGTTTCTGTAGCTAAAAATCTTGAATAAAAAGTTAGCCATTCATCTTTCATCATCAGTCCAAAATTAATCAATACCTTCAGAAAAACGAGCAAATAACTTATTCATTTCATTGATTCAAATATTTTTTTTTATTATTATTTTTTTTAATCAAAACAAAATTGAAAAAGAGAAATGCAAATTTTTTTTTTTTTTTTAATAACAAAATTGAAAAAGAGAAATGCAATTTTTATTTTTATTTTAATTAAAATAACAAAATTGAAAAATACAATTTTTTTTTTTTTAATATTATATATGTTACATTTTTTTTAAAAAATATACATATATAATTTAAACAAAACAATTTATTAAATAAGAAAATTAAAAATAAAAACTAAAAACAAGAATGTCATTCTCCTATTGTATACAAGCGAACTCCAATAATTCTAGTTGCTGCAAATCAAGATCCAAAGAAGTTGGGAGCTGATGCATATGACTTCGCTGTAATGAAGAATGATACTGCATTTGCTGTTGTTGTTACAAATGTTTCAATATTTGTGCATCCTTTATCAGCAATTTATGTTCAACATTTTTTATTAACTAGTCAGAAGTGTCAGCCGTTCAAACAATGCAAGGAAGAAGAATTAATGAAATCCAACATTTCAGAAAGTAGACAAAGTCAATTTGAATTCAAAAATGAGTGGAATGTGGATTGAATGCCACATTAAGAATTTGTATTCAACTTGGATTCTTCTTCCTGGAGATCAGGAAACCGAATTATGGCTGAAATCAAGCAAAGTGCTGTTCAAACTCTCCACTGTACAAACAAAAAACCGTTTTTCCTCACGCGGCAGGCAAAAATGGCCTTCAAAGAACCGAGAAAATCTCCCAGACCGCCACGAATTTCTTAAAACTATTTCTGGGTTATCTAATTGACCACGTTGGCGAAAAAACCCATGTCGTGGATTTTCAAAATTCATCCTAAATCGTTCAGAACATGCGTTTCAAATTGACGTGTCAAAAACAGTTGCGTCTCTGGAAATGTTGTAACAAAATCGTTTTTCTCTGAACGTGGTTCAAAATTGCGTTTCGTATTGACCATTGTCAGGACTGATAGGTTTTCCATTATCTCCTGGCAAGTAAGTAGACTGGATTCAGATTCCAAGAGCTGAGATCTGCCTAGATAACACAGTGGTGGCATCAGCAAATGTTGTTGCAGGTGCTGGATCTGTCAAATCATCTGCTGGCACATATATAGCTTGCACGGAAGTAATGGAACCCTTCTTGGTTGTTGTAATACGTTCTTGCAAACCGCCAAGATCAGTAGCCAAAGTGGGCTGGTATCCGACAGCTAAAGGAATACGTCCCAGCAAAGCAGACACTTCAGAGTTTGCTTGTGTAAAACGGAAAATGTTGTCAATGAAGAGCAACAATCCTGGCCTTCGGCATCTCGAAAATGCTCTGCAACAGTCAATCCTGTAAGCCCAACACGAGCACGAACACCAGGTGGTTCATTCATTTGACCATATACAAGAACACACTTGTTTTCACCATGTTTTTCGCCAAGCTTGATAACACCACTCTCAATCATTTCCCTGTATACATCATTGTCTTGTTCTCTTCATGTAGCCGTCTTATGAATCTCAAGGAGCGTTTGGTGATGGGGGGCTATGGCTTTGTTTATTGATTTGTTTTGTTTTTGTTTTTCAATTTTTTTTTTTAATTTTTTTTTGTTAATAAAACTAATATGTTATATTTTTAAAAATTAAAAATACACATATATATTTTATTAAGCAAAATGATTTTATTTTTTTATTTGTTTGGTTAATAAAATTACACATGTTATATTTTGAAAAATTAAAAATATACATACGTAATTTACTAAACAAAACAAATTTTTTTTTTTTTTTTTTAAATGATTTGTTATTAAAATTATATATATTTTTTCAAAAATAAAAATATACATATATATCTTAGTAACAAAACAATTTAAATTTTTTTTTTTTTTCATTTTTTTTTTTAATTGATTTGTTTAATAAAATTATGTATGTTATATTTTCAAAAATTTAAAAATACACATATATATTCATTAAACAAAACAATTTTATTGAAATCAAAGTTTTTCATGAAAACAATTTTTTTTTTAAATTGTTGAATCAATTGAAATGATGAAGTTTTATTTTGTCTTCCCTTTTTCTTTTTTTTTTCACATAACAATTCTTTTTCTGATCCTCCCGATCACACAAAGTGCAGGAGGAGAGCATACTCAAGAATTATTAATTTTTTTTTACATAACAATCATTTTTCTGATCCTCCAGATCACACAAAGTGCAGGAGGAGAGCATACTCAAGAATTGTTAATTTTTTTTTTAGATGTAAGAAATAAAGCTACCTAGTTACACTTCCCCGGCAACGGCGCCAAAATGTTTGGTCAATTTAGTGTGTCCTAAATTTCTAACATAAATTATCAACCAAGGATTTGTAAGCTGACGAAGTGTGGCGCACTATATGTGCAAGATAACCTATCTCTTACTTTTTTGTCGTTTTTGGATTTTTATTGATCTTGGTTGGTTTCCTAATGTGAGATGGAAATTCTAAAAGACAAGTATAGTTATGAATATTCAAGGCAATGATGTCCTTTATAATGATTTACCAAAATTCAAACTTCAAAGGGAATTTGAAACATACGATGACAAAACTTAAAAGGAAATGAAAATGTGCTGCTAGCCTAATAAATCAAACAGTGAACTATTGAGCATGAAAACCAAACTATCCTTGCTGCTGTCTAAACACAAAAGAAACTATGCTTAAAGAAATCCAAGAATTGCAACAAAGTAAATCTAAATCAAATTACATCAACTTATATTCTGATCCCTCACCATTAGTCCAACTATGGCTTTCGGAGGTAACCATAAACAACTTGAGCAATTTGATATCTAATTTGCAGAAAAAGAAACTAATATCAAACTACACGCTCATACTTCAATCCCTCACCATCAGTCCAGCGGTGGCTTTCAGAGGTAACTGAAAATGACATGAGCAATTTAATATATCTAACTTGCAGAAAGTAAACTAATATCAAACTACACACTCATACTTCAATCCCTCACCATCAGTCCAGCTGTGGCTTTCGGAGGTAACTGAAAATGACATGAGCAATTTAATATATCTAACTTGAAGAAAGTAAACTAATATCAAACTACACACTCATACTTCAATCCCTCACCATCACCCAAATGCACAAATGCAGTATGATTTGAGGAACTTGAGGTGAATCGAAAATGAAATGAGTAGCTTAATATCTAATCTAACTAGTAAAGCAAATGTTCAAAACCGAAATGAATAAAATAGTGTCCGGGAATTAAAAACTAAGAGAATGTTACAAAGACATTATTGATTCCATGTCATTATATTGCCATAAAACTATTAACAAATGCCCTCGGCCGTTATGAAAAATTATGCTAAAAGCTATGATTTAAAAGCAATCTAAGTAAGGAAATATGACAAAACAATAATTGAAAGCAACTTATCTAGAAAACATGTAAAAGCTCCTCCTCGGGATAGCAGGGGCCCTCTCAAGCACAATTTCTGTGAAGTCCCCGGGATCCTTAAAGAATAATCAAAACAGCATCAAAGAACTGAATTTCTCTATTAAAAAGAACTCACAAATTTACATCCCATTCCATCTTGAACTTTGTTACAAAAGACCTCTCTACTACTTTTTCATTACTTTCTCATTACCTATGATAGGAGAAAGCTTCTCATATTTATACAAAATATGAGGAGACATCTCATTAATGGGAGTCCATGAATCTCTCCCTCCATCTCTAGAGTTACAATCAAAATAGGAAATGATAAGACACATGTCTTTCTAGAGTTTCAACACAACTCGAGGAATGAGACACATATCCTCTTAGAGTTTCAATACAACAAGGAAGTGAGACACATATCCTCTTGATCCCATAATCTTCTCCAACCAAATTCAAATTTGGCTTTAGAGTGCCACATAAGGGTCTTCTAGAAGTCTCCTTTTGACCTACACATGTCACAAAACTCATAACACATATATAGATATATGAAACTATGTTAATTTTTTAGTTTCTAATCATAAATTCACTTAAAATACATAAAATAAATAACTTTGGAAAACAAGGATCCTAACCCATATAGTTATGAAAATGGTTACTTGATGTAGGGTTTTAGGTCAAATGGCTATGAAATAAGAGCTAAATGGTTATGACATAATGGAAATATGTATGAATATGGAGAACACTTTTGAGACTCAACACTTTGTCTCCTCAAAGAAAAAATGACCAGTTTTTCTTTGTAACCAATCAAAACTGATCGGCTCGAGCCAACACAGGTTAGAACAAACTGAGCTGACCAAATTTGTACCATTGCACTTCCTTTACTCTAACAAATTCGTATGTTATATATATATATATATGAGAAAAATTTGCATATTTGTGTGTATGGTTTGGATTTGTGTAGGTGTAAACCAATAATTTTTTAACTAAAATTTAAATATTTTATATATTTTTTGTCTTGCGATTTGTGTCTAGTTTTTTTAGAATTTAAATTCAATTTCATTTGAGTTTTAGTTTTTTTTAGAATTTCAATTCAATTTTTGTTTAATTTAGGTTTTTTTTATAACATTGTTCCATATCCACTTTTGTTTTTAATACTTTCATTTGTTAAAAAAATATTTAGTTAACCCCCACCTCCTCAATCTCTTTCATCTATTTTTTTTTTTAAACGTTGATCCATACCTACTTTGGTTTCGAACACCTTTATTTGTTAAGTTAAATTATCTTGTCAACCCCCACGTCCTCAATCTCATTATCTGTTGTTCCTCATAAGTAATTTTGATAACTAAACATTTAACTTTAGTTTCTACAAGTTCAATGAAATTCCCCACTTTTCATCATTGTATAAATGGTGGCCTACATATGTCTTATTTGAGATCTATGTTTAGAAAGATAAGAAGACATTTTGAATTTATTATGAATTTCGACATATTGTCATTGTTATTGTGTTTTTTTTTTCCCAGGAAAAAATCGGCAACTTTCTATTAATAAATTAATGAGAATTACACTTAGTACATGCAATTAAGCATTCGAGATGACCATAGGGTCCATGTACTCGTGTACACCGTGTAGCGAGGCTACCAATAAATTTACAAATTTCCAGCAAGTTTGGGATTTTCACGCTTTTCTTTCCTCTTTTGGACGATCTACCGATTCCCCGAATGTAGGGATGAAGGGACCAAGGCCGGCTCATTGTTCCCTATTGCATTTTATTTGTCGGAGTCTGAGCCTTCGGACACATGCACTCTCTTGTTTGCACCCAAAATAACATCAGAACGTGCTTCATACAACGTTGGATCCATCATCGGGTCAACCTGAGAGGTCGTATTAGTTTCCATTAGTTCTTGTACATCTTGTTCTTGTATCCCTTGGTCTTCTGTTGGTTGTTTTGTCTCCTTCTGTCATTCTTATTGTGTTATATGAAATTAGATGTACAATATTAAACTTCTAATAGTTTGCTAATTGATCATGGTAATGAGTATTAAACTTGCAACTCAACAACATTTGGCATTTCGACAGCTAAATTTTATTATGATTGTGAGATTTGGACTTAACAAAAGCTTGACTAGTTTAGGACTCAATAAATTTGATTTTCAATTTGATGAAACTCTACAAATATGAAAAAATCAAAATATTATATTTGTTTAGTTTTGAAAAGTTTCAATTAGTTATAGTAGGTTCTAGCATGTTAATAAACCACGGTGATTTCTAGGCGAGTTTAGCCTCTAGTACTTGTTTCACAAGATAATCTTGAAGACTTGAGAGTTCCTATCAAGTCTTGAAATACTAATAGAAACTCTATGCTATCAAAATCCCTAGTTTGTGCACTTGGGAATATTTGCACCCACGAGGGGCTTATGAACATGGGTCTCCTCATTGTTTTTTTCTAGACCACATAGTCATTGTAACATACTCAACACCCTCTATCCATTGTTGATAGTAAGGGGAACTTTGGAAACATGATATTTCCGGCTACTGTGTACTCCAACACCCAATTCTCTTGAAGTATGATATCATATTTTCCTTGGAAACCAACATAACCCATTAGTCAAGGAGTATGAACTACACGTCAATTGTAGAAATGGGTTGACTGTATACTGAAAAAATACCCAAATCGACTACATGTTGACTCCCCATTGACCGACTTTGTGGATTTATTGTCTATCGACTATTCGTCAATCAAATAGTCGAACACTACTACCATCCAACCATACAATCAGGTCTACAATCTGTAATCTACATACACATTTGGATGCCATTGACTAAATAGATGGATTTACTACCTGTTGACAGTATATACATAAATTTTGTGTAAAAACCATGCCTTGCATATGCTTTAGATATGAAAGTATAAATGTATACAATTCATAATAAATAAGACACACAGAGGAAGTATGTTTAACATATTCATTAAATTAATAACAATATTTGACAAGGTAATTGCACCAAATAAATAACACATGAAACACAATAACACTTATTGTTTGTAATTATCCATTAACTATATGCATATCTCAAGTGTTCCTCCCAACCATAGGCTTCACTACTCTAAATCTCTCAATAGTGGGTCACCCCTGAGTTGGGGTTATAATTCCACTAGTGAAAAGGCTAACCTAGAGCCAACTACGGTCACATGGTTAGTACCAATAAGTAATAGGCAAAGTACCAACTCCAATATCCTTCCGATCTATAGTCTCCAACCCTAGCTTGCAAAATCATAGGTAATGCACCCCCTTTTATTTCTATGTATTCCTTCAAGTTGTGCCACTACCCTTCCAAGGATTTTGGCACAAACTAGCGAGGAAGTCTCAAAGTACTAAAGCTCTAGGATTTCCAATTGCCCTTAGGAGTCTTCTAGGCACCCCTCATGTGTCACATTAGCCAATCTTCCCCAAAAATCCCCCCTCCAACTTCTAACCTTTCCCGAGACTAGCAATGAGTATTGGCCACTGAATACCACTGAGGAATTCACAATAGTTTACTAGGTCATAGGGCTTAGTAGTTATCCAAGCTCACTTACCCTCTATTTTGTAGCACGAAACAACAAGAAACCAAGGAAATAACTGTAAGAATGATGACCAAATGAAGATGGAATGATTCGATAGAATCCCCAACAACCATGGAAAACACAACTTAAATATGCATGTGGTGTTTTCACCAAGTGTCACCCAAGGAACTTACCCCAACCACTTGAAAACTTGAATATACTATTTGTTCACTCACTTTTTGACTTAGGATAAAACACGAGGGTACAACTTGGGCTTATACATGCCCCTTTTCAACTGGTTTATATTTCATAAAGTCACATTTGGAATATTATTTTATTTATTCAATTAGGAACCATGTATTTGTTTCATCCCCTCACCTTTCCCTCTTGTGGAGTCCTAGCCCCCCATCTCTCGTGTTTGACTTGTTTTATAGTAGTGTCTTTTATTAAAATGAGTGTGATTACATATTATATCTATAAGCTCACTGGAATTTGGGTACATATGCTCTATGACCTTAATCACACAGGACCTCAAAACATATAAACATAGGCACATAGGCCCATAACACATATATACACATAGGCTTGTTGACCCAACACAACTTGGCTTACTAGCCTAATAAAATATGTACAAATATGTACAAGGGTTCATCCTAGGGGTGCTAGATTCCCCTCCCCCTGATCCGAATTTCTACAGGAACGGAATAAAATACAGAAATAGACATAAAAATAGAGATACAACAGAAATAATACTTCATTTCATTAATATCAAATAACTTATATATGCTTACAGATAAAATGGAAATAAAATAGCTAGGGTGATGGTAGCTTATCTCTGAGAAGAGATGTGGCGACTACATGCCTCTGAACTGTGTTACAATGAGGCTCAAAGGCCTATTATTGTTGACAAACAATGAAAAACCATAAACATCTGAAAACCTAACCGTAGGAGATGAAGCGCCAAAACTATGGGCCCCATTTGGGTAAATTGGTGTTTCAACTTCTCGAGGACATAACTTTGGCATACGGTTTTTGTTTGATGCACATCATACCTCGTTAGAAAGATCTATCCGAGGAGTAAAACTTTTAATGTGAGAAAAATCAATCCATGAACCCATGTTGCTCCCAGTTTTCCCAAAAAATGTTGTTTAGGGCCTCAAAACGGCTCCAAAAGTTCAGGACCCAAAAAATTTCTAAAAATAGTAAGTTGTGCTGCAACTAAAAAACTGAAAGAAATGGCGGTGGCATTTCAAGTGGAATAGGTGGGTGGCCACCAATGTCCACTTGGATCATTAGGGTCCCAAAACGGTTCCAGAAGTTCAGGACCCAAAAACTTGCTAAAAATAGTAAGATGTGCTGAAAATGAAAAACTGAAAGAACCGATGGTGGGTGTCCAAATGTAATAGATGGGTGGCCACCAATATCCACCTGGATCACCCCCTTATTTTTGTACTGTCTTCAATACATTATTTACATATGTACAACAAAAAATCTTCACTTATGAGCTCTATTTCCTTCCAAGTATTCACTTCGTGCCTTTGTTTTTCAGTTGTTCCTAATCAACCATAAAGAAAAGAGACATGTTATAGCAGTTATCATGTAACTTTTATTTTCCCCATACGAGTTCAACTCCAAAATGTATTTAATATCAAGAATAATCTTACATGCATGAACCAATACTTATTTGTATGGTTGTTGTGTGCTTTTCCAAGCTACCATGGGGAAGAATTTTTCACTTAGACAAAAAATCACAGTTCTATCCATATGCCATACTCACCCTTTATGATTAGTCATTCCCTTCTCTGCATCATATTCCTTTAGGTGATTTTTCATTTTCCAAGGTGTTCCCATGCAATGAGAGTGCTAAATCATTACCATAATTCCACTCGTTATCATTATTCAATGTTCTATGTAAACTATAATATATATTGTCAACATTATGGCCTTCTTCTCGATCTTTTTGTTTCACAATGACAACGTTAACTTGCAACTCCTTTGTTGCAATTGTCTAACAACTCTTGAAACATACTCATTTACATGAGCTAGTAACAAATTCATCATTTCCACTACTAGCATAACCATTTTCATAAAATATATCATATGCATGCATTCACCTAATGCATTTGACAATGTCTTCAAACATATACATATATATAATAACATTTTAGTGTGTAAGATCATTGTTGGACATTTATAAATGTTCATGCATTCCCATTCATTGCATTCTTTCCACTGTTTTCAATACACCATCTTCTATAGTATGCATTCCAACATGGTGAATTTGGAAGGCCTAGCTAGCACTTTGATACATCATCCACAAACTTCCCTACCACTTGCTTAATCATTTGGATGCCTTCTTTTTCTGCCCAAGGACAAATCTAATGACCACAATCTTTGATACTCTTCAATGTTGGCAAAAGTATTTTAGCACAAAATATTATTTAAGAGTAGGGACACCATTGGATATTTGCATGATGCTACAGTCTTTCTATATCCATCCACATATGGCTTCACACATGGTTATACTTGTTGATTTTTGTTTCTTTATTAGGAGTATATCTCCCAACGTGCCTTTTTTACTACCCATAACCATCGTACACTACATGCCCTCTATTTTAACTTTCATGCATTCAAAAATTAACATTTTACAACCACTTAAGGCCTCATGCCTTTACGGTCCAAGTGATATGTCATTCCCCATTAATGCATACCATGTATTCAACATTATCACTTCATATATTAAATTTTAGTTGAGTAATTCTAATGTAAATTTCCTTCAACATGCATGAATTATAAACATATTAGGTACACTTTCCCGAATGATATTAATTATTTGGTTGCAACATAACTGGTTGCCTCTTGCAAAAGCTTATAAGCTTCCTTAATCATCCTTCTACTTAGCATTCTCCATGCTAATATTTTCTTCATAAAAATGGTTGTCACGTGCAACAACCTCATCACACTTTTAGCCATGCCATCTCTCTTTTCCATATGTAAAATCAGCCCATTTACCCCATTGGGGTGGTTACTGCTAATCCAATTCCTCTTATGCTATTAGAAGAATGTGATAATTTTTTTTTCATTCATTGTTCATTTTTCACTTAAGCACAACAACTTAGACCATAATTTCTTATTTGGTTGTTTCACACCTGGCTTTGTCATAGCTTTGGATATAAACTGAGCTCATATATATATGTTGAAAATCAACAATAAAATGTGTGTCTAATTTATTTTTCCCTTAAATAAATTGGACAACAAATTGTAATCTAATCTCATAACAACTTGTATTAGTTAACTAAGTCAGAAAGACTTAGTTCGCTCAATAATTTTGAGTTGAGGGTCAAAGGTGAGGCATGTAGAGTGATTATATTATTTTGGGGGTCCAGTTGCAGTTAATGCACTAGTGTAGGGCAAGTGTAATCAGTTAACTCAAATTAATTGAGTTAAAATTGGTTTAACTAGTTCCGACTGAGTGATGAGCTAGTGAGAGGTCAAGTCAATTAAATTAGATTTAATTCACAATTAGTGATCAATCAAATAACTGATGATTCACTATTAATAGCTACATGCATGTCAATTCTGATGATGACCTAGTTGAGACATAAGATAAATAGAAGTTAACTATCAGTTGTATTATTAGCAAATTGCCCAGGCCCAATTATAAAGCCACAATATGCCCATGAGAGATTGTGCAATCAAGGAAGGTTGGAATTCATATTTAATAGGGATTTATTTTCCTAGGAATTGTGTGAGCAAGGCAGGCTGGAGGAAGGCAAGGAATTGGCTATGTGTTTGTCTATTTTTTCCTAGATCAGTGTGAGACGATTGGTGGAGTGCAACAGATTCTTGTGAGCAAGAATGCATTGTATTTTTTCATGATTCCTTGGCTTATTATACAATAGAGATAGATGGGTTTTGAGCAGTTGCTTTCCCCGGGAAAATATTGTGTTGTGAGATTGATTTATTTCTTTCTCTTACTTGCATGTGATTGAGTGATCGTGTTTTATTTTCCACAAATATTTTAAAAAGATTTCGTATCTTGTTTTAGTATATTTCATGATTGGATTGAATCCATTGGTATAATTTCTACATGGTATCAGAGTGCTAGGAATCACAATAGTGGAGAAGAAATTGAGTTTGTGTTGAACAATATTCAAATTTGTAGATACATTCTTTGGAGCCAGCAGCTGACCGGGATGTCTTTCATTGGCTTGAGACTCGAATATGCACTCGAAGGAAATTCGAACTATATTGCATGGAAGGACAGGATGGAAGAAATATTGGAGGATAATGGGTTGAAGAAGTTCATGGACACTGATATTCCTGAACCCAATCAGGCAGATGTTGCGCAACATGAAGCATGGAGGAAGAATGTCGCAAAGGGGAGGAGGATCTTATTAGAGGGAGTTTGAGATCATATTGTCGTGAGTCTCCATGGCAAGGTGAATCCATATGTTATGTGGAAGGCCTTGACAAATTTGTTTCAAAGAAACAGTGACCAAAAAAAATTGGCACTGAAGGAAAAGCTCGAGAAAATCAAAATGGAGAAGGGCGACACAATCCATAAATACTTGACCAAGTTCACTCGATGTCAAGATGAGCTTGGAAGTATTGGGATTATTGTAGCTGATGATGAATTGGTGAGCCTAGCACTTCTAGGACTTCCCAAGAGATGGGATAGTTACAATGACTATAAATGGGAGGGAGCAGTTGCCAAAATGGGAGCGACTATGGTTAGATTTTGTACAAGAAGAGTTCAACGGAATACCAGGGATGGATCCTCATCCAAGACTGATGATGAGGAAAATTGTGCCTTGAATGGTAAGGCAAAGGGGAAAGGAAAGAAGTCATATTCCAAATCCGACACTAGAAAACAAAGCAAGAAGCGAAACATGCAAAAGGTGAAATGTTTCAACTATCATGATCATGGAAACTATGCCACAAATTGTCCACAAAAGAAGAAGAACAAAAAGAAGGCTCCAAGAGCTGCAACAGGTGAAGATTTGGCCTCACAATTTGAGTTGTAATTTTCTCTCATCGCATGCATGGTGTCAACTATGATGTGATATATGTGTTACTTGGATAGTGGAGCATATTTCCACATGACTGGCAACAAAGAACTCTTTAGTAGCTTGGAGGAGAAGGATATTTAGATGCACATCGAGATGGGTGATGATCGGAGGTATAGTGCTACCTGGATTGGTACAGTTACTTTCGAGAGAAAGTTAGGTAAACCTTTCATATTAAAAGATGTCATGCATGTACCAGGTTTGAAAATAATTTAGTTTAAGCTACTATGTTGGAGGATCTTGGATATGATGTGGTTTTCAGTGAAGGAAAGGTGTTCCTTTGTCACAAATCCACAGTACAAGTAAAGAATATTGGGGTTTGTGTGAAGAACCTCTATAAAATTGATGTAGATGGTTGCACAACATTGAGCAGTAAAACAGATGAGGTGGTGAGCCGGGATAGTGGTGAATTATGGCACAAGAGTTTGGGTCATCTACACCACAGTGCTTTGAGGATCATGCAACAAATTTATGCAGGGCTTCCAAAGGGTACACTTGTGTAGAGATACACATGCAAGGGTTGTACTATTGGGAAGTATACAAAGGCCACCTTTCATGAGATGGAGAACCAATCAGCAGCAATCCTGGAGATAGTTCACCCAGGCTTGTGTGGACCATTCTCAAGAGCTTCCACAACAAAGCACATATGATTATGTGATTTTTTTTTTATGATTTTTCTAGAAATTGTTGGATATTCTTCATGCAGAAGAAAGATCAAAAGATCTCCAAGTTTTGTGAGTTCAAAGCACTGGTAGATAAAGATACATAGAATAAGGTGAAGGCTCTAAGGAGCGACAATTATGGCGAGCATATATCTAATGAATTCAATAACTTCTGTGCCAAAGAAGGAATTCATAGACAATTGATTTCACCTCATAACACACAACAGAATGGGGTTATAGAAATAAAGAACATAACAATTGTAGGAGAAGCGCGAGGTATGTTACATGATCAAGGCCTACCATTGCATCTGTGGAAGAGGCATGAAACACAACGGTATTTGTGTAGAACCGTAGTCCTCATCGGATACTTGGCATGAGTACACCAGAGGAGGCTTGTTAAAGTAAGAAACCAGATGTTTCATATTTTAAATTTTTTGGCTCATATGTCTATTGCCATGTGACCAAACATTCTAGGAAGAACCTGGAACGAACATGAGAGGTTGGGATATTTTTTGGGTACACAGATACTCCTCGCAACTATCGGGTGTATTTTCCAACACACAGGATGACAATTTTCAGGAGAGATGTTAAATTTGATGAGGAGAAAGCCATGCAATTGTCCCTTGAGAGGGAGCTTGACTTGCATGCAGAAGAAGAAATATTAGTTCCAAAGGATGAACCACGGGATGTGGAGCAACCACATGCATAGGAATAGAGAGTGGCAGAAACCACTCATGCAGAGCCATCCACAAGAAATGGTAGGAAGCGCACCAAAGAGGCTGACAGATTGATGCTAGATGCGGCAGAGAATGTAGGTGCACCTACATCACAAAAAAGGAAAATAATGTCCCTAAATAGGTATGCTGGAGACATGGCTCTTATGAACAAATATATTGTGACAAAACCATCCTCTTTTGAGGAAGCATTGTAGCAACCGACATGGGTTGATGCCATGGTTGAGGATTATGACTCCATTATCAGAAACAGTGCATGGGAAGTGGTCCCAAGACTAGTGGGGAAGTTGGTGGTTGGCTTCAGGTGGATCTATAAGGTGAAGCAAGGAGCAAATGGGAGTGTGGAGAAACACAAGGCTAGATTTGTGGCCAGAGGATTGTCAAAGGTAGAGGGGATTGACTATGAGGATACTTTTGGACCGGTTGCACTCTCAGCGCAGATGGGGTGGAAGATACATCAGATGGATGTAAAGACATCCTTTCTCAATGGATTTATTGAGGAAGAAGTGTAAATTGAGCAGCTAGAAGGTTTTGAGACCTTTGACAGGGAGTCGTATGTGTGCAGACTCAAGAGAGCATTGTATGGGCTGAAGCAAGCACCTCGTGCTTGGTACACCAAGATCGACAGCTATTTCACTGGGTTGGGCTTCACAAAGAGTGAAGCGGATGTGAACCTATATCATATTATGGTTGATGGTAAGACTTTGATTAATGTACTTTATGTTTATGATCTGATACTGACAGGTGATGAGCATCTCATAACTTCTTGTAAGGAGGATATTGCAAGAGAGTTTAAGATGAAGGAAATGGGGCTCTTGCACTATTTCCTTGGTTTGGAAATATGGAAAAGAGATGGGGAGATATTTGTATATCAGGGAAAGTATGCCAAGGAGATTCTAAGGAAGTTCCACATGGAGCGCAACAAACCCATGGAGACTCCTCTTACAGGAAACTGGAGGAAGGAGGATGCTACTTCAGGCAAGGTAGTGGATGTTAGTTTTTACATGCAACTTGTGGGTTCAGTTATGTATTTGGTGAACACACGACTAGACATATGCTACGCATTTAACCAACTTAGTCAAGCTATGGTTAAGCCTACCAAGCTCTTTTGGAAGGTGGGAAGCATGTTTTGAGATATCTCTGGGGCACTACAGAGTATGGATTATGGTACAGATGGACAAAGGGAGTGAAGATTCAAGGCTTCACCAATGCAGATTGGGCAGGCAGTGCATCATACAAGAAAAGCACATCAGGGGGCATGTTCAGCATAGGATCAATAACAGTTTCTCGGTACAACAGGAAGTAGAGATCAGTTGCACTCAGTTCAGCCGAGGCAGAGTACATGGCAGCTAGTCAGGCTGCATTGAAGGCCATCTGGATGAGGAAGATACTTGTTGGTTTATTTGGTAATCAGATGGATTCGATGGTGATACATTGTGATAACCAGAGTTTCATAAAACTCTCGGTTAATCTGGTATTCCATGACAGGTCCAAGCATATTGACATCCGATACCACCATATCAGAGATTGTGTTCAGAGGCGCATTATGTTGTTACATTACATTCCCACAGAGGATGAGGAAGAAAACATCTTGACGAAGGCGCTGGAAAAGAGAAAATTCGAATACCACAGAGGCAGGATCGGGGTAGCTGATAATCCCTTTCTTGTTGAGAGGTGATGTTGAAAATCAACAAGAAAACGTGTGTCTAATTTATTTTTCCCTTAAATAAATTGTAATCTTATCTCATAACAACTTGTATTAGTTATTAAGTCAGGAAGACCGAGTTAGCTCAAGAATTTCAAGTTGAGGGTCAAAGGTGAGGCATGTATAGTGATTCTATTATTTTTGGGGTCTTGTTGTAGTTAATGCACTAGTGTAGTGTGAGTGAAATCAGTTAACTCAAATTAATTGAGTTAAAATCAGTTTAACCAGTTCTAACTGAGTGATGAGCTAGTGAGAGGTCAAGTGAATTAAATTAGATTTAATTCACAAGTAGTGATCAATTAGATAATTGATGATTCGCTATTAATAGCCTCATGCATGTGAGTTTTAATGACGACCCAGTTGAGACAAAGGTTAAAGGGATGTTAACTATCAGTTGTATTATTATCAAATTTTCTGGGTGCAATGATAAAGCCACAAGATGCCCACGATGGATTGTGCAGTCAAGGAAGGTTGGAATTCCTATTTAATAGGGATTTATTTTGCTATGAATTGTGTGAGCAAGGCAGGTTGGAGGAAGGCAAGGAATTGGCTATGTGTTTGTCCAATTTTTCCTAGATCAGTGTGAGACGATTGGTAGAGTGCAACAGATTCTTGTGAGCAAGAATGCGTTGTATTGTTTTATGATTCCTTAGCTTAATATTCAATAGAGATAGAGGGGTTTTGAGCAATTGTTTTCCTCAGGAAAATATTGTGTTGTGCGATTGATTTACTTCTTTCTCTTAATTGCATGTGATTGAGCGATCGTGTTTTATATTCCGCAAATATTGTAAAGAATTCAGTATCTTGTTTTAGTACATTGCATGATTGGATTGAATCCATTGGTATAATTTCTACAATATATATATATATATATATATATATATATATATATATATATATATATATAGATAACACGTCATAGATATGGACTCCATACCCTGGTCTCAACAAGTCAACGTGGAAAGGAATATACCACTCCCTCCACCTCCCTTGTGCCACTTGTTTCCCTCTTATAGGGAACTTATGATTATTTCACCGCCAATTTTCCAGGGGCCAACACACATAGTGGTCCCCACCCCACCCAATAGTCATGATCTAGAGATGATATCAGCAGTCGACAAATGGTTTACGCCGAGTCGATGTGCTCAATCGTTAATCGGTAGGCACCTCATTGCAATCATGGTTCCAACTTAGGGTTCTTAGGCCCCCATCAGATGGTTCCCCGCGCTTCTTCCCATCCAACGACTATTATCTATTGTGCCACCTCCCCCTCCTTCCCATTGACACCACATGAGAGGATGTCATGAATCACCTGCGTTGTCCGATCTCCAGCAATCTCTATTGTCTGTTGGGACTCCACTTTGTCCATTGCCATAACTCATGGGCATATGGATTAAGGTCGAAAGCCTCTTCCCATGATCATGGGCCGCGGTCGCATAGGACCCATCTCTCTGCCCCTCCCACGATACTAGCTCCACCACATCATCCTAGTCTTGACATGCTTGCGATCGCCCTTGCAGTCTCCCCTTGGTCGTTCAGGTTGAAAATTTCGCAACACGTCATCCTGACTCCTCATTATGTTGCACGATCAACTTTCGGGTTACGCTGCCAAGGTATTGCCTCCGGGTTTATGTGGATTGGTGGGACAGACCTCTGCATGACCCTTGCTTCAAGTTGGTCCACGATGCCGTAGTGCCACGACATCCTGTGCCAACTTATCCCAATTCTTCTTTGTTGTTTTCATAGTAAAATTATGGGAAGAGCCCTATGGGCTGAGTTGTCTCGTGGCCCGACCTACAACAATCCCAGTGCAACTAAGTTTACATGAAGGCCACGATTTCTTGGCACCATGTCATCCCACTCCTTCGAAGAAAGCCTCCTTTTCGAACTTATGGGATATGATCCTCTGGGATGTGCTATCTTGAGGGCTCCACTTCCGGTCAACCCTGTCGTTCCCTTTCGCTGCTAATTAAGAGCTTCCGGGATGTGGCCTCCAGGCCACATCACCTTTCCCTTCCCCCAATGGATGTAAGGAACAATATGGGAAACCAATCCAAGGTCTCCATGGCGATAGGTCTCAACAAATTATTCAAATAAGATTTATCCACTTAAGGCTATAAGATTAAGCCTCATCTTGCCTTTTCCTCAACACGACTCACTGCATAGATTTTCCATGGCCACTTATGGGGTCTTACCAGATCACGAGCATATGCTCAATCATCTGGTGGTTTTCACATGTGTTTTCTCCCTTTCAGTGCACATCTCCATCCACATGAATTCAATTATGGCATGGATACAATGGCTCTTTAATCATTTGGAACTGTACCAGAGTCGCGCCATGTCCAATAAGGTCTAATAAAGTACATGTTGGTGCTATCCACTTGATCTTACACTAGGTCTAATATTCCCGATTCCATGTGGTTCACAAGATGTCGAGAAGGCTATGAGGAGATCAAAAATCCTCGAAGAAACATGGAATTCCTATTTCGGTTCCAAATACAATCATAAGCCTTATGGGCCGAAGCATAAAGGATAAGTTCCTGAATTCAAGTGTTCCCCTTTTAGGGACAATGAATCCCAGGCATTTTTACATAGGTGTCCTTTTAGTCGCCACCTACTAATGACATGTAGATCCCTAAAGAGTTTCCGGCTCTCCTGCCTCATGCCAAGGTGCTCCCTAAAGTTCACAAAAACCGTACAAGTAACATTATGGCGTCATTTAGGGGTTTCAGGGGAATTTTTTTATTAGAAGTGACACACAAATCATTCCTTGTGGATGAGATAATATCCTTCAAAGACCATGATTGCTACCCGCCTTCGGGCATAAAGATGCCAAAACATCTCAGTGCCTAGATGTTACATAGGAGATGGATTTGAGTCAGTTCAACATTGATGTGAAGAAGAATAATGCATCCTACATTATATACAAGGATACAAGATCAAGTCAATCCATCTTATGAGACTGTGCCTACTCAAGAGAGCACATGAATCCTTTAGACAAAATCTTGGTCAAGTGGATATGCAGACCCAATACCAGGACACTTAACATAGTAGGCATCTTCCTTCCTTCAATTCCTTACGAGAGGAGTCTCCTTGGGGGTATGCTCTAGTGGTTCTAAACTCTCATTCCCTTTACATTCCTATACTGTGATAATTCCTAAGTTGTTCAGGAGAATGAATGCTTTAGAGCTTCGGTGAAGGACTCAGATTTCACCAAAAGGAGGCCTCCAACATCAAGGCATGGGTTGTAATCTCTCTCTTTTATATTCATTAATAGAACATCTGATGTTTGATTTCTATATTTGTACAATAATTTGTGCAAATATTCTGGTACTCCTTGATCTCCTAGATAGCTAATGTTTAATGATTATTATGTATTGGATTATGCTTGTTGTTGCCTAGTGATCATCCACAGGTATTCGTGTGCCACTAGTAGCAAGGATCGAGCCTAAAAGGATCGTGGATCAAGGCCACCATCAATGAGTTCGAGAATAGCATCAGGAAAAGGTACCTCTATCTCCTTTCTTGTCGCATTTTGAATATTAACTAAGAAATATTTGCATTAGAAAGTATCTCAAGTTGCTAGACCCACTTTAGGGCTAGAGAGATCGCCTCTGTCCATAGAGGGGATTTATCTTCACAACAAGGACAAACACTCTAGAGCCCTTGGTGGGTTGAGTTATTGGTCCTTGGAGTCGGGTTAGACAAACACTCTGGAGCCCTGGAAGGTTGTGGGTTGAGTTACTAGTTAACGAAGCCATAGATAACTTGGGTAAAGACAAATTTGGTTGATGTTAGTAATGTCTAACCACAGAGGTGGAATCAATGTGATTGAGGGTTGAGGTGGTTTGGCCTCTAGAAGACCTGGTTCGGTTTTGCCTTGGTTTATTCCATGAGATCCCACATTCATGCTTGGAATATGGTGTGGGGGTGATTTGTTGAAAGAGAGATTTGGTTCAGCCCAATCTATGGCCGGATGGTACGTGGAAGTCCCTGAATTGGTTAGTATTTTCATATGTTAATATGAGACATTTTCCTATTATGATCTATGGTAATTTGTAGTGATTATGTTGGTGATATTATGGCTAAGTTTCCATGGTTTCTGTGTTGGCTATTTTCTGGTTATATGTTGTTTATATGATGTGTACTATATATTGCTCTTATGATGAATTGTTTTGATATTGATTCATTGATGAATGTATGGACTAATAAGTGTTGTTGCAGCTATGTGAAGATGGCATAAAGTCTTATTGGTGATTCTCAGATGAATCTCAGACTAATATGATCAAATATGCATTCTTGACATTTAGTTTACATGTTTTCCATGTGTTTGGCGAAATGTTTGTTATGGACTAGCCATGTCCTGGGTCATTTCTTGTTCAAGTTTTAAACGAAAATCTTTGTCATTATGTCATTTATCATTCTGAGAAGTTACAAGAAGTTATGGGCAATGGTCTGGAGATTGGCCTGGAAAAGTGGCTCAAATCTTGGGACCAAACCCTCTGAATTGGAGATGTTGGGCTATAACCACATGGAGGCAGTGATGTGCATGTAGTTGTGAGGGATGTTGTGAGTTTTCAATTTTTCAGCCCGACTTCCATAATTAGAGCCTGGAGGTCAATTCATGTCATAGTAACTCTTCGTCTCATGTTTACCCTAGCAAGGCAGTGAAATTGAGTAAATGTGGGAGTAGGTGGTTACATATATCTCATGTTTATTGTGGTTTGTATTTCTCTCTATTTTCCATATTTTAACTATTGCATGCATGAGCATAAAGCCATAATTAATGAATCCAAAAATCTAAGGAAAAATTAACCCTCACATTGTAGAATTTTAATTTTCAAATATATTTTAGTATATATGTTGTGATGAACTATTGAGTGGAATATCCATGGAAATTTACAGATCATATTGGTATCAGATTATATTTATTTGGGTGTATTATGGGGAGTTGCAAGGGATCCAAATCAATTTAAGTAGAAAATTGTAAAACCATAGCCATGGCTGAAAAATCTATTAATAACCATCAATATGTGATAGAGGAGAGATTCTCAAGGCTAGAAGAATAGGTCACAGATATCAGTCATAACATGAATCTTCTTATGGTAGCTCCATTGAACAAGTTAGCAATTGGAGAAGATGGAGTTCCCAACTCATAGGTTAGATTAGAGAGGAAATTAGGGGATTGGGAAGAACCATAAAGGGAGTCTAAGAAAGAACCTGAAAATGAATAACTTAGTTTGAGTTTCATGAAACATTCATGTTTTATGTTCAAGTCGATGGAAGAAAAGGTCAACATCAAGCCATATCAAGGTGAGATTGATGATTTAAAGTTAAATCATTGGTTTCAACAATAAAGATTTATTTTAGTGTTCAACACATAAAGGAAGAATATAAAATTTCATTTTCTCATTTGAAATTAGAGGGAAATGCCCTTACATGGTGGCAAAACCACACAACAACCTTAAGACTAGAGGGAGATCCTCCAATGATTAAGTGGGATAATTTAAAAACTCTCACAAATTCAAAATTTTACCCTATCAAGTATGTAGAGGACTAGTGGATTTGGTGGTATTACTTCAGGTAGATACATGGGCATTATGTACATCAGTACACCACTGAATTTAGGAAGATGGAAATAATGGTGGGTATATCCCCAAAGAAACCACGCATACTCCTCAAGTATCTGGTGGATCTACACAACCATATGTATAGGCAAGTGATGTTGTCAAAACCTATAACTATGGATGAGGCTTGTATACATGAACAATACCTAGAGAACGCAGGCCATCGAAAATAAAGGGAAATCAAGTAGGTCAAAGAAAAATGAGCACCAAAAAGCCTCTATGGAGGGGAAGAAGAAATAGAAGGGGGGGAAGAAAAAAATACAATAGTGACATCCCACAAATGCAAATATACTAACAACCATTGTAACACTGATGACCATACATAGGAGAAGTGCTGGAAGTTGCATATAGAGCTCAAAAATGAAGAACCGAGAGAAATAGGATAATAAGAAAAATGCCATAGCCATAGATTTAGGTAATAAAGTGGAAAGCAACTTGGACATGGATGATAATATTGTTTGTACATCACTCTGGAAATGGGTGAATCTGAGTAGCCTTCGACAATAAAAAGAGAAGGAAATGACCAAATTATTCCATATAAAGATATAGGTCAAGAAAATGAAAATTAATTCTTAATTCAACTTAAGACCACAAATGAATCTCATAACAATAAATCTAGTCAAGAAACTAGGATTGGAGACTCATGACCATCCTCACCCATATCCATTGGGATGGGTCAACAAGGAGGAAGAGATAAGGTTAAACAAACAATGCAAAATGAAATTTGTTATTAGTGTTGATTTTATCAATGAAGTAGAGTTGAATGTAGTTCACTTGATGTATGTGGGGTTGTATTTAGGAGTCCCTATATGTACATGCAAGATACGGTCTTCACAGAGAGAGCCAAATAATACTACCTCATCAAGGATGGAAAATTCTTCATCATCAACGCATAAGGGCAAGTCAAAGATCTTGCTAGTAAGTGCCAACAAGGCCAAAAGGTTGATCAGTTCTAGCGAGAAGTATGTTTTGTTATTTGTAAGAAAAAATCAATGTATAGAAGAGTCCATGAGAGTTAGTTCATACCTAGAAGGGTGTACTAAGGAACAAAAACAACATCTGGAAGAGTTGTCATAGGTGTACAACAGTGTGTTCCGGGAGCCTAAATGTTGAAAATGGAACCAAGAAAGATTCTAATTTAATTTTACCTTGAATTAAATTAGAAAATTGTAATTCCACATCACAATACAACTTGTACGAGTTAACTAAGTTAGTTTTACTTATTTGGTTCAGTTAATTTGATTTGAGGTCCTAGCTTGAGTCATGTAGAGTGTCTCCTACTTTATAGGAGCCCAGGTTGAGTTTATTTTGAGTTGTAATTACTTAATTCAGTAAATCTGAGTTAGAGTAAGTTAAAATAGTTCCAACTGTTGGAGGAACTAGTGTGAGGTCAAGTAGTGGGGTGTGTACTTTGTGATCAACCAGTTAATTGATTAATCAACCATAAATAACTCGTGCATGTGTGATCTATGAGTTACCTAGTTGAGATTGGAGTTCAAGGGTAGTGTACTATCAGTTTTATAATCATCCAAATTGTATAGGTGGTACATGTAGTCAGAGGAAGGCCTATGATGGATTGTGTATTTGTGGATGAGGAATTTCTCTAATTAATAGGGGTTAATTACCAAGGAAATAGTGCAAGGAAATATGGACTTGGGAAAGAAAAAAATTGGTTAAGTATTGGCCAAGGCTTGTCTAGGAAGCAATGAGATAGATAAATATAGTGCAGAGGTTGCTTGGGCTTGAGAAAAGCATTGTAATATTCTCATATTTTTTTACTAACACGATATACAGATAACGAGGTTTTTAGTTATGGATTTCCCCAGGAAATGATTGTGTAATGTGTTGATTGAATTCTTTCTCTTTTATGCTTCGTGATCGTTTAAATTATTTCCACTGATGAGTAGAGTAGATTCAAGTCTATTTTTTTAGTAAATTACAATTAACAATTTGAATCTACAAGTAATTTTTATATGGTATTGGAGCTAAAATCATTATAGAAGAGAAGAATACGAAGTTATCTTTGCTGGAGGAATGAGTTTTGTAGCTATATTCTTCAGAGCTAGCTACATGATTAGGATGGTGTTCTATGGTCTGAGGCTCGAGTATTCCCTTGAGGGTACTGTGAAGCCTCAAGGCTGCCTCAATTTTGACACTCCTTTTCACTATATTTCGTTCTTTCTGACAACACCATAAGCTCAAACAACTGTTGAAATGTACATTTTTGACTTGGTAAGGTATCCTAATGATCTGTTTTTCATATTTTCAATTGTTCCTTATTATTAGAATGAAATTTGTATTTAGCTACAGAATTAATGCAATTCTACAGCCAAACTCTGTTTTTGTAGCCACCGCCATGGTTCGACAGGTTCTAAGGTATTAATGGAGCAGCGAAATATATGGGCAGTTGAAAAATGATTCGGTCATGGATCCTATCCTATTCATCCCTCCATAATCAAGAAAATAATCGCCAAAGAACATGGTCAAATGATCGGTCAACATGGAGCTGGAGCAAGCGAGCGAGAAAGTTTGAGCTTGACGATTTGCTCGGCCACATAGCAAATCGTGAAGCAAAAAAATTCTCATTTATGTTCAAAGTTATAGATAGAATTTTCTTAGTCTTAGAAGGCGTAAAAATCCTTAGAAAATTTAATGTCAGGATTTTATAAATAACAGGCTAAGTAATTGTGTAAACAACGATGAATGATTGAGAGATTGTGACATCTTTTAAACTCTGTTTTATCCTTAAATCGAATGAAGAAGCGTTCCATAATTCTAATGTGGAGTTAGTCAAGAGTAGATTCGAACCATCTGTTGTGGAGGGCCCCTGGAACAAAAAAAGTTTTCATTTGTTTTCGTTTTAATTTTCATTGCATAGCTTAATTTTTTATGCGTTTACAGTGTGTTGTAGTATAGATGTGTGCTATGTTTCAGTCTTATTTCCATTGCAATTATTTTAGATTTATGATTGTTATTTCCTTTACTGTTTTCATTATCTCCAGAATATGGTCATGCTAGAATATATGCTCTTATCCTTTTATAGATTTAATTCGTAGATGGTTAAAATGCATAAGTAGTTTATCATAGAGCAGTTTATTTCCTCTTCATGCAGTGGAAGTTTATCATAGATTAGTTTATCATAGTTCAGTTTATCATCGATAAATTCATTTCCTCTTCATGCAGTAGAAGTTTATCATAGATCAAATATTTTGAGATATGTTTTAGAAGATTCATCTTTTCATTTTAGATCAAATGAGCTCAATTAAGTTTTATTTCATAAACAAATATTTCTTTTATTAACATAAAAGAGTTTTTGGTAATTCTTTAGAATAATTTCCATTCACATTGATTTTCCAAAAAGACATAAAATTTAGAATTACTTTTTGGTTTTAGAATTTTAGTTCTTTTCAAAATCAATTCTTAGCTACTAACGAGATTTTTCATTTCAATTTCTAAGACAGTTAAGTTTGGATTTAGTTTATTTTTTATAATTCAGTTTTCTAAATTCATTCAAAAACATCTGGAATAAAAAAAAAACATTTTCAAAAACAATTTTCACATATCACCAAAATAAATTAAGTAAAGGAGGTTTCTAGCATATACAGTACATTTTCACTTCACAAGATTACCTACTCTAGTTGATAATTTATGATAGCAATTTAAGAACATTAAATTGACTAAACATTTTGGCGTCGTTTTTGGGGAAGTGTAATTAGGGGCCTTATTTCTTAAATCCATTAAAAAAAAAAATGACATGCGTAGAGAAAGAGATTCTAGAGGAAGATTTGTAGCTAGAGGTAGAAGTTTGATTCCAACAACACCACTCACCCCATCAAGACCTCGCAGTGCCACACCACCCACCCAAACCCGCATACCATTCTTAGCAGGTAGACATAGAATTCCTGAGGTATTAAGATCATAAATTCAACCTAGAGATTCACCAAATTCATCAATTGAAGCAGTTGTGGAAGAGCAAGATCCCATGTCCCCAACATAAGGAGTAGTCTTTCTAACCTCTACTGTAGAAAATTTTTTAGCCCAAGAGCTAGAAATTCCCAGTGAAGAGGAAGAAGAAGAGATATTATTTAATATACCATTGATAGAGGAACTAGAAGAATCAAAAGAAGAACAAAAAATTCCAAACCTAGAATCTTATATCAGTTATGAAGAATATACAATGGCTGGAGAAGGGGAAGGAGAAGTACACAACGTGAATGATGAAAAATTAATATTAGGAGGAGGTGGACCTAGGATTGGAGGTGTAGGTAGAGGTAGACGAAGAGATGGAGGAAGAGGAAGAGGTGAAGGTAGAGGAGGTAGGGGAGATGACAGGGACATAATAGATCCAGATCCTATTGGATTTCCCATACTAGATGAGGATACCACTGCTATAATGAAAAATATGTCACCCTATATCCTTGCTAATTTTTGTGGATTAAGAAGTGAAGATCCTGAAACATTTTTTTTTGAATTTGAAGTTTTATGTAGATCATATGACTACTTACTTGATTCTCAAAAAATGAAATTGTTTCCAACAACTCTTAAGGATGCAACATTAAAATGGTTTATGGGCTTAATAACACATTCTATTAGAACATGGGAAGACATGAAAAAATAATTCATAGATAGATACAAAGAATATTTCACATCTCATAATCAGAAAGATGAAGTTTTTAAGATGATGCAAAAAGAGGATGAAAACTTGGAGGGTTTAATTGAAAGATTCAGTTATAATCTAAAGAGGGCTAAGATGGAAAATCTAGATGAAGACACTTTAAAAGCTCTCATATTTAAATCCATTAGAGATGAATGTATAGATATCCTTAACATGATGGGAAAAGGAGACATTTCTCAACTATCACTACCTGAAATTTTTGAATTATGCATACATATTTCAAGAGGTAAGTCTAGAATTGGGAAGAATTCAAGAGATCCTGTTCTCTCTAGAATCAATAAATCTGTAGCTGGAAAAATAAGTAGGGCTGAAATAGGAAATTTTCTTGATTAATTTAAAACAGATATTTTTGGGAGCCTTAGTGAACAAATAAACACCTTGAAATTACATAACAAGCAAAGAGCTGAAAGTGATGCCTTATCTATCTTTTCTCCCAAGTGCAGAAAGAAACATGCCTTAAGAGAATGCCCTCTTGATTTAAAAATCATAGAAACCTTTGTCATATGTACATAAAATCATGAAACAAAGAAGTGTCCTTCCATTCCAGGTCGTAAATTTGTCTACAAAGAGGAAAAAGTTCCAAACTAGGTAGATCCTCTTTGCTTCGTTGCTAGAAGACTATGGCAAGGATCTCAAACTCAAGGTTTCAATGCACAAATGTATAACCAGTCCCCAAAAAATAACTGGAACACATCAATATCATGGCAACAGTCTTGGTCTCAACCCCAACCTTGGACTCAAGGATGGAAAAATTACTTATGGTAGATACTCTCAATATCACCAGTATCCACAACATTATCCAAAATTTCCACCATGACATTTTCCTCAGACCAGTCAACAACCTCAACCTCAATTTCAAAATCAAAATCCAAAACTTTCATTACCATTTCCATAAAGGCCAAACCAACTACCTGCTCCACCACTTCCAAATCCAAACAATAAAAATGCACAACCTGTTTACAACATGGAGGGACAAAATTTTCAAACTTATATGATAACTCCACTAGATTTCAACTTAGATCTGGTAGAATATTAGAAAATAAATTACCTTATGTTTTTATTGAGGAAAGAGCAAAGGATGATCATTCTGATGAAGAGACATCTCTTCATCAAAATGAAAATCTTCAAAAGAAAAATAATAATTCTGGAGGAGAGACGTCTCTTCATCAAAATGAAAACATTCAAAACCAAAAACATGATACTCCAATAAACTCAACTCCCATCATAAAACAACCTTCAGTGTCTATAACAAAACCTCCCTTCCCTGAAAGATTACAAATTGATAAAGGAGTTGAAAAACAAATCATGTTGCTTGATTATGATATGATAGATGAACTGAAGAGTGTTTATAAAAAAATTCCTTTGCTACAAGCCATCAAAGAAATTAAAATTCTTGCAAAGACAATAAGATATTTGAGTATAAAGAAACTTGGAAGAAAGAGAAAAGAAATAAAAAGAATACAACTAGTCGGAAAAATTGAACATATCATGATGGGAAAAACAACAATACAAAAATATTTGGATCCAGGAAGTCCCATTGTGAAGACACACATCAATGGTATTGAAATCCAAAACACATTGATCGACTTAGGAGAAGCCATAAACATTGTTAGGGTCCTATAATAATATGATTCATAATTTTGAATTGACTTAGATTAGTCTTGTAATATGTACATACTTTGCTTTCTGCAAAATTGTTTTCTCATATTAAAAATAAAAAATGTAAAGAGGGTAAAATTCCTAAAAGAAAAAATCAAAGGACTGAAAGAAAAAGACCAAAAAGAACATAAAAAATGAACCCCAACAAAAAAAGAGATAAAAATAGATCATGAAAGTGATGCAAATTAAATTGCCACTACTTTTTACTTTACTTTGCAAAATAAGATTGTGTGGAGCTTCCTAAAAATGTCACAATCCATGAAGGTCAAACTGCTTAATCTTAACCTTTCATGCTTTAAATTTCATCTTGATAGATAGAGAATAAAGATCTAGCCAAATAGTTCAATCTTGGTAGATCAGTAGTTAGGTAGAGAAATAATAAGGAGCTCATCAGTTTAATCTGAGCCCTTGGAAGTAATAAGGTTAAAATTAGATAGTTTGTCATTAAAAGAAAAATGAATAAGGGTCTGCAAGCTCAAATGCACCCAAAGAAATGAAGAAAAAATGTTAGGGTAGTTGATGAGTAGGCAGAGGCAGTTTTCACAAGGCATGTATAACAGAAATTGGTCATTTCATATTTACTAATTTCCCTTCAAAATCATTTCCCTTGTAAAATTCCCCTTCATTTTTATTCTTTCCCTTTACTTCACTCTTTTTCTCCTGAAAAAAATCCCTTTTCCTAAGTTCAAATTTATATTTTCCTTTGGAAAATTAAAATTCCTTTATTAATTTCCATTTCATTCATAAATACCACCTAAAATACACTTATCCTAAGTTTCAAGTTTAAAATATTAATATTGGGCCCCATTATGAAAATCCCACCCCGATATTAAGTTTTAACACTATCCTTAGTGTACTTTAAAATCCCGCACTTATTAACATTTCATTGTATATTATTAATTAACTTTATTTAGTAATTACCATATATTAATTACCCCGTATATATTAATTCATTATTATAAAATCCCAACCCTTACATTAATTAACATATAAATATTATTATATTATCCCGCCTATACAAAGGTCCCACTTTCCCTAACCCCATTGGTAATATATTAAACCTCAATCAATGTATATATTACATATCCCGGATAACTTAACACGGGGGGGCCACGCCTATTGAAATCCCCGACAATCCCTGCTCTTTTCCAACCGTCAGATCCTAATCAATCATATCCGACGAGCGATAAGCCTTCTCGCATTCCCGAAAACCTCACCTTTAACTATACCCTGACCTTGCGAAATGTGCGGTTTTCGGAGCCCCTCTCTTGGCTACATGGCTGGATTCTATTCGATTGTATTCTCAAAAAAAATACCACCTGACCGCTTTAAATCATGCGAAAACCATTCAATTGTATTCTGACCCATTGCGAAAACCAGCCTGTCATTTGAAATGACATGTGCATTAATGTTTTAAATCACTGTTGGTTAAAACACAAATAAGACCGCCCTATTATGCCTTTTCACCTTTTCTGTTACAATTTACACATACATAGCTACTCTGGACCTATTTGAAAGCACAAATTACTGAACCGACCTTATTTCAAGTCCTTTTACTAGAATTCAATACTCTTTGCTGTCAAAGACACTGCAGAACCTGATTTGAAGCTTTATAAAGGCCAACGAAGCCTCAGAGAACCTTCGATGCCTTAGAAATCTTCTGCAAACCAGAAACCTCATTTTCTCCAGGTATTCCCCACTATTTAGGCATGTTTCTTAATCTAAAGAGAAAGTAATAATTAATTGAACCATTTAGGAGCCTCTACAGACCTAAAGAAAGCCCTCTTGCCTTCCAATCATTTTCTGTAGACCCTAGTCTTCCTTTCACAGAATTCTGAGGTCTTAAGATTGTTTTTGAACACATAAGAGTACAATTTGATCAGTTTAAACCTTTGCAGACCATAGAATAGTCCCTATTGCCTCTTAAACCCTGCTGCACATTGTAAAAATCTTTCACAACATTCCTAAGAGGTGAGAGTCTATTTCTTGAATCAAAGATTAATCAAATGAGTAAAATTAACAAAACAATGGCTTCCAAAGGTATTGTAACTGTAAATCCTTTGCAACCTCTAGCTGTAGATGTGGAACATACTCCTTTGGTAGATAGATACTTTAAAATTAATGACACGGTCATTGAGTTTAATCTTATTGAGCTCCACTGTTGGAACCATGAAAAATCCATAGACCAAGTTGATGGAGTTTTCATTTGGGAGTCTAATTTGCCAAAGTATGTTGTCCCACATACTTTCCAGTGCCCAGAAGTGATTAGACTCTGTTACTCCTATTATTTCCCTGATCAGAGAGCCCGAATTACCCCTGGAAAAGAAATTTTGTTCACCATCACAGCTGAGTCAATTAACCAAATGTTGCAGGTTCAACCTAGGCCAGATGAAACCCCTTTGTCCATTGAGAATCTTACACAATTATACCTAAATCTAGACTTCCCCAAGAGATTCCCGATATTCCAAAATTTCATGCCTTAATCTGTAGAAACTCCCAAGACAAATCCTCCTTACCCATCTGCAATATTTTCTTAGAGAACCAAACACATCATCACAATGTTGTTCAGCATTTTGGGTTATTTTACTGATGAGCATGTTGATGCTTAAATCCTAGGTTTCCTGTCTACTTTCATACTTGGTCAACCTCCAGCGACCATTTTTAATTTTTCCCAGTACCTTACTGATAATATTCATGAAGAGTTGGTCAAAATGACTGAAGAAGGTGTCTTCAAGTATTCCTCAGTTTTATTCCACATGTTTTTGTACTTTCAGTCTGAGAAATTTGCCATCAACCTTCAAAAACTTGATGTTGAAGGTAACCCACAGTCAGTTATATTTTGGACTCCATTAATCAAAAAATACTCCACACAGTCCACCTATACAGAATTCATTGATTCTTTCATTCATCCTATGGTCAACATGCTGAACAGTAGTAATCAACCAAGAATTAGTAAGGAAATTAAGAAGGTCCTACGGTTATCTGAACACAGTAGGGCAGGAAATTGGTAGCTCTATCATAAACATACAGAGATTAGAGTATATGGATCTAATCTTCTTCCATATAAGCTGCCCAAATACCCCCCAATGAGGTTATTTTCCTTTGAATATATTAGGCAGATCATTAATTCTGATGCAATCAATTTATTGGCAGCCAAAAAGAAGACACAGTTCAAAATAAAAAATTAGGTTGGCCCTTTTATTTGTAATGGTAGAGATACAAGTCCACAGGCAGAAAAGTATTTGCAGGTGTTTAAGTTCAGTCATAGCTTAATGATCCTCCAGGAGTAATAAGCAAATTGAGAGTTAAATGTAAATTAACTCCTTATGAACATGAGAAAAAAACAGAAATTGAGAAATACTCCAACCAATCTAAATAGTTGGAGAACACTTTGACAGAGGCAGAGAAGCAAGGTGATACTAGTCAAATTTTGCAGACTCCAGCCCAAGAAGATAGGAACTCAAAAAGAATCAGAGAAGAAGGATCATACACTGCAGAAACTACCACTGAAACCAAATTTAAATTGATGTATAGGAAGAAGCCAAAATTAAATCCTGTAAATGAGGAAGTGGAAACAATTGAAGTAATTGATATTGATGAAGTAGTGAAAGATAATGCTCCTCCTGCAGTTTCTAAAGAAACACACCAGCCTTCAACTTCAAACACTCAAATGATTCAGAAACAACACAGTGTTGAAGCATCCTCATCCAACAAACCAACAGAGAAAGAGATGGACATTATGCAAAAATATATAGAGATCAAGATCAGAAATGAGGCCTTGAAGGCTGATACATACACACAGTATTGGAAACAGTCACCCAGTGACCAAAGCAAATTGCTTTCTGCTTTTGACTACAACTCTAGGAAGATGCAAATGACCTTCCTATAGCCAAAAGTCAAACATCCCAAATCATCAACTGATTATAAAAATACATCATATGAAGTTCAAGCAGAAGATCTTCATCCAATTGACCAGATCGAATTTCACAAACAAGCTGGTGAAATGATGTATTCAACAATGAGAAATAAAGCCATGAGTGTACAGAAGTTGTAAAACACTCTTGGGAATATCATAGATTAGCGCAAATTAGAAAATGCATCCTCATAGGCTAAGGATAACATAATCAAATCACTGGAATATTTGATTATTGAAGTAGGATATGATCCTAATAATTTAAAAGTTGCAGATGAACTGAAAAAAAATAATAATGCAGACATTGCTACGCTAAAGAAGCAACTAAAAATTCCTCCTCTTGAACATCCTTAGGCAATGGAAGTATTACATGATGCAAATCAGAAAGATGAGCTGATGAATCTCATTCTTCAGTTGACTGCCCAAATAAAAGAAATGGAAAATGAAATGGACAATTTGGTCCAGGAGAAAAAATCCAGATCAGAAGAAGTTCCAGTCACTGTCATTCCTGTAGTCACTACAACTGTTCCATCTACATTATCAGAATCATTGACCCCTTCAATTCCAATGGCTACAACACTTCCTGTCACCTCAACAACAACTTCAGTAACAGAATCATCAACAACAACAATATAGCCTACAGATGAGGCAAGTTAGTTAAAGCAATGCAGGACATGTCTATTCAGAAAATTGAAATCAACAAACTTGAAGAACAGCTGAAAAGTATGCAGTATGAAAAGAAACTTGCTCAGATTATGCACAAGAATGAAGAACAAAAAGAAAACAAGTTAACAGAAAAATTGAATAAGTTAGAAAAAAATCTAACACTGAAAGAACCAATGGCACAAGCCAAGCAGTAGCTATGGGCCGATATCATTGAATCTGTCAATGATATTTGGCCATCAAGCCAGGTTATTTATGAGAAAAAATATCTCATCAAAGCAGCAAGAGAAGCCATCCAGAAGATAAAAGAAGAACTTGGTAAGAAACCTGAAGAGGCTAATGAAATCATCAAATTCCTCAATTCCAAGAATAAGCAAGAACTAGAAGAGACTGGGATTAGTGACATAACATATACCATTCTTGAAGTCAGGAAGGTAATTTCAAAAAGGAATTTAATGATTCAGCTAGAAGAAAAATGTCAGAAGATGGAGGTTATCATAACTAGATTTATGATGAAATTTGACATCCTAAGGAAGAAAAGCCTTTCAAATCCTCTAGTTATTCACGAAAAATTGATGAAACAAGAGGGTTATGATAAGAAAATTAGAGAAGTGGCCAAGGATCAAGCTAACCTTCCTTCTTCACAAGGAATTCCAACAGGGAAAATTATTTACAAGAATTTTGAAAATATTTTTTACCTGCAACATGAGGTAAAACACCCAGTTGTCAACAAGCCTACATTTTCAAAATATACTGAGGCAGATGAAATATTTAGAAGGATGGTGAAGATCAAATTACCAAATACTGAAGACTAGGAAAAGTTAACTTATTTACTGTGAAGATAAAACAGTAAACAGAGGAGTCCAAAGGTTAAAAACAACAGTGACAGTTTCAAGTGAAAACAGAGACAGTTAAAGTGTATCAAGTGAAAGTCAGAGTTAAAGTCAAATCAGAGATGATAAATCAGAGTGAAAGATTGCCAGCGTAAAGGACACTCCACTTCCTAACAAACAACCTTCGTTGATAAAACAAAAAAGAGATAAATCAGCAACAAATTAAAGACAACAAACAACAAATTCAATAAAAGCAGGGACAACTTACATTAGTTAGATAGCTGTCTCTATCTTCTTACAAGAAGATATTTATTTTTCCATGAATAATTCCTAAGTTTGTTTTAGGATATTTTGTAAGAGTTTTAATATAAATACTTCACATTTCAAAGTATTGAATGTGGATGAATTGCTAAACATTTCTATAGTTGTATTGAGTTGAAACTTGAGGGTTCTTTGTATCATTTTCAAGCCAGCTGACTGGATCAAGCAATAAAGCATCATATTACAGGATTCATGTGTTGAGCGATTTTAACGAAGTACTTTCACTTTTTCTTTGTCAATTTCTTATGTTTTTTCACATGCTTATATGTTTCTTAATTTAAGTGATATAACAGGAATGTTATTACAGAATATGTTTAATTACACTTTGTCTTGAACTGTTTATCATTTACATGTTTTCTTCTGATATTCAGATTAGGGAATTCTTAATTTCTCCCTAGTTTCGATTGACATCTGTCTTTTCACCCATTATCCGGACCTGAGAATCCTTAACTACTCTCTCAACCCGATTGAAACCATTTTCGCCATTCATCCTGAAGATCTGAATTGACCCAGCTATCTTTCCCTGTGAACATTTCCTTTAGACCTTGATTCTGTCCTGATGCTTGACACTTTGACTCCATTAGCCCAATAGAATACAAACCTACATCTATCCATATGAACTAGTGATTCCACCACCAAACCAAAGCAAACCAAAACAAATCCAAAATCAAAATCCCAAGTAATCCTACATAACTAGCCTAAAATCAACTACAATCAACAAAGACAAATCATATAGAGAGAGCCCTCTCTAAGCATTAGGAAGGCTAGATCCTAAGGCTTAAAAGTAGGTTTGTGGTTACCTCTAATCTTCTTTAAACCAAAATATAAACAACCCTTGAGAATTAATTGAGTGATAACATTCTGGCGACCATACTGAGGAACTAACCAGTCCTCAGTGTTTAAAATAAATTTTAAAGGAAATTATTTTACTTATCTTTTCACCTTAAGATTGTTTTAAAGGGTTGTTAAGTGAACTTTTCATTAAAAAACTGAAATTCTAGCTTCCAGAAGAATCTACTATACCAGGTGTAATCCAAATCTAGAACCTGTTATGATAGTAGATAATCTTGATAGAATTTTAAAGAAAAATAAAAAAGTAGAATGTTTAGGTAATAAAAATCCATTAATCAAGGCAAATTCTCTTCCCAATAAATTATCAAGTTTAGAAGACATTGCATATGATTTAACTTTTGAGCAATATTTGTTTAAAACTAAATCAGAAAGTGACATATATAATATTGTAATAGATCCTGATTTCATTTCGTTTATGGAAACTAAGAAGGAAACCGTTTCACTTGATTCAGATGATAAACTTGATGCTTTAACTGCAACTTTGATTAAGGAAATTGATGAAACTTATTTTTCAACATTCAGCTGAATTGGTTGCTCTATCTTCCTATACCCCTAAGCCTTCTACCAGTCATTTCGAGTTTTTAAATTAAAATTTATTTAGTACCACCTCATCTATTATTTCCACTACACCTCATTCCAAAGAATCCTTCATTCCTAAGATTCCTCTACAACCTAGAGTTTATTTCCATCCCTAAATACTGCAAGTTCATCCTCTAGCACTGGTGCTGCATTTTTGAGCACTTCAACCACATTTCCCAGTACATCTTCTAGTGTACCAACTTCACCTGAAAGTACCTCAACCTCATCACCAAGAACCACACATTTACCTCCTAGTCCAACCCAAATCTTAGCTATGGTTGCAAGATATGCTCCTTTGGTCCTACCAGGGCAATTACATAACATGCCCCAAGATTATCAAAGAAAAATCCCTCAATTTGATGGAACCAATCAATATACTGCACAACAACATGTTAACAAAATGACTGACTATTTTGAACTGCATGAAATTGATGAATCTGATGTCCAAATGAGACTGTTTGCCCAAACTTTAGCTGGAGAAGTAAAAAAATGGTTCAAAGCTTTACCTGCAAATCATATTGTTGATTTAGAAGCCTTCCATAGATTGTTTATCAGTAGATGGGAGAAAAATAAGAATCCTTTACAAATTTTTTCTGAATGTGAACATATAAAGAGAGGACCTAATGAGTCAGTTCAAGACTATTGTACTAGATTCAATAGTATCTATAATGTTATTCCAGTAAACATTAAACCCCCACTAGATCTAGCTTTACTCAAATTTCCTGATGGGTTTGATATGGATATGTCATACCAAATGAGGGAAAGGAACCCAGAAACACTAGAACAAATGCAAAATATAGCAGTTAGTGTAGAAGCCAATTTTCTAGCCAAGAGATCAAGAATGAGAAATTAAAGAAGCGTAACAACAAAAGAGGAAACATCTACATCAAATAGAAAAATAGATAGTTTAGCAAAAGCCATGGAGAAAATTATGGATAGACTAGAAAGTATGGAAATGAAACCACATTGGGATAATCAACAACAAGGCCCTCAAATAAGAAATCCCAACTTTAGAAAAAACACCAACACTGGTAAATCTAGAGAATCAACACCTAATCAAACAATAAGACCACCTTTCCAAGAGAACTATGCTGAAAGTTCTCACCAAAATGAAGATGATGAAGACACTCAGATTAATCTAATGGAAATTAATGATGATAATACCATTTTTCTTACACGAGAATAACAAGAATTATATGAATTACAATAGTTACAGTTAGAAACTGGAGATTCTTTCGATTATAAGTAAGGTTATGAATTTTCCATTAATGAAGTTCACAAGCAATATAACCTTAGGAGTAAGAAAAATGTAGAATCCCCTACTAAAAAATCTTCCCAAACTCAGACAAAGAAAACAGTAGAAGCTCCTACAACCAAAGTACTGCAAATACTCCCTAGGGAAACCCAACAAAACTCTAGTTCAAATCAGAAAAATTCAAATCCTAATCAGAAAATTGCTAGTCCTAAAATTACACCCAGTCCTAAAATTGTTGACATTACAGATATTGATGTTCAAACATCAGTTGATCCTAAAAATATGTTGTTGCTAAGACAACAACTTCTGCTAAAACAACAAATTCTGATCCTAAAACATCTATTGTTGATCACCAATCAGCTGATCCCAAAACAGCTACTGCCAAAACAGTTGTTGAAATATCAAAACCTACAAAAACTTCCACTGCAACTCAAGCTACCCCTGAAAAGAAGATAAAAAATAGTAAAATAGTGGAAACACAAAAAGAAAATGAAAAAAAAATTGTAGAAAAAGAAGAGAAACGCACTCAAACTGCAGTTACTAAAGAAGAAATAATTCAGTTAGGGAAAACACAAGCACCATTCAACATCCAAACTGAAATTACCAAACTGAAGATACCAATTCCTTTAACAGATTTGGTTAAGCATGATTTATACAAATCACAGATCAATGACACATTAAACATGAATGAAGGAGAAGACTCTGTTAATTTGAGTGATGACCAACCAGAACTAATATTTGGTCCTGAGGTAAATGGAAATCACCAAGAAGGAGGAGTTCCTCCTTTCTACATTAGCTTGACTGTTTATGATCAAATTTTACATAATGTTATGCTAGATTCAGGAGCCTCACATAATTTAATGCCAAAAGCCATTATGGAAACTTTGAATTTAGACATCACTAGACCTTATAAAGATCTTTTCTCATTTGATTCCAGTAAAGTGAAATTTCTAGGTTTAATCAAAGATTTATGTGTCACTCTATTCCAATACCCAGGAAAAAGTATGGTCATGGATATTTTAGTAGCTGATATCCCCCCTAAATATGGAATGTTGTTATCTAGGGAGCAAAACTGCAGGGATCTCTACAATTAGACATGTCTTATGCCATTATTTCACTATTTAGTCAACCCAAGAAACTTTAGAGGAAGACTCTAATGAATTACATGGTTAGTAGTGTAGAAAGACCTCGAAACTATCCTATTTATTCTACACCTATTGATATGGACTCTTTCATTTTATGTAATTTTGATTATGGTATAGAGAATGACATAGAATTAAAACAGAAAAAGAAATACCCAGACAATGAGAACATATTTCATGAATCAATATGGCACCTAGATTTTGATGGATCAGTGAACAAATTAGGAGCAGGAGCAGGAGTTTGGATTCACAACATGGAAAATAATCATTCAGAAGGTCATGCCTTTATATTAAACTTCAAATGTACAAACAACATGGAAAAATATGAAGCTTTGATTTTAGGACTACAGATTGTTAGAAATCTAGGAGGAAAAATAGTTTCGATCATGGGAAACTCTGATTTAATTGTAAAACAAATTAGAGGAGAATATTCTGTATATAATCCAAGATTAAGCCAATATAGAGAAATAGTTTTATATCTGATGAAATAATTGCTTGAATGTGACTTTGCTATAATTCCTAGAAAACACAACATACAAGCACACAGTTTACCAACTTTTTCTAGTACCTGTAATCTGCCTTTCAGCCTAATCATCAATATAAAACAAAGGTAAGACACAGGCCCACTATACTAGACAACTTAAAATATTGGCAAATTTTTTCACAGGATACTCAAATCTATCACTTTATGAATGATGAGGGAGAATTATATAATTGTAACATAGATACAGATTGTATAGTAAATGATCAAATAGACAATGGATAGATATGAATAATTTAGATTTTACTAAACCCACTAAATTCACTCAAGTAGAAATAGATAAACTAGAAAAGGTAGAAATTGAAGAATTAGCAGATGATGATTCTAACATTTTAAACCTTAAGAATAACTTTTTACCTAAGGGATCAGCCCCATTAGAAGATCGTTTTGATTCAAATGATTTTGCAAGAAAACCAAAAATGGAACCATTAAGATCAGACATAGAAGAATGCAATATAGGAACAGAACTAAAACCTAAGCTCATCAAACTTTTTTTTTTTGTTTTTTTGTAAGTCAGAGGAATCAACAACATCAGACAGCTTTCACATGTGAGGCATGGGGTCAAACCCCTTGGTTACCTCTATAACCTCTCAAGGAACCACCCAGCCTGCAAGAACGGTCCCCAGTTTAGACGAAGCTCGAACCCGTGACCTGCTTAATAGCACGAACGCCTTAACATTGCGTCCGCTGGCCACTAGATCATGCCCCTATGGGCTAAAATCATCAAACTTTCAAAAGCCTTACCTCAAGAAGAAAAACTGAAACACATAGCTCTTTTTCAAGATGTATTTGCATGGGGTTATGAAGACTTAAAATATTGTGACACTAGCATAATACAACATAAAATACCCATAAAATAAGATAAAAAAACCTTTTAAACAGAAGCTTAGAAGAATAAATCATGTTCTTTTACCTTTGATTCAGAAAGAGGTAAAGAGTATATATGAAGCTCAGATCATTGCACTTATCAGATATTCCGATTGGGTTTCAAACTTAGTTCCCACTAGGAAGAAAACAGGGGAAATCGGGCTTTGTGTTGATTTCCGGAACTTAAATAAGGTGTCCTTAAAAGATAACTACCCTCTTCCCAAGATGGATCATATTTTACAGAGGGTGGTTGGTTCATCCAGGATTTCATTGCTTGATGGATTCTCTGGGTACAACCATATTTTAGTTCAGCCAGAAGACAAACCAAAGACTACATTTACTACTCCATGGGGTACTTTCATGTATTTGAAAATGTCTTTTGGATTAATGAATGCATGAACCACATTCTAGAGAGCTATGGATATAGATTTTTCCAAATAAATTCATGATTTTCTTGTGATTTATCTAGATGATATTACTGTATTTTCAAAAACTGACAATAAACATCTAGATCATTTGAGACAAGTGTTTATTAAATGCAGGAAATTTGGTATTTCTTTGAATCCCAAAAATACTCTCTTTGGACTTGTAGGGCATATAATATCAAAAGAGGGAATTAGGATAGACCCAGCTAGAATAGAGGCTATCTTGAACATAAGCCATCCTAGGAATATCAAGGAATTGCAGGCTTTCTTAGGTAAAATCAATTTTCTCAGAAGATTCATTTCAAATTTAGCAGAATTAATTAGAGAATTCAATAACATGTTGAAAAAAGACTCAGCACTTAAATGGACAGTAGAGGCCAAACAATCCTTTGAATCAATCAAACAAGCCCTTACAAGAACCCCAGTGCTAATAATATCCTGATTTCAAAACAAAAATTAATATTTTTTCTTTTTCTTCAGAACATAATATTGCTGCAGTTTTACTGCAGAAGAATGATCAGGGCTATGAACAACCCATTTCCTTTTTCAGCAAATCACTAAGAGATGCCACACTGAAATATAACATAATGGAAAGACAAGCACTAGCTTTAGTGAAGGCTATCAAAGACTTTAGAGTATACATCTTGTATTCACACATCATTGCTTATGTTCCAAATTTAGTAGTGAAGGTCATTCTAACTCAGAATGGGCCTGATGGTAAAAGAGGCAATTGGATTGCCACCATTTTGGAATATGACATGGAAATTAAGCCCACCAATCTCATTAAAGGCCAAGGTTTAGCCAAACTCATGGCTGAATCAAACTGTCAGGCCTTAGATATAAATTTTATTTCCCAATTAGATGATCAGGAAGAGATGTCGACTCCATAGATCAGTGAAGCCTTTTCAGATTCACCATGGTATGCAGATATCATATTTGTATTACTAAATTTACAAGCACCTCCTAGATTTTCAAGAACTAAAGCTAGATTTTTAAAGTTAAAGGCAATGAAATTTTTTATCATAGATAATGCTTTTTTTTGGAAAAATCATTGTGGCATTTTATTGAATTGTTTTCTTAAAGATGAAGCTGATAAAGTTATGGAAGAGTTTCCTGCAGGTGATTGTGGAGGGCACCTTTACTAGAAGTCAAATGCAGATAAAATCTTGAGGGCTAGTTTTTACTGGCCTACAATTTTTGCAGATATAACAAAATATGTGACGTCCTGTCACAAATGCGAGATCTTTGAAGGGAAGAAAAAACTACTACCTTTACCCCTTAAACCCATCTCCATAGAAATTCCTTTTCAGCAATGGGGTTTAGACTTCATTGGTGAAATTCACCCACCATCCTCAGCCCAACACAAATGGATTTTGATAGCCACAGACTATTTCACCAAGTGGATATAATCCATTCCTTCTAGGCAAGCCACTGATTCCGTCATAATCTCATTCCTAGAAAACAATATACTGTCTAGATTTGGATGCCCCCAAAAGTTCATTACTGATAATGTAGCTACTTTAAAGTCTAAAAAGATGATTGAATTCTGTAATAAATACCACATTACCCTTGGCCATTCCACTACTTATTATCCTCAAGGTAATGGTCTTGTTGAATCATCCAATAAAAGCCCTGTTAATATCATCAAGAAACTGCTAGAAGACAATAAGAAGACCTGGAACAAAAGGTTATTTAATGCCTTATGGGCAGACAGACTCACCACAAAGAAGTCTATTGGTACATCCCCTTATCATCTTGTATATGGGATGGATGTTGTTTTTCCATCATCTTTAGGAGTGCCAGTGATGAAGATGATCCAAGAACTGCAGGTGGAAACCAATGATATCCAGAGAAGGATAAATCAGACCATACACTTGGAGCAAACCAGGGAAGAATTCTATCTCAAATCACAAGTTTTCCAAGATAAGATTAAAAATATATTTGACAAAAATACTAAGGAAGATAATTTTTACATAGGTGACAAAGTTCTGAAGTGGGATTCCAGAAGAGAAGAAAAAGGTAAACATGGTAAATTTGATTTCCTATGGAAAGGTCACTATGTCATTTATGGTTACAGAGGTAACAATGCATTCTTTTTGAAGGAGTTGGATGGATCAGATCTTCCAGGTGGAACTATAAATGGTAGAATACTGAAGCATTACTATTCCCTAGAATAACAATAGTTCATTTTTTTTACTTTGCTCATTGTACATAACATTGCAAAGTTTATATTGGATTGGATGTTTTTCTTGCAAAGTTGAAGCCCGAAGAGAAGGCCCTAAGCTTTGAAAGATAAAATATCATAAGTATGAATAATGCAGAGCTTAGGAAACAGTTTCAAGGCCATCACAGTCAAAGTTCAAGGTTACTGATCTTAAAGTTCTTGAGTTTTCACCAGGAAATGCCATCCCCATGTGGAGCCACTGTAAGGGTTCTATAATAATAGGATTCATAATTTTGAAATGACTTAGATTAGTATTGTAATATGTACATACTTTGCTTTCTGCAAAATTGTTTTCCCATATAAAAAATAAAAAATGTGAAGAGGGTTAAAGTCCTAAAAGAAAAATCAAAGGACTGAAAGAAAAAGATAAAAAAGAACATAAAAAATGAACCCCAACGAAAAAAGAGATAAAAATAGATCATGAATGCAAAATGCCACTACTTTTTACTTTACTTTGCAAAGTAATATTGTGTGCAGCTTGTCAAAAATGCCACAATTTATAAAGGTCAAATTGCTTAATCTTGACCTTTCATGCTTTAAATTTCATACTGATAGATAGAAAATAAATATCTAGCCAAATTGTTTAATCTTGGCAGATCAGTAGTTAGGTAGAGAAATAATAAGGAGCTCAATAGTTTAATATGAGCCCTTGGAAGTAATAAGGTTATAATTAGATAGTTTTTTGTTAAAATAAAATTGAATAAGGGTCTGCAAGCTCAAATGCACCCAAAGAAATGAAGAAAAAATGTTAGGGTAGCTGATGGGTAGGCAGAGGCAGTTTTCACAAGGCATGTATAGCAGAAACTGGTCATTTCATATTTACTAATTTCCCTTCAAAATCATTTCCCTAAATACCCCTTCCCCTTCATTTTTATTCTTTCCCTTTACTCCACTCTTTTCTCCTACAAAAAATCTCTTTTCCTAAGTTAAAATGCATATTTTCCTTTGGAAAAGTAAAATTCCTTTATTAATTTCCATTTCATTCATAAATACCCCCTAAAATACATGTATCCTAAGTTTCAAGTTTAAAATATTAATATTGGGCCCCATTATGAAAATCCCACCCCTATATTAAGTTTTAACACTATTCTTAGTGCACTTTAAAATCCCGCACTTATTAACATTTAATTCTATATTATTAATTAACTTTATCTATTAATTCCCATATATTAATTACCCCATATATATTAATTCCTTATTATAAAATCCCAACCCTTAGACTAATTAACATATAAATATTATTATATTATCTCGCCTATACAAAGGTCCCACTTTCCCTAACCCCATTGGTAATATATTAAACTTCGATAAATGTATATATTACATATCTCGCATAACTTAACACGGGCCCCACACCTATTGAAATCCTCGACAATCCTTGCTATTTGTAGGAATTTACAGGGTAAGTTCTGTATATCAAAAACCAAAGGTCACCGCTCACAAACAGATCACAAATCAATACACGAGTATTATAACGTGGTTAAAACCCTCGAAGAGGGAAATAGTTCATGGCCTGAGCTAACGCGGCCACTTCAGGCAATTTATTAATATAAAAAGAAAAGTTACATATGTTTCTCTCATAAACGGTTACCAGACAAATGACCCTCCATGCTCTTTAAATAGAGATCATGGACCAATCGGGTGTTAAGCCACGGATCAAGTGTCATTAATACCGAGGAGAGAGTGAACTGTCAGATCACTACAAATCATGACCGTCGGATTATAAGTTACAAATTTTCCTAGTAAAGAAACACACTTTACCTAACTCTACACTAGACTAAGTTATTCTTAACTATTTCCTATGTGTTGGAATATCCTAACATCCCCCCTTAAGAACAACTTAGGATAGGATTGAAGGATTTACAAAGGTGACACAAAAGGAGCCTATTTCCTATGTGTCGAAATATCCTAACATCCCCCCTTAAGAACAAATTGGTATAGGATTGAAGTATTTACAAAGGTGACATAATAGGAGAAGGAAGGAGGCATTAGAGCCTATTCCCCCTTAATGATAACTTTCCTAAACTCCAAGCATGGATCAAAGTTTGGTAAACTTCGCTTCTGTGAGAGCCTTTGTAAAGATATCGGCTACTTGATCATTGGGTGGACAGTACTGCTATTACACAACATTTTTTCACTGTCCCTGCAATCCCCATCTTGCACATTGGAGGCTCATTTCTGTGAAAAAAATAAGTGTCATGCCTTTCAAATAACATCATTGCATCCCTTACCATGAGTCTAACATTCCTTTTGTTGACCATTTCCTGAACAGACCACCAAAAACACTTGTTTTTGCCTTGGCACTAGTAGCCAGTTATGCCCTCGTGCAGATGAGGCAGATTAACACTGGCCCCCGTGCCAGCTGGCGCTCTGTCTCAGTTAGCTACCCGCACCAATATTTTTATGGAAATTTTTTAAAAAATAGAGGCAAAGTTTCGATCATAACAACTTCGTGGATGAGTCATGGGGAGTGTTTCAACTGAATAACCACGGCCTTCCTCCTTTGGCCTCTTATTTCCACCTTTTGGGGAAACCTCCCATGGGAGAAGGCCTCCCTTCCACCAAAGTAGGGATCCCAACCTCCTCCTATCCCTCTATAAATATAGCCATCCTCCATTGATGAAGCTAGCTGAACTAAAGATATTATAGCAGAAACGCTGGAGAGATTTCTATTCAAGATAGAACAGAAGAGTCCCTTATTGAGAGAGCTTAGGCTTGTGCCTTCATCCCGTCCAAATTCCCTGACATTCGTCGAGACACACTTCAACTGAACCCGCTAAATGAGGTTGCGACGTCAAGGCTTGGTTGTAACTCTTTCTTCTATTAATACATGTGTACAACTATTGTTTGGTTCCCATTTTGTGTTGATGTGTTTTATTTGATGCAATATGCTTAACCCTCATTGATTGGTTAGTAATTATGAATGAGATTGTTGTTTTGTATGCTGCTCTTGTTTGTTGATTTTGTGTAGGTATCTAAGCATCGCTGCGAAAGGATCGTGACTTGCCGAGATAGGAATCGAGAGGCCACCACTACAACAACTAGGATGACAGTGTTAGACTCCAGGTAGGTTGACCTACCTTTTCTATTTCATTCAGTAATTAGGAGTCTGCACTCTAGTTTGTCCTTTTGTTACTAGACCCACACTGGGGCTAGAGGGATCGTCTCTGTTCGTAGAGAGGATTTACCTACATAACAAATTGGAAACTCCACAAGCAGTTTCCTTTGATTTTTTCACTCTTTGAGGTCTTCGTCATTCAACGAGTTTAGTTGAGTGACCATTTCCCTGTTTGTTCCTATGTTTTTCATCAATTACGATCTTTTAGTTTTTTCTTGAAGTGGTGAGTCTGGTCTTGGTTAGGAGAAATTTTTTGTTTTTTCTTTTTCATACATTGGCACTTTTATTTTTCTGACAATCTTTCTTATTCGCGCTATTTGTTAGTTAGAAACCCGCGCCAATTGGCCATTGGCGCCAGTTGCAATTCGTACCAGTTGGCGCTACTTTCACCCACAAAAGTTGTGCCAATTTCAGCATGTGTGAAAAATTAAGGTTTTTTCCCTAAGTCCTTCACCAGTGTGTCTTTCCCTTCCGATATTTTTCTTTGTATGATTTACATGTTCTCCCCTTCACTCAAGTGGGTTTGATTGGATTGTTGGTTTTGTTTTTTTGGTTTTTTTTCCTGTTCGGACGTGCATCCTTACATCCTAGTTTTTTCTAATATCGTGCATCAAGTGCTTGGTTGCATGCTTCGTAGGACATCGTCGTGTTGATTGAGTCAATCTCCTTGCTTGGTGAGCCATCTCTAGTTGATTGCCTTTTGATTTTTGGTTGATTGAGTGTTCAAGTTTCAAGTGTTTGTCCGAGTTCATTTGGTTCGCTTGTTCACTTGTGAGCATAGATTACATTTCTCATTGTTCAGCTGAAAAGTCTTCTTTCTATGATTGCTTGATGTAAAAGGGAATGGATGCCTTGTTTTGAGCCCACGCTTTGGAAGTCCTCTTTGTGCTTGACCTCATATGTCTTGTAGTCTTTTGAGGAATTTCGTTACAAATTGTTCGAAACAACAATTGCATTCTTAGTGTTTGTTTGCATCCCTTTTGCATTCATCCTTCCATTAATGAAATTTGCGTTGATTTAGTTTTCATCTCAGAGTTTTCTTTTCGTTAAAATGCATTAGATCGCATTGCATTGAAAAGTGTTTTTTGAGATCCATCATTGAACTTACATTACATTGTTTAATGATTGAAAGCTAAAAATTGCATTGAATGCATTCTCTTTCATTAAAAGCATGAATAAAGTAGATTCTCATTTCATCAAAAAATGCATTGAGTGCATTCTTATTCATTCAAAAGAAAAAGGAAATTGTGCATAGATTAAAATTGCATAGTTTTCAAAAAATAGGATCTTGCATAGACTACATTGCATAATTCACATCGTTGAATGTTTTAGATTACTTTTGGATAGTGAAAGTCATCTAGTTAAGAAAAAATTTCGTTTGCAGTATGACTCTTTGTTGCATCATTCTTTGAGACTCTTCCCTTAACTAGATAGCATTCATCGAATTGAAAGATTTCTTTTCTCATATAGCTGCATATAGGATATTGTGAGATGACATTCGATAGGGCCTTGAAACTGAGACATAATTCAATATCAACCATAAAATTTATTCAATCAACCTAAGGAAGCATTGAAACCTAACGCAAATATTTGAGAGGTCTAGGCTAGTGACGTGTTCCGACGTCATTAAACCTAGTAGCTATCATTCACCATCTGGCTTTAGACAGCGCTAGTACGGACTTGTGCTCCCCATACCGTCGCATATATAAAGGGAGATCCTCATAGGTTCAAATCCTTTATCTATAGGAAGTCGAGTCTGCTACCCTGTAACCGTGATACACTGAACACAACATTTGGGGAGACTACTTGCATGTACATCAAGTCCTTGGTCATTTCTCTTTCATTTGATCACCAAAGTGTATATGGAATTTCACGGAAACTTGGTACACCCTCTTGCTTAGATTACCTGAGTAGTCATTTTGGTATTTTCGTGACTCTCTAAAAAGTGCAAAGATTATTGAGTGCTTGTCCTTTGATGCTCATTTCAACCTGAAAATGATAGAGTCACCTTTTTCCTATTTCTCGACTCTTAAAATATGAAACGACAAAGTTTTGTTTCAAGTCTCTTAAAATATTTAACTGCCCACAAAATATTCCTGGTTATAGTTATCTTCCTTAGTGTGTTGTTTTAGGGTTGTTTCCGATGGAAACGTTCCTAGAGTTTACCAACCAAGGAATCCCCTCAGAAGGGAATCCTGGTCCTTTTCCTGCTTTTGGTAATGTTGGTGCTCCTTATATGGCAACTTTGTCCCTGCCTGGGTTAATTGTTGGGTTGCCCGTATGGTTATTTTCGACCTTGGTGGTCCCAGGTGGTTTGACCTCTGTTCAACCATCCCTCCACCTGAACAACATCATGTTGATTCTAAGGTGGACCTCTCCCCTTCTTCGCCTATTCCTTCGTCCTCCTCTTCTACTTCGCCTGGTGAAATTTTGGATTCCAGTAACCAGGTGGCTAAGAAGAAGACAAATAAGAAGAAGTCAGATAAGCGAGAGGCTAATGCTACAACTATTGTTCCTAAGACACCTTCCATTGATAAACCATCCAACCTTCCGTGGAAATTCAAATTCCCTTGCATGTTGTGCAAAGGTGGCCACTTTCTTTGAGACTTCCCTGGCATTCCCAAGGTGCTTGAAGTATGGTCCGATGACTGTCTGTCGTTTCCTTTGCCTTCTAAAAGTCATATTGGTGGCACATATTCAACTAGTACTGATAAGACTCATAAGAGATATGGTAAGGTCACGAATCCCTGTAAGTTGTGCGAAGGGCATCATCCCATTCACCTTTGTCCGTACATGGATGAAGCCACAAGAGTGTTGGACAACCCTACTGTTTCTGAACCCTGCCTTCCGGCTAGTTACCAAAAGCTTTCTTTGAGTCCTCCGCTATTTGATTCAATGATCGGTCGAGAGTCATCCTTGGTCGATCTCGTTCCCCTGAAAATTCAACTTCATAAATCCATTCCCAATCAAACATTGGTCGTGGAATCGATCGATCTGATCTCGCCTATGGTTCATCAGGTCTTTTCTGTCGAGAGTGGCTCTCATACCCCTCACGTTCTTCTTGTTTCTTCAGACTCCTCGGACTTGGAGAAAGATTCTCCCATCCCTATGGTTCCAAAAGCTGCTCCTCCTGCTCCCATGATGGAGGTCCCGGAGGATGCTCCTCTTGCTCCCGTAACACCAGGGGATGACCATGTCATTTCTATGGTACCCCCTCCAAGTATTTTGGTCACTTCCTTCGATTGGATTCAATTCGTAGGATACCGCCTTCCTTCTTATGTGCCTTTTGAGATCACGGTACAGGCCTCCAATGTGGTCGTACCCAGCACCATTATATATGAAGGCGCATCTGTTAGTATTCTGCCTTCCACTACTTGGAAGTATTTTGGTTCTCCACCGCTTGTGCCTGTTACGCAGAATATGTTGGCATTTAACAGAAGAACCAGTCAACCGTTAGGGATCCTTCTGAAGTTACCTATTACTTTGGGAGGGAAAACCATCTATATAGACATGATGGTTGATCCAGGCCCCTTGGATTTCCATTTACTCTTGGGGCGTGATTATGCTTATGCCATGGTCGCGCTTGTCTCCTCCCTCTTTCCTGTGATATGTTTTCCACATAAAGGTCAAATCGTGACCATTGATCAACTTTCATTCTTTGGTCCTCATACGACATCTGGTCCACCATCGTCTCTTCCGGGTATTTATCCTCCAGTTGTATCTTCCCCGCCGTAGGTTAATTATGTGGCTACTTGTTCGTTGCCCTCATCTAGTGATTGTGCCGTCAAGTACCTTTTACTGGGGGCATTCGATCGTGATTTCCAAGATGTTGTTCTCCCATCAGATGTGAACATCTTGGAAGCCATGACCTCTTATTCATCATGATGGAAGGTCATTGGAGCACAATTTGTTTTCTTGTGTCAAGCTCCTTAAAAAATGAAACAAGTTCATCGGAGCATAGTTCGTTTTCTTATGTCAAGCTCCTTAAAAAATGAAACAAGGTCATCAGAGCATAGTTCGTTTTCTTGTGTCAAGCTCCTTAAAAAATGAAACAAGGTCTTCGGAGCATAGTTCATTTTCTTGTGTCAAGCTCCTTAAAAAATGAAATAAGGTCTTCGGATCATAGTTCATTTTCTTGTGTCAAGCTCCTTAAAAAATGAAACAAGCTCGTCGGAGCATAGTTCGTTTTCTTGTGTCAAGCTCCTTAAAAAATGAAACAAGCTCATCCAAGGATAGTTCGTCTTCTATGTCAACCTCGTTAAAAAAATGAATTAGGTCTTGAGGATAGTTTGTCTTCTATGTCAACCTCATTAAAAAATGAATTAGCTCACGACAATAGTTCTTTTAATGTGTCAACCTCGTTAAAAAATGAAACAGGTTCCCTTTTCAATTCGAGTCTTTTGATCAGATCTCGTAAAATCCCATTCGAGTCTTTCACTTGATCTCGTTACTGAACCTTCACTCCATCTACCTTTCACATGGACTGAAGCTTGGGGGGCATGTACCTCGAATTGAGTCACCATGTTGGGGGCATGCCCGTTTTTCCTTGTTTTTCAAGAATATTTTATCTTTGTTTCAAGTTTGTGTAAAAATGAAACCAATCCCAAGCATAGTTTATCTTTATTTCAAGCTTGTGTAAAAATGAAACCAATTTTCAAGCATAGTTTGTTTCCATTTCAATCTTGTGTAAAAATGAAACCAGTTTCAAGCACATTTTTCTACAAAGTTTCAAGCTTTTGTAAAAATGAAACCAACTTCAAGCAGATTTTCCTGATTTCAAGCTTGTGTAAAAATGAAACCATTCCTATTTTACCTCTCGTAATTGCCATTTTATCAACCTGTTTTTCCGGATAAACCTTGGTTTTCTCATTCCATCGTCCCCATCTGCTTGGCCGACCATATGCCTTCACTTGGTTGTTTCACCCATTCCTGAGGAACTGCTGTGATGAGTGGTCTTGTTAGCTAGCCTCTTGACCTTTAATTGTTATGAGTAGTTCCACCATTACCGGAACCAGTTGCTACCCTTAATACCACTCGTTCTTCTAGGAGGAGTCAACTTTCAGCTCTTTTTTTACTCTCAAAAATTGAAAAGATTGTCAAGACTCTTGTCATTTTGAACTTGTTAAATGGCTACGAAATGATGTCTACCCAGTATAAGTTTACCCCTTTTTTGGGCTGGGATAGATTATTTACGAAAAAGGAATACCTTAGTCTATCGCGACTAAGAGGTTCTTTCAGATATTTTTTTCTACCTTTTCGGATCTGAGAGACTATTTACGAAAAGGGACATGCTGGAGTTTTCTTTTCCGCTTCTTTTCAAACTCTCTAAACATGAAAAGACGCCAATTTATTCCTTTGTCAGACTCGTTAAACCCTGATGACATCGGACATCGTCACCATGACATTCATCGAGTTCCTCCTTTCTAGGGCTCATAAAATGTACTAGGATGGATTTTTCCAAAGGAAAAACTTACATCACAAGCATATGCTATCCCCTTCAAGCTTGTTTTAAAAAAATAATTAGGGTACTTGCCAGAAATGGTGGGGGAAAATTGAACCAGATTTTAGTTGTGTCGACAGTATGTCACTCTTGAACATGACACTCGTATGCATTCGTGTCGGGTTGGGGACATCTCATTTCATCATTCTTGTCTTCATGGGTTTGGGTAGTTTGTTTTGACCTCTCATCTGCTCTTTGCCACATCATCATGACCTCAAATCCCTTGATGTCAAATACTGCCAAATCCAGAGTCGTGTCACTGATATGTTCAAGAGAAGTTTGCCTCTACAGTTTTCAACCTCCCTTTGATTCTCTGTTGGTCCTGATTCACTTTCATCATGTTCCTCTGTCTCACGTCGATGATGTGGGATACATTATGGCCCTCCTTCGACCAGGTCACTTTCTTTAGACTTCAGCTCATTATCCAGGAAGTTGGTCTATAGACTCCCTACTGGTCCCTTGGAGCCTGCATGCCTCAATGGCAGGTTCTTCGCATTCAATGATAGGTCCACATCATTGGCCTTCGATTGGGTGATTCTGCGAGTGTTTGATGCCATATCACTGTTCACATTCCATGGATTGTACATGTTGTACCTTGAGAGCCATTTTCATTATTAGTGGTTTCTCTCGTGCATGTTAACAACTTTGATCATTGGCTGGTAATTAGGTGATTTTCTTGCATGTTTGACTTCAGCTAAGATATTCGCATGCTTGAATCTATACCTGTTCGAATCGAGATGGAGCACAAGACCCTGGGTTTTTTCTGATAAGATCCATGTTGCGAGATATTATGGTGTATCATGATTTGTTACATGACTCTTTTGATTGGATGGTTATGACCATACCTGAGTCTATTTGTTGATCTTTACTGTTGGATGGTTGTGTCCATACCTCGGATCTCAGTTCATATATGTACTCTATTATGGATGGCTGCACCCATGCCATGTGTTCATGTCTCAAAGATATCTATTTTACTTGTAGTTGCAGGTATTCTGACAGTGGTGTTTGGTTCAAACGCGTTCTTGTAAATCATTTCACCCCTTCTTCTCTCTCGGACCTCATGCTTTAGGGGGCATCTGTTGCATAGCATTTTTTCACTGTCCCTGCAATCCCCATCCCGCACATTGGAGGCTCATTTCTGTGAAAATAATAAAGTGTCATGCCTTGCAAATACCATCATTGCATCCCTTACCATGAGTCTAACATTCCTTTTGTTGACCATTTCCTGAACAGACCACAAAAAACACCTGTTTTTGCCTTGGCGCTGGTAGCCAGTTATGCCCTCGCGCTGATGAGGCAGATTAACACTGGCCCCCGTGCCAGCTGGCGCTCTGTCTCAGTTAGCTGCTCGCGCCAATATTTTTATGGAAATTTTTTTAAAAATAGAGGTGAAGTTTCGATAATACTTTGTGGATGAGTCATGGGGAGTGGTTTGACTGAATAACCATGGCCTTCCTCCTTTGGCCTCTTGTTTCCACATTTTGGGGAAACCTCCAATGGGAGAAGGCCTCCCTTCCACCAAAGTAGGGATCCCAACCTCCTCCTCTCCCTCTATAAATATAGCCATCCTCCATTGATGAAGCTAGTTGAACTGAAGATATTATAGCAAAAACGCTAGAGAGATTTCTATTCAAGATAGAACGGAAGAGTCCCTTATTGAGAGAGCTTAGGCTTGTGCCTTCATCCCATCAAAATTCGCTGACATTCGTCAAGACGCACTTCAACTGAACCCTGCTGAAGGAGGTTGTGACGTCAAGTCTTGGTTGTAACTCTTTCTTCTATTAATACATATGTATAACTATTCTTTGGTTCCCATTTTTTGTTGATGTGTTTTATTTGATGCAATATGCCTAACCCTCCTTGACTGGATAGTAATTATGAATGAGATTTTTGTTTCGTATGTTGCTCTTTTTTGTTGATTTTGTGTAGGTATCCAAGCATCACTGTGAAAGGATCGTGAATTTTCGAGACAGAATCGAGAGGCCACCACTACAACAGCTATGACGATAGTGTTGGACTCCAGGTAGGTTGATATACCTTGACTATTTCATTCAGTAATTAGGAGTTTGCACTCTAGTTTGTCCTTTTGTTACTAGACCCACATTAGGGCTAGAGGGATCCTCTCTGTCCACAAAGAGGATTTACCTACATAAAAAATTTACCTACGACAAGAATATTATATCCCCTTCAAGCTTGTTTTAAAAAATAATTGGGTTACTCGCCAGAAATGGTGGGGGGAAATTGAACCAGATTTTAGTTGTGACGGTAGTATGTCGCTCTTGAACATGACACTCGTTTGCATTCGTGTTGGGTTGGGGACATATCATTTCATCATTTCTTGCCTTCATGGGTTTGGGTAATCTGTTTTGACCTCTCATCTACTCTTTTCCACGTCATCATGACCTTAGATCCCTTGATGTCAAATACTGCCAAATCGAGAGTCGCACTGCTGATATGTTCAAGAGAAGTTTGCCTCTGCAGTTTTCAACCTCCCTCTGATTCTCTGTTGGTCCTGATTCACTATCATCATATTCCTTTGTCTCGTGTCGATGATGTGGGAAACATTATGGCCCTCCTTCGACCAGGTCACTTCCTGTCGACTTCAGCTCATTATCGAGGAAGTTGGTCTACAAACTCCCTACCGGTACCTTGGAGCCTGCATGCCTCAATGGCAGGTTCTTCACATTCGACAATAGGTCCACATCATTGGCCTTCGATCAAGTGATTCTACGGGTGTTCGACGCCAGATCACTGTTCACATTCCGTGGATTGTACCTGTTTTACCATGAGAGCCATTGTCAATATTGGTGGTTTCTCTCGTGCCTGTTAACATATTTCATCATTGGCTGGTAATCAGGTGATTTTCTTGCATGTTCGACTTCAGCTCACATATTCACATGCTTGAATCTGTACCTGTTCAGATCAATATGGAGCGCAAGACCCTGGGTTTTGTCTCATAAGATCCAGGGTGCAGGATATTATGGTGTATCATGATTTTTTGCATGACTTTTTTGATAGGATGGTTGCGACCATACATGAGTCTATTTTTTGATCCTTATTGCTAGATGGCTGCGTCCATACCTCGGATCTCAGTTCATATGTGTACCCTATTATGGACGCTTGCGCCCATGCCACGTGTTCATGTCTCAGAGATATTTTTTGTACCTGTAATTGCAGGTCTTCCGACAGCGGTGTTTGGTTCAAACGTGTTCTCGTAAAGAATTTCACCCCTCACTCATGTTCGGAGTTCATACTTTAGGGGGCATCTGTTACAGAGAAATTTGTCACTGTCCCTGTACTCCCCGTTCCTTGATCCTGGAGGATCCAGACAGTGACCCTTGTGTATTTTCCAAGCATGGAATACATACCCCTGAACCACATTTTGTCTGCCAAATCATCTCCCTTTACAACTTTTATGAAAGATCCCTGTAAAAACATGGTTTTCAAGGTCGACGCTTTCTCTCAGTGTATGACCCGCGCTAATAGTAGATATTTACACTGAGGCCCGCGCCGATCGGTGCTCTGTCTCAATGTCGAACCCGCACTGCTCCTCTTTTAGAAAGTTTTTTTAAATGGAAAGGAAGCTTTTGTGACTAGAAGCTTCATGAGGCGGCGAGCTGGAAGTTTTTTTGGAGGATATGGCCGATGAATTCCCCTTTGGGATTCTTGTTCCTAATAAATATGAACTACTCCAAAGGATAAGCTCTTTTCCCATTGTTTGAGGGACCATAACCTACCCCTCCATTGTTATATAAGGAGACCTCCTTCAGCTCTACAGCCTTAGTTAGCGATGATAGAAAGGAGAAGCAATTATAGCTTTAGGAGAAGTGCAGAGTGTGATTGCTTTTGTGTGTTGGGAACATAGTGATATCTTGGACCTTTGTGTGTGAGAGTGTTGTAAACATGCTTGGATATAGACCTGCTGAAGGAGAGCCTCAACATCAAGGCTTGGTTGTAAACTCCCCTTGTCTTTATCATAATAAAATGCAACTGATGTTTATCTTCCACTCTTGTTTACATTTATAATGAGATTTCTAACATTCCTTGATCAGTTAGATAGATTGTAATTGTTTTATGTTTGTCATGATTTTACACTTGTCGTGGTGTCTTGATTGTCTGTACAGGTTATCAGATGTTGGCCGCAGCGTGTATCGAGCTTGAGAAGAACGACAGATCAAGAAGCTTCAATGGAAGATGATCACATAGCATCAGAACAAGGTAGGACATCTTCCTTGCTCTGAATTTCATTTACAATCTAGGAAGGTAGATGTTAGTATGTTCCCGTAGTTGCTAGACCCAACCTAGGGCTAGAGGGATCACCTATGTCTACAAAGGGGATTTACCTAGACAACAAATGCACTTCAAGAACACGATCATGAATGAGATTTCTAATGTATTTTATGTGGAGCTCAATGTGTTTCATATGTTGATGCTGAAATGGATCTTTACATAACTAAATGGCACTCTGATTATCAAACCGAAGTGTAGTTGAATGCTACTGATGAAGACCAAATTCAGACAGTATCTGACAAAGCCACATAGCTTCCTTGCTAGCGTCAACTGCACCACGATACTCTACTTTGGCAGTAGAAAGAGAGATGGCACTTTGTTTCTTATAAGACCAAGTAATAGGTCCTAAACCAATAGTGAATACATATCCTGCAGTAGACTTTCGATCATCAGGGTCACCAGCCCAATCAAAATCAGTGAAACCAATCAACAATCGAGATGCCCCTACACTGTAATGAATCCCGAACTGAATTTTACCTTGAATATATCGAAGTATTCTTTTAGCTTCTTTCTAGTGACTTTCATGAGGTTGGTGCATAAACCGAGCAACAATACCAACGACAAAGGAAAGGTCAGGATGGGTATGGGTTAGTGATCAGGAGATCATGTCCATTGTTCAAAAATTCTCAAAAATTAAAGTGCTCAAAAGTGTTTGCAACCTAAGAGACCAGAAAGATCTTGTCACTATGATTTTGGCACTGTGAACGGCTCACAAAATAGAGGTCGTATGCAAAAGTTATGAAGGTTTGAAAAGCCTTGTAAACTCCAAAAACTGGACCTTTGATTAAATTTGACTTTGTCTAAAAAATTTCAAAAATATATTTTTATTATGGTTTACAGGCCAATTATCAGGTTCCACATGGCCAACTCAGAGGCTGCCACGTGGCCCCAGGTCGGACGTCAAAGGTCTTATCAAAAAAGTTTTTGGATTCTATGAGGTTTGAAAGCAGGACCTTCACGCACGCATTGCACGTGCCCGACCGCTTGACCTACCAGGTAGTTCTTACCCTTCTACATTTCCACATTAATATGAAGTTTGAAACATGTTACACCGGCGGAAAAAGGGGGCCAGCCCCTAGGGGATCAACCCCCACTCCATGAGACCACGCACTGTGACCATGTCCTTAAAAAAACAAACGGCATTTAAATTTGGTGTTAACCCCTAAATTCACATGGTGTGGTTTCATAACTATTAAATTCCACAGTTAACGGAACCTGGTCCCTTGGGGTTCCAACCTCACCGGCTGCTTTCCAAACCGTTAAACTTCGGCGGTTATTTCGCCGCACGTTCACATGCCTCCACTAACATTATTGCCAATGCCAGTTCTGGTGGTTTAGCTGGCAAAGATCCTGGCAGAACCTCTAAGTTCAGTGGCGGTTGCTATATTATCGGCGTTAACTAGAGTTCCTCCAGTTTTGGAGGAGTTTTTTAAGGGATATTGGGCAGTTTATTGTTTTGGCCATAACTCTTTGGATATTCGACCATTTTTTATGAATGAATAGTCATTCTTGGATAATTTCGACATTTTGAACACATTAGCAGAGGTTTTAGAGCCATTAGAGATTATCTTGTGTAGGTATTTCTTCAGGAGAGGTCAAGGAGCCATCAGGGCCACTAGGGTGTTTTCAGTGTTTTGAGCATCCATTTTGTGTTTTCTGCAAATGAATAGTCATTCCTAGCTAATTCAAGAATTTTGAAGCTGTTTATAGAGAGCGCAGCCATTTGGGTTTTTTTTTCACATGTACTTACCATTTTTGAGTAATAAGATATGAGGGACATGTCATTGGGAGCTCGACCAGCAGATGTAGCCCAGGAGGGGTGAACTACTTCATCAAATTTTCTGAGTATTGTTACATGTGATGCTTATTTCTCTGTTATATATTGTTGCACGGTGTTATACAAGCAGTTTACATTCTTTTACCTCACACAAAAATCTTTTTAAGTTAAAACCATTTGTTTCACCTGCAAACTTCAGTGAACCTTATGCACACAATTTAATTACTGTTTGGATACTTAGCACAACAAAACTAATACATTCCATTCATATCAATTTGGTATCAGAGCTAGGTTGAGCTTTGGGTTGAGCTTGATTTAAACTAGATTATTTTCTCTGTTTAATCTTTGTGCAAAGGATTTGTTTAACGATTTACATAACGAATCTTGCAAGTTGTGCAGATCCATCGCGGGGCAGCATTTGTTGTGTTTTTTAATGCTTAGTAGGTTGAAGATTAAGAGAAGATAAGTTCAATTGGTGAAATTTCAAAGTAATCCTCAGCCAAGGAGGGCAAGAATGCCATTATCTCCACCTTCAATTTCACCTCAAAGAGAAGCAAAAGAAGCCATAATCATGACTTCAAGAGAAGGAGAAATCCATGAAGAAGTTTATCCCAAAGAGGAAGAATGAGTGTTCAGGAAAGCATTCCTTGAATTAACTAAAATGGTGAGAGTCCTTTATTAAGAAAGGAATGAAATACTAGAAGGAGAAGGATCCAAACTTAACAAGGAAGGTCAGGGATCATCGGGAGGCCATAATGATGAAGATAAATCCAAGAAGGGTAATGGAGGAAATGAAGATAGTGGAAATTTTCCATCATCACCCTCATCTTCATCTTCATCAACCTCTACTTCATCTTTAGTACATCAACCATACGAGTAAAATAACACTGGTAAAAATCCTTTTCTAAAACTTGATGTTAAGTTTGAATTGCCAATGCTTAATGGTGAAGTTAATGCAGAAAAGCTAGATAATTGGATTAGGAAATTAGAGGTCTATTTGAGAATTCAAAATTTTTATGATGATGACATCAAAATCCAACTAGATTCATTGAGAATGGAAGGTGCAACTCTTGTTTGGTGGGAAACCAAGAAAAAGGAGGAGATCAAGAAATATGGTAAGATTATCTTATGATGGATTGATTTCATTTCTGCAATAAAACAATAGTTTTATCCATTAGCTCACATGTAGAAAGCCATAATGGACTGGAAAAATTTTAAACAATTGAAAGCACAAAATGTACAAGTGTATACTCAAGAATTTGGAAGAAGAGCTCTTTTACTAGGAGTAGATTTGCATAGCCAAGATACTTTGTATGTAGGAGGTTTACATACCTACCTAAGACATACAATTCTCATGTTTAACACTACAAGCCTAGATGAGGTTTGTGTACAAGCCACACATTTAGAGGCAAGGGGAAAACAAAATTTAGATGGGAATGAGGAAAGTGAGTTTAAAGGAAAATGGAAGAAAAAGAGAAATGCAAATACTAGAAAAGAGAACGGGAAATTCTTCTGCAAACATTGTTCTAAAGCTAGCCATGATGAGGACCATTGTTGGAAACTTCATCTAGAGTTGAAACCAGAAATTTTTAAAGCCAAGGAAAAAGGCAAGATAGTTGCAATAGTTGAACAAGACCTAAGGTCGGAGTCAGGAGATGAAACAAAAATCATATCTATGGGACTAAAGAACATAAAGGGGAAAGAGAATGAAAATAAACCCAGTTCTAGTATTTCTAACTGTCACATAGAAGCTCCAAGTGAAGAAAAGAGAATTGAACTATTTCATGTGAGGCTCATTTCCAAACATACCAAGGTTGGCACATTGTTTGATAGTGGGTCACAAGCGAATTTAATCTCTGAATACTTGGTCAAGAAACTTAATCTTGAGACCATTCCACATCCGAAACCATATCCACTTGGTTGGATTTGTAAGGATGCAAATTTACAGGTTTCAAAGAAGTGCATGTTGCGTTTTGCAATAACAGCACATTTCATTGACACAATTGAATTAGATGTTGTTCCACTTGATATAACAGGTATGGTATTGGGCAGTCCTTACTTGTATGACAGGAAATATATCTTTCATCGCCATGAGAATAAGTACCATTTATTCCAATATGGCAAGGATTACATTATGAGAGCTCATCACAAAAAACTAGTCTCTTCTTTAGTTAATGCGGGGCAGATGAAGAGGCTCGTCAATGCAAGCCAAAACTTGACATTGATGATGATTAAATAAAGAGAAGTTTTATATGATCCTTTTCATGTAAATGTTGATATATGTAATGAGTTGTTTCAGTTTGAAAGCGGGTTGTCTTTGAAAGAAGATGACAAGTAGTTAGAGCAGTCAACTTTGGTGTTGAACAATGCTGAAAACAAAGATTCAGTGCAAGAAGTTGAAAAGGTCCAAGAGAGGGCAAAGAAACTTAGCAAAGAAGGCACAAGATTCAGCAATAATCATTGTTGGTTTCAGAAAGGCATGGTACAATGGCGAGGAAATTTGGTCAGGAATCGACACAAGTTCAAGGCTGGTTCAACAAAAAATTGCCATAAGGACAGGATGCAAGGTGAAAGTAAATTTCCGTCTCCTTTGATTATAGGCCAATGTAGAAACAATATGTTTACTACAAATTTAAGTTGTTGTTTTGCAAGTTCAATAAATGTGGAGCATGACAATGTAAAAAACAACAATGGTTGGTCAATGGAATTAAGGAAAAATTTGTCGTTTCATGAAAACCTCCAATTAATGAAATTAGGGAAATTTCAGTGGATAAAAGTTGCAAGAGAGGGGACATAGTCTCCTCATCTTCATGTTCAGTAGTCCAGAGAGATTTTTGGGTCCAAAAGACTCCCATTGGGGAGGTGTGATCACGAGATCATGTCCATTGTTAAAAAATGCTCAAAAATGAAAGTGATCAAAAGTGTTTGCAACCTGAGCAACCGAAAAGGTATCGTCGCTGTGATTCTAGCGCCGTGAACAGTTTGCAAAACAGAGGTTGTATAAAGAAGTTATGAACGTTTTAAAAGCCCAGTAAACTCCAAAAATTGAACCTTTGACTAAATTTGACTTTGTATAAAAAATTTCAAGAAAAAAATATTTTTAAAAAATATTTTTTTATTATGGTTTATGGGCCAATTATCGGGTGCCACATGGCCAGCTCGGAGGCTGCCATGCGGCCCCGGGCAGAGGTCAAAAGTCTTATCAAGAAAATTTTGGAGTCTATGAGATTCGAACGTGAGACTTTCCCACACGCACTGCACGCGCTCGACTACTCAGGCTACTGGGTAGTTCTTACCCTTATACATTTCCGCATTAATATGAAGTTTGAAACGTGTTACATCAGCGGAAAAAGGGGGCCAGCCCCTAGGGGACCAACCCCCACTCCATGAGACCATGCGTCGTGACCATGTCCTTAAACAAACTGGTGGCATTTAAATTTGATGTTAACCCCAGCGTTCACATGGCGTGGTTTCATAACAATTAAATGCCACGATTAACAGAACCTGGTCCCTTGGGGTTCCAACCTCATCGACAACTTTCCAAACCGTTAACTTCGGTGGTTATTTCGCCGCACGTTCATATGCCTCCACTAACATTTATTGCCACTACCAGTTCTGGAGATTTAGCTGGTGGAGATGCTGGCGAAACCTCTAATTTCGGCGACGGTTGCTATTTTATTGGCGTTAACTGGAGTTCCTCTAGTTTTGGAGGAGTTTTCTAAGGGACATTGGGCAGTTTATTGTTTTGGCCATAACGCCTTGTATATTCGACCATTTTTTATGAATGAATAGTCATTTTTGGCTAATTTTGACATTTTGAACATATTGGAAAAGGTTTCAGAGCCATAAGAGGTCATCTTGTGCAGGTTTTTCTTCAGGAGAGGTCAAGGAGCCACCAGGGCCACTAGGGTGTTTTTAGTGTTTTGAGCATCCATTCTCTATTTTCTGCAAATGAATAGTCATTTCTGACTAATTCAAGCATTCTGAAGCTGTTTTCATAGATAGAACAACCATTTTTGAGCAATAATATATGAGGGACATGCCATTGGGAGCTGGACCAGCAAATGTAGCCCAGGAGGGGTGAACTGCTTCATCAAATTTGTTGAGTATTGTTACTGTGATGTTTATTTCTATGTTATTTACTGCTGCACAATGTTGTACAAGAAATTTACATGCTTTTGCCTCACATAAAAATATGTTTAACTAAGTTAAAACCATTTGTTTCACCTGCAAACTTCAGTGAACCTTATGCACACAATTTAATTATTGTTTGGATACTTAGCACAACAAAACTAATACATTCCATTCAGATCAGTTAGATATAGAGGTTTACCAACAATTTGACGGTATAAGGTAGCATCAACTTCAGGTGTAGTACAAGTGACTGAAATTTTGACTCCAGACTAAAATGGAGAAGGGGCTAGCTTACAATCTTCCATGTGAAAGTGGCGTAGAAGATCACAAGCATACTTGGACTGAGAAAGGGTAATACCTTGTTTGGATTGCAAGACTTGAAGACCAAGGAAATAATGCAAATGTCCTAAGTCTGTCATTTCAAACTTCTTTTTGAGGCTAGACTTTACATGGTTTATATGGTTGGGATCACTACTAGTAAGGATAATATCATCAACATAAAGAACAAGGATGGTGGAGGACTTACCCACTTTCTTGGTGTAGACAGTGTTTTCAGAGTGACAACTAGAAAAGCCATTATCTAATAGAAATATATCCATTTTGGCATACAAAGCCTGAGGAGCTTGTTTGAGACCATAGAGAGACTTCCTAAGGTGACAAACAAGGTTGGAGTCGTTTTGGATAAAGCCAGGGGGTTGTTCCATGTATATTTATTCATGCAAATCTCCATGTAAGAAGGCAGATTTAACATCCATCTGATGGAATTCCCATTTAAAGGAGGCAGCAAGGGAAAGAACAAGGCATATAGAATTCATTTTGGCAACAAGGGAGAAGGTTTCAGTATAGTCAATGCCTTCAACTTGTGAAAATCCTTTAGCGACAAGATGAGATTTGTGTCTATCCACTTTTCCATCTAGTCCAAAATTTGTTTTATAAACCCATCTACATCTGACAAGTTTTCTTCTTTTTGGAAGAGGAACAAGATCCCGAGTATCGTTTGCCAATAAGGAATGATATTCTTAATTCATAGCTTCATCCCAATCTGGATGACTAGAAACTTCTTCAAAGGTTTCTGGATCAGGATTTTCTGGAACTTGAGCTAATAAGGAAGAGGCTCTTTCGAACTAAGAACATGTACGTCATCGATCTGCAGGGTCACCTACAAGAGAACCTGCTACATCTCGAGTAGAGCAGGCCCATCTTGGAAGCTGTGGAGTAAAAGGAATAATTTCAAGAGGTGGAGGAGGATTTTCATCCTCGATGTCATCATCTGAATTGGAAGGAATGCTATTAAAAATAGAACAGAGAGAGATAGGTGGCACATATGTCGAATCAGGCTCTCAGGCCAAAAGTGGCACACCCACCGAACTATGCTCACAGGCCGATATATTTTCATCAAATTTTACATCTCTTCTAATGATTGTATTTTTGGATTTTGGTTTAAGAAGTCTATATCCTTTGACATCTTCAGAATATCCGACAAAAATTCATTTTTCACTCTTAAGTTCTAAGGCTTTATGTTTCACATCTAGAATATGGGCCCAAGCATCACTTCCAGAAACATGAAAGTGACTTACATATAGTTTTATTGAGCTCCAAGCTTCTTCTGGAGTTATATTCTTAAAACCTTTGTAGGAGTGCGATTTACTATGTAATTTGCACAGTTAATGGCTTCTGCCCAAAAATTGAGACCAAGTCCTTTAGATTGAAGCATACTATTAGCCATTTCTTTTAAGTTGTGATTCTTCCTTTCAGCTACACCATTTTATTGTAGAGTATATGGAACAGTATGTTGCAATTGAATGCCATGCTCAGTGCAGAAGTTGATAAATTTGTTGTTAACATATTCTCCTCCATTGTTTGATCTTAACTTGAGAATTTGATGTCCAGATTTTTTTTCAACAAAGGTCTTAAAGGCCAAGAACATGTTAAAAACTTCACTCTTGGGTTTTAAGAAGTATATCCAAGTGCGTCTGGAAAAATCATCAATGAAAGTTAAGAAGTACTTGCAACCATAGAAAGAAACAACAGGAAGTGGACCACCTAAATCATTGTGCACAAGCTACAAATGGGTTGAAGCGTGCCAAGAGGCATGTTTTTCAAAACTATCCGGAGGATGTTTTTCAAGTACACATTCGAAGCAAACACCATCTCGGTAAGATAGCATAGGAAGACCTCTCACCATATTTTCTTTACATAGAGTTTGAAGAGAGCGATAGTTTAAGTGACCAAATTTCTCATGCCAAAGTTTGCTCACTTCATCATTATAAGCAACAAAAGTGGAGGGAAGACATGATGACCCAAAGTTTTCAAACTTATACAACCTTGTGGAATCATCAGCAATGCCAGTAGCTAAAATATGTCTAGGATTTTTGAGGTCCTTGATTAAAACATCATGAGGTGAGAATTCTACTATTTTCCCTTTACTTGAATGAGTTATCTGATAAACAAATAGAAGGTTGCATGACAAGGTAGGAACACATAGTACATCATTAAACTAACCATTATCTAGATGAATGGTTCCAGATCCTACAACACTAAGAGATCTATCATCACCAACATAAATATGTTTGGTGTTACAATCATTTAAAGAGGAAAACATGGCTTTATTTTTTTCCATGTGGTAAGAAACTCAAGAATTAATGAGCCACTCATGAGAATGAGAAGAAGAAGATACATTTAATTCATAACCATATCTTTATGCTTGACAACCACAAGTAGAAATTTTCATTCCTGAGGATGAAGGTGAAGAGTGCTCCAAATTTATGTTGTGCTTCTTCATTTCTACTTCTAAGGCTTCCATCTTCTTAAAACATTTAGACTCTATATGGCCATCAAGATTACAAAAGTTGCAATGTCTATCTGTCTTCTTCCCTTTTTTTTATTTGCCTTATCATTTTGGTGAGTTTCTTTTTCAGTTTGCGGCTGAAATTTCTTAGGACCCTTGTTTGGTTTCGGACCATACCTTTTAGGATATGGCTTCTTGGGATTCTTTTGATATGGTTGTTGTTGGGCTGCTAAGGCTTTCTTAGCAGCATTTCCAGAAGTGATAAGACCAAGGTGTAAGAGTTTTTCTTGTTATCTTATCAAAGAATCGTAAAAGGCATCAAAAGAGGGGTTCTTGTAGGTGGTTCCTGAAGAAATGATGGCTTCTCTAGTGGAATGGAAGGTGGAAACAAATACAGAGTATCCAGGGCCAAGTTTAGCAAGAATGGAATAGAAGAGGCTACCATCGTCCTTTTTTACCTTACAACCTTCTAAGAGAAGTCTAAGGGTCTTGAATTTGGACAAAAAATCTTCAATGGAGGAGAAATTATTGGAGGCCAAAGTAAGCAACTCATTTTCAAGCTGGTGGGCCCTGATTTGATTTTGAATGCCAAAAATAGTATTTAGCTTTTCAGGGCTTCATCATGGGTGTCAATTTCAAGGATATGAAATCGAAGATCTTGAGCAATGGACATTCCTATCAACCCTCGTGCTTGATCTTGTTTATTTTCCCATTTAGCGACTTTATCATCATCGGAAGGTTTAGTTTCTTGTCATGTGGCTATTCTATAAATCCCTTTACTTCTAAGTATATCTACCATGTGAGGTAGCCGTTGGAAATAATTGGTGTTGTTAAGAATAATCGGACATGCATTTTCCATTTTTTTTTTTAAATTGAAGTTTAAAAAGGTTGAAACTAACTGCAGCAATGGAAAGATCTCGAAAAATTAGGCTAATTAAAATATAAAAAAACGGCTTCCGGATGAATAAGTTATGCCTTTTTTAAAAAACTGAGTTGTAGATGCCGAATAGTTACGAGAACAGTTTGAAATTTGATGATGAAGTTCAACTTAAAAAAAAATCCCACCCCTTTAAAAAAAACTTTTTTTATAAAAGAAGCTTGAGAAAGAGACTTGAACCCAAGACCTCTATTCTCATATACTAACTTCTCACCAAGTGAGATAGTAAAAGGATTCTGTAATTGTTTGAAAAGAGGAAGGGTTTTTTTTTTTTTTTTTTTTTGGTGTGTGCACAAAAAGCACAAAAATCCGAGAAAAAAAATGAAATGCAATCCTTACGGCAAAACGTTAGATTTTCTTTTACCCTTACCGGCAGACATCTATTTTTTCACTATTTCTGATTTCCCGAGATCACACAAAGACGCGGGGAAAGAGCATACATAGCAAAAAAATCTCTTCTTCCTGTTTATGATTTGCCGAGATCGCACACAGTGCAGAGAAAAGAGCATACACAGAGAAGAGGGTATAGATATGGAAAATAAATAAAACCTAAAAACTGAAATAAACAGAGGGAACTGAAATAAGCATAACTATTAACAAATATAACTACAAAACAAATACTTTATACCTCCAGATCTAAACTGTCATAACTTGGGCAACCGAAAACCTTTTTGCATGAAACAAAAGGGGATCCTCACTATAACAGACGCTCCGGACATAATAGAGCAATTCTCCAGACCTGAAAATGTACAGAACTAGTATATCTAGAAAACGACAGTTGCATGCAGTCAAATCAGCTTCGGATTTGGATGAACAACAGATGCGGCCCTCAAAATAGCTCTGATACCATGTAGGAAATTACAGGGTAAGTTCCATAGATCAAAAACCAAAGGTCACCACTCACAAACAGATCACAAATCAATACACAAGTATTATCACTGGTTAAAACCCTCGAAGAGAGAAACAATCCACAGCCTGAGCCAACGCGGCCACTTCAGGAAATATATTAATATAAAAAGAAAAGTTACATATGTTTCTCTCATAAATGGTTATCGGAAAAATGACCCTCCATTCTCTTTAAATAGAGATCATGGACCAATCGGGTGTCAAGCCATGGATTAAGTGTCGTTAATACCGAGGAGAGAGTGAACCGTCAGATCACTACAAATTGTGACTGTCGGATTATAAGTTACAAATGTACATAGTAAAGAAACACACTTTACCTAACTCTACACTAGACTAAGTTATTTTTAACTATTTCCTATGTGTCGGAATATCCTAACACTATTTTCCAACCGTTAGATCCTAATCAATCAAATCCGACGACTGATAAGCCTTCTCGCATTCCCAAAAGTCTGACCTTTAACTTTACCTTGACCTTGCAAAATGTGAGTTTTCAGAGCCCCTCTCCTGGCTACGTGGCCAGATTCTATTCGATCGTATTCTTAGAAAAAATACTGCCCAATTGCTTTAACTCATGCAAAAACCATTCAGTTGTATTCAAACCCCTTGCAAAAGCCAACCTGTCATTTGAAATGACCCGCGCATTAATGTTTTAAATCATTGTTGGTTAAAACGCAAATAAGACCGCCCTATTATGCCTTTTCACCCTTTTCTGTTTCAATTTCCGAATACAGAGCTACTCTCGACCTATTTCAAAGCACAAATTACTCAACCGACCTTATTTCAAGTCCTTTTACCAGAATTCAACACTCTTTGTTGTCAAAGACACTGTAGAACCTGATTTGAAGCTTTATAAAGGCTAGTGAAGCCTCAAAGAACCTTCGCTGCCTCAGAAACCTTTTGCAAACTAGAAACCTCATTTTTTCCAAGATTTTCTCAGTGTTTAGATCTGTTTCTTAATCTAAAGAGAAAGTAATAAGTAATGGAATCATTTAGGAGCCTCTGCAGACCTGAAGAAAGCCCTCTTGCCTTCCAATATTTTTCTGCAGACCCTAGTCTTCTTTTCACAGAATTTTGAGGTCCTAAGATTGTTTTTTAACACAGAAGAGTACAATTTGATCAGTTTAAACCTTTGGAGACCATAAAACAGTCCCTATTGCCTCTTAAAACCTTCTGCACATTGTAAAAATCTTTCACAACATTCCTGAGAGGCCAGAGTCTATTTCTTGAATCAAAGATTAATCAATTGAGTAAAATTAACAAATAAATGGCTTCCAAAAGTATTGTAACTGTAAATCCTCTGCAACCTCCAGCTGTAGATGTGGAACATAATCCTTTAGTAGATAGAGACTTTAAAATTAATGACAGAATCACTGAGTGTAATATTCTTGAGCTCCACTGTTGGATCCATGACAAATCCATAGACCAAGCTGATGAAGTTTTCATTTGGGAGTCTAATTTTCCAAAGTATGTTGTCACACAGACTTTCCAGTGCCAAAAAGTGATTAGACTCTGTCAATCCTATTATTTCCCTGATCAGAGAACCCTAATTACCCCTGGAAAATAAATTTTTTCACCATCACAGCTGAGTCAAGTAACCAAATTCTGCAGATCCAACCTAGGCTAGAAGAAACCCCTTTGTCCATTGAGAATCTTACACAGTTAATAGTGTTAGGATATTCTGACAGATAGGAAATAGTTAAAAATAACTTAGTCTAGTGTAGAGTTAGGTAAAGTGTGTTTCTTTACTATGTACAATTGTAACATATAATCTGACGGTCACGATTTGTAGTGATCTGATGGTTCACTCTCTCCTCGGTATTAATGACACTTGATACATGGATTAACACCTGATTGGTCCATGATCTCTATTTAAAGAGAATGGAGGGTCATTTTTTCGGTAACCGTTTATAAGAGAAACATATGTAACTTTTCTTTTTATATTAGTAAATTTCCTAGAGCCAGCTCTTAACCCAGATTGTGTTGCGTCGTGCCCTATCTGACGTTGAGCCAAATGCAGCCTGCTCACGATCTTCAGCTAGCCTCACATGGCTACCCTGAAGCTGGATCTGGGGCCGCCTTATCCATCAGCAACAGCTGCAACTTCGAACAGTCAACAACCAGATGAGGAATCAGCTGCTTTTTCCTCTTTAATCAGTTCTTTGGGACCCCAACAAACCAGACCAGCAACCACAAAGTTTGAAAAAAAACTGGAATCCATTCCAGAAATATCTCTACCTCCATCTGTGCCAAGGAAAGTTGCGATCTCTCTGGTGGAAAAAGGACTAGTGGTTCCATTTATAGGACTATGGCCCTCACCCAAAACAGTGCAGAAATCGGTAAAGAGGAACTAGATCTAGTTTACACAAGGAAAAATCGCCATAAGATTTTGCGGCCGGGGATATTACATCTTTCATTTTGAGACTAAAAGTGATCGAGATCTCATATTCTGAAGCGGGCCTTACTTCATGGACACAAGGGGCTTGTACCTTAATCGATGGACTCTGGACTTTGATCCAGAACTGGATGTTCCAAACGTTATACCAGTATGGGTCAGATTGTCGCACCTCCCTCTCCACTTTTGGAGCAATGACTCAGTTCGTGCAATAGGAAACGGAGTGGGTAAATACATCGATAGAAGTGAACCCAAAGACAACATGCAGGCATGCGCAAGAATCTGTGTTGAGGTGGATCTAGGAAAGGGCCTCCCAGAAGCGGTTAAAATCAAGGTGGACAACTGGATCCACATTCAACAGCTGGACTACGAGCAAATCCCCTTCAAATGTAAGGTATGTCATGAATATGACCATTTCGCCAATAAATGCAGAAAAAGAGAGGAACCTGAAAAAAAGCATTGAAGAAACATCAAATCCAAAATGGGAACAAGTAAAAAAGAAGAAGACAGCTTCAAAGCCCACTTCAAGCTCTCATCCTCCTCCTCCGCCGGGATCTACCCTCCCCTCTCAACCAACCTCCCTCTTGGGGACAAACCCTTTTGACATCCTCTCATCTGCTCTCATTCCATCTAATCCGATCTCCACCTCCTCCCCCATTCACACCATCCTCGAATCTCCCACCCCTACCCCCCTTGGCTCCCCTCATCAGGCGGACAAGCCTCTCCCTCAAAACCTGGACTAAATCCTCACAAGAAACCAAACAAAATAAACCCCTCAAAACACTGAGAATACAAAAAAAAGTTGGAAGGAGATCAAACAAATAAATAAGAGATGAAGAAGCAAAAAAAGATATCTCATTGGGAACACAATAGGGATTGGAGAATTTTCTAGAAAAAGGACCAAAGAATAAATAAAAAGTATAGAAAGCAAACAAAGAGAAGGGTCCTACAGCCTCCCAAAATAGTAAATAATGATATTTGTCTCTTGGAATTGTAGAGGGTTGGGTCACCCCTCCAAAATTAAATTTTTAAAAGACCTAATTAAAAGTGAAAAACCTGACATCCTCTTAATTCAAGAGACAAAGCTAAGCAGTCAAGAAATTGATATGATCATAGAAAAATCTAGAATCTATGAAGGACAAGAAATATCAGCTAATGGAGCTTCAGGAGGGATAAGCACTATATGGAAAAAAGGGAAATGGAAATTGCACCAACACACAAAAAAATACCAATGGATAAACACTAAATTGGAGAATGTTGAAACTGGCAGGAAAGCCAGCATCTACAACATATATTCCCCCAACCACTATAAGGACAAGGAAAGATGTTGGCAAACCTTAAAATATAGCACTGGGGATTACAGTGAAGAAAACCTTATTGTTGGGGGAGATCTAAATCTAATACTCAAAGATGAAGAAAAAAGAGGAGGGAACTTCTTGCCGGATCCAAGTAGAGAAAATCTAGAAGAGATAATGGAACAAAGTAACCTTCTTGATACCCCCCCTAAAAATGGGAAATACACCTGGGATAACATAAGAATAGGTAGGGAAAACATCAAGGAAAGGTTAGACCGGATCCTTATCCAAGATAATATGATAGTCAACTACAGTAGAGCAGCCTCCAGAATTATCCCCTCAGCAGTTTCTGACCATAAACCAATTTTGATGGAGTTGGGCATGGCTGAAAACTATGGACCATTGCCCTTCAGATATAACTAGCTTTGGGGAAGCAGCGAAGAAGCACAAAAAGATGTGGAAAAGGTATAGAGAAAAAACATCAGCGGATCCCCCACTCATATATGGGAAACAAAAATAAAAGCTACAAAAGTAAGCTTGAAAGATTGGGCAAAAATCAGATATAAAGAACCACACAAAGAGAAAGAGGGCCTCAAAAATGAGCTAAAGCAGATTCAAGAGGAATTGTAAAGCAATGAAAGCACCATAGAAAAGCAAGCTCGAGAAAAATAAGTTCAATGGAAAATCTACAGAAACAACAGAAAAGAGGAAGAGACTTGGAGGCTCAAGTCTAGACAGTTATGGATACAAGCTGGAGACAAGAACACCTCCTTCTTCCGTAACTCAGCAAAAACCAGAAATATAAAGAACAACATTGAAAAAATTACAGGAGGAGAAGGACAAGAGGAAATAAAAAATGAGGCCTTCAACCATTTCATAAATCTTCTCACAGCTCCAAATAGCCAGGCAAATCCTGAAGAGTTTCTGAGACATATCCCTAGAATTATTGACAATAGCAGCAACATCTCTCTTACTAAGGAAGTTATGGAAGAAGAAGTAAAGGAAGCTGTTTGGAACCTGCAACCGGACAAGGCTCCCAGACCAGATGGTTTTCCGATAGCTTTCTACAGAACCTTTTGGTACACATTAAAAAGGATCTACTGAAAATGATAAGATATGTAATGAGAAAAAGAAAGATTGGAGGATACACCAGTTCAACCTTCTTGGCCTTAATACCCAAAGATCCCCGACCTTCTACTCTAAGCCGCTTCAGGCCCATATCCCTTTGCAACAATTCTTATAAAATTATCTCCAAAATTATAGCTGGCAGGCTGAAAGCCCTCCTCCCCTACCTAATCACTGAAAACCGAGGGTTTGTTTCCAATAGGCATATAGTGGACAATATCATCTTAGTTCAAGAAGCCATTCATACCAGTATCAACAACAATGAAAAAGGCTTCATTCTAAAAATGGATATGGTGAATTCCTTTGATAGAGTTAACCTCTCCTTTCTTGCAGATGTTCTAAAAGCATTTGGCTTTTCAGAAGAATTTGTTGAATTAATACAAGCATGCACAATGGGCCCTTGGATAGCTCCACTCATCAATGGCAGGCCGTGCAAATTCTTTCAAAGCTCAAGGGGTTTAAGACAGGGATGCCCCCTATCCCCCTTCCTCTATATCATAATGGCAGATTCCCTCAGCAGAAATTTGGAACAATGCAGAAGAAGCTCCACTCTAACAGGCCTTTCCATAAGCAGAGGAACCAAAAGAATTAATCACTCTCTGTTTGCAGATGATACTCTTCTAATGGGAGGAACATCCTTTATAGTGGCAAGAAGATTCAAATCCATCTTGGACAGCTTCATGGAGGTCTTTGGAGGCATGGTCAACAATGGAAAAAATTGTTTGTATAGCTGGAACACTCCCACAAGGACCCTGCAGAGAATGTCACAAATTCTGAATATTCCTTTCCAAAATAGCTGGGACCATTTTCAATACCTGGGGCTACCAATTAGCAAGAAAAACATGAAGAACGAGATATGGAGCAAATTTGCAGAAAAAATGAAAGTAAAAATCTAGGCTTGGGGAATGCTCTGGCTAAACCAAGTAGGCAGAATTACGCTAATAAAATCCATACTAGTAGCTTTGCCTCTATACCAATTTGCACTTATATCGGCCCCTGCAAGCATCCACAAACAAATTGAAATAATTGTTAGAAGCTTCTTATGGCAGGGAGGGAAAAGGGAAAAAAAGAAATTTAGCCTGATAAATTGGAAGCAGGTAACAGCTTCATACAAATAGGGGGATCTCTCCATAAAAGTTCCAGGATTGATGAACACAGCACTAGGAAGTAAAATAACTTGGAGATTGCTTACAGGGGAAAAATCATGGTGGAAAGCTACCCTTGAAGCTAAATATCTCAATGGACCAAGAACCATGATTCTAGAAAAGAACCCTCTGACAAGGCCTTGCACTTAGATATGGAAAGCAATCACAAATGCAACTCAACTCATCAAAGATCATATCACTATGAGACCGGGAAATGGGGAACAAACAAACATCTGGAAAGATAGCATAATGGGACACCCACCCTTGGGGAACAATCCAAGTACAAAGGATTTAAAAGAATGGATGATAAAGGAAGGCCTTCACAAGTTGAATGACATTTCCACCTAGGAGATAGACGAAGACTGGAAACAATGGACCAAACCCAATCTTCCACGCGACCTTACAGATCAATGGAAACAATTAATAGCTCTATTAGCAGGGGTAGCCCCAATAGACAAAAATAAGAAGGATATTCACATATGGGAGCCAACAGGAGGAGATTATACGGTCAGAACAGGATACCAAAAACTTCATGAGAAGCAAAACCATCATGACTGGAAATACTGGAGATTAGCATGGAAGGTTGAATCCCTTCCCAAAATCAAAATTTTTTTGTGGACTTTACTACACAGCAAAGCTCTAACTGTAGAGAATCTAAAAAGAAGAGGAATCAGTGGGTTGTCTCAATTCCCACTATGCAAAAAGGAGGAAGAAAAAATTCAACACTTATTCCTGGAGTGCTCCTTCTCAAGAAAATACTGGGAGGTAATGGTGATACCCATAGCAGCAAATTTATTAGCAGATGGAAAAGTAGTTACCCACACTCCTTCAAAAACAAACAAATAATGAAGAGATTATGGAACAGCCTACCTTCATTCCTCTGCTGGCAACTATGGCTAGCAAGAAACAGAGTAATTTTCAAGGATAATACCCCAACAGTAAGCAAAGTCACACCAAAAGCATGGGGACTAATGGTGGAATTTCTCACATCAAAAGGGGTAAAAGGAATCAATTTGAGCCAACTCCAAGAAGAGGAAAGGAACTAGATCAGTTTTGTAGCAAGCAAGATCAACCAGATTCCTCAAATGAAAAACACAATGAGGCATCAAAACTGGAAAATAAGGAAAACTGAAGAAGATTTTCAAGCCTGAGTAAACAATCTAAACAAAGCATGCCTCTTTTTTGACGGTGCATCAAAAAAATCTAGGCAAAGCAGGAACTAGAGGAATAATATTGCTACAAAATCAGTCCACGCAGATACCTTACAATTGGGGTCTAGGCCAGAAGACGAATAACAAAGCAGAGGCCTATGGTCTATTACTAGGACTCAAAATTCTAAAAGAAAAAAAAAATCAGTGAAGCCATTATTTTTGGGGATTCAACTATCATTATCAAGGCAATGGCAACAAATTCTCTCCCAAAAAATTCAGGGCTAAATCAAATTTTGAGTAGAGCACAAAATATATCAAGGCAGACTGGTAATATAGAGTATTTACACATCTTGAGCAAGAACAAAAAATCAACAGATGAGCAAACAAACAAAGGAGTCAATCAGAATGTTGGACAAGCTCAAATTGGAGAAATCACAATACAAATTCCTATCCCTTGATCTACCCTCCCTCATCCATCATGACCAACAATCAAATCATATCAAATCAGAACTTCAAAGATGTCATCAAAATATTTCTTGAATATACATCCAAGCATTGTGTCAAAACTGGAATAATATATAATCTCTGCAATATCCTTAAAATCATTGCAAACAGTACTTCAAAATCCCTTGGAATCACGCCTCATGTGATCTCCTTGCAACCTTACTCTCTCATGTGCATCAATAAATTTCTTTCTGCCCAAACAACCTTTCATCTCTCCCTTTCGTTTTTATCTCTGTATGAGCCTTTTGCCTTATTTGTTGCATTTTCCTTCTTCTCCCCTTGGCTTTTCCTTCACTTTTTCCAACCCTTCTATACGCACAGCGCCCTCCTTTTCTCACCTACTCTTATCTTTCCTGCTTTTCTCCTAGCCCCCTCCACCAATCCTTTGCCTGCTCGCTTAAAGGCATCCCTGCTTTGCTCATTTGTGAGCTGGACATTCACATCCTCTCCGGAAACATCCACACATTTCAATCTGCATTATCACACATCCTCAATCAGCAAGAGAACATTTTCATCTTCAAAGAGAATAGCCCAAGGACTAGGAGCAGCACAGCAGTGGGCTTAGACAACGAAACAAGGAGCAGACAATTCAAATAGCATCAACAGCAAAAATTCAAAGATGGACCCTATGGAGAACAGAGCACATCCTTGTGTTTTCTGCAAGTCACACCGAATTGTGATTGAAGACCTCAAGAACCAGATTCTGCAATATAAAGAAAAATCCAAAGCAGAAATGGCCTATATGAGATTGCAATGGAAGACATGCAATGAAGAAATAAGGACATTAATGAACAACTGCAGTCATCTACAGGAATCACTAAATATTATCAAAGAAGCAATGAGTAAAAAGTCGGAGCAAGGTTCCACATCAATGGACCAAGGAAGCAGGCGACGTGGAAGCGAGAATACTGTCAACAAATAGCTCATCAAAGCTCTGGTCACTCATGAATCTAATTTTAATTTACAGTAGCACACATATTTTATTATGAAAGTCAAATGTATTTTTTTATTACTTCAGTTTGTCAAAGAGTATAGTTCCAATGTAACCGCCTCCAGCTCTAAAAGGAGGAGAGAAAAATGGAAATCAAGTAGCACATCCCAAGAAATAGCCCCCAAGTAGATCTCTCTTTGCATCAAACTTGGGGAATTTTGTAATGGAGAAGTTTTTCTCCTCTCCTCTTTTTTAGAAATATAACATAACCGACCTTGTTAGAAAAAATAAAAATAAAAATAAAAATAAAATTCCTGAAGTGGTCGTGTTGGCTCAGGTCGTGGATTATTTCCCTCTTCGAGGGTTTTAACCACACGATAATACTGGTGTATTGATTTGTGATCTATTTGTGAGCGGTGACCTTTGGTTTTTGATCTACGAAACTTACCCTGTAAGTTCCTACATGGTATCAGAGCTATTTTGAGGGCGCATCCGTTGTTGATCCAAATCTGAAGCCGGTTTGACTACATGCGACTGTCGTTTTCTAGATCTACTATTTTTGTACATTTTCAGGCCTGGAGAACTGCTTTATTGTGTCCAGAGCGTCTGTTACAATGAGGAGCCCCTTTCGTTTCATGCGAAAAGGTTTTCGGTTGCCCAAGTTATGACAGTTTAGATCTGGAGGTATAAAGTATCTGTTTTGTAGTTATATTTGTTAATAGTTCTTCTTATTTCAGTTCCCTCTGTTTATTTCAATTTTTAGGTTTTATTTATTTTCCGGATCTATGCCCTCTTCTCTGTGTATTCTCTTTTCTCTGCGCTATGTGCGATCTCGACAAATTATAAATAGGAAGAAGGGATTTTTTTACTACGTATGCTCTTTCCCCGCGTCTTTGTGTGATCTCGGGAATCATAAATAGTGAAAAAATAGATAGTTGTCGGTAAGGGTAAACGAAAATCTAACGTTTTTTCGTAAGGCTTGCATTTCATTTTTTTTGCTTGGATTTTTGTGCTTTTTGTGCAGGAAAAAGCACGCACACCGAAGAAGAAGAAGAAGAAGAAAAAAAAAAACCTTCCTCTTTTCAAACAATTACAGAATCCTTTTACTATCTCACTTGGTGAGAAGTTGGTCTATGAGAATAGAGGTCTTGGGTTCAAGTCTCTTTCTCAAGCTTCTTTTGTAAAAAGTTTTTTGTTAAAGGGGTGGGATTTTTTTTTTTAAGTTGAACTTCATCATCAAATTTCAAACCGTTCCTGTAACTATTCGACATCTACAACTCAGTTTTTTCAAAAAGGCATAAATTATTCATCCGGAAGCTGTTTTTCTTTAATTGGCCTAATTTTTCGAGATATTTCCATTGAAGCGGTTAGTTTCAACTTTTTTCAGCTTCGATTTTAAAAAAAATGGAAAGTGCATGTCTGACTATTCTTAATAGCAGCCAATGGCTACCTCACATGGTAGATATACTTAGAAGTAAAGGGCTTTATAGAATAGCCACATGACAAGAAACTAAACCTTTCGATGATGATAAAGTCGCTAAATAGGAAAATAAACAAGATCAAGCACGAGGGTTGATAGGAATGTCCATTGCTCAAGATCTTCGATTTCATATCCTTGAAATTGACACCCCTGATGAAGCCCTGAAAAAGCTAAATACTGTTTTTGGCATTCAAAATCAAATCAATGCCCACCAGCTTGAAAATGAGTTGCTTACTTTGGACCCCAATAATTTCTCCTCCATTGAATATTTTTTGTCCAAATTCAAGACCCTTAGACTTCTCTTAGAAGGTTGTAAGGTAAAAAAGGACGATGGTAGCCTCATCTATTCCATTCTTGTTAAACTTGGCCCTGCATACTCTGTGTTTGTTTCCACCTTCCATTCCACTAGAGAAGCCATCATTTCTTCAGGAACCGCCTACAAGAACCCCTCTTTTGATGCCTTTTGTGGTTCTTTGATAAGAGAACAAGAAAAACTCTTACACCTTGGTCTTATCACTTCTAGAAACGCTTCTAAGAAAGCCTTAGCAGCCCAACAGCAACCATATCAAAAGAATCCGAAGAAGTCATATCCTAAAAGGTATGGTCCGAAACCAAACAATGGTCCTAAGAAATTTCCGCCGCAAACTGAAAAAGCAACTCAGTAAAATGATAAGGCAAATAAAAACAAAGGGAAGAAGACAGATAGACATTGCAACTTTTGTAATCATGATGGCCATATAGAGCCTAAATGTTTTAAGAAGATGGAAGCCTTAGAAGTAGCAATGAAGAAACACAACATCAATTTGGAGCACTCTTCACCTTCAGCCTTAGGAAACTTTATGCTTGTGGTTTTCAAGCATCAAGATCTGGTTATGCACTAAATTTATCTTCTTCTTCTCATTCTCATGAGTGGCTCATTGATTCTTGAGCTTCTTACCACATGGCCAAAAATAAAGCCATGTTTTCTTCTTTAAATGATTGTAACACCAAAGATATTTATGTTGGTGATGATAGATCTCTTAGTGTTGTAGGATCTGGAACCATTCATCTAGATAATGGTCAGTTTAATGATGTACTATGTGTTCCTACCTTGTCATGCAACCTTCTATTTGTTTATAAGATAACTCATTCAGGTGAAGGGAAAATATTAGAATTCTCACCTCATGATGTTGTAATCAAGGACCTCAAAAATCCTAAACATGTTTTAGCTATTGGCATTGTTTATGATTCCACAAGGTTGTGTAAGTTTGACAACTTTGGGTCATCATGTCTTCCCTCCGTTTTTGTTTCTCATAATGTTGAAGTGAGCAAACTTTGGCATCAGCAATTTGGTCACTTAAACTATCTCTCTCTTCAAACTCTATCTAAAGAAAATATGGTGAGAGGTCTTCCTATGGTATCTTGCCGAGATGGTGTTTTCTCCGGATGTGTACTAAAAAAAAATCATCGGGATAGTTTTGACAAACGTGCCTCTTGGCATGCTTCAGCCCATTTGCAGCTTGTGCACAGTGATTTATGTGGTCCACTTCCTGTTGTTTCTTTCTATGGTTGCAAGTAATTATTAATTTTCATTGATGATTTTTCCAGACACACTTGGGTATACTTCTTAAAACTCAAGAGTGAAGTTTTTAACATGTTCTTGGCCTTTAAGACCTTTGTTGAAAAACAATTTGGACATCAAATTCTCAAGTTAAGATTAGACAATGGAGGAGAATATGTTAACAACAAATTTTTCAACTTCTGCACTGAGCATGGCATTCAATTGAAAAATATTGTTCCATATACTCCACAAAAAAATGGTGTAGCTGAAAGGAAGAATCACAACTTAAAAGAAATGGCTAATAGTATGCTTCAATCTAAAGGACTTGGTCTCAATTTTTGGGCAGAAGCCATTAACTGTGCAAATTACATTGTAAATCGCACTCCTACAAAGGTTTTAAAGAATATAACTCCAGAAGAAGCTTGGAGCTCAATCAAACTAGATGTAAGTCACTTTCGTGTTTTTGGAAGTGATGCTTGGGCCTATATTCTAGATGTGAAACATAAAGCCTTAGCACCTAAGAGTGAAAAATGCATTTTTGTTGGATATTCTAAAGATGTCAAAGGATATAGACTTCTTCAACCAAAATCCAAAAATATAATCATTAGAAGAGATGTAAAATTTGATGAAAATATATCGGCTTGTGAGCATAGTTCGGCGGGTGTGCCACCTTTGGCCTGCGAGCCTGATTTGGCATATGTGCCACCTCTCTCTCTCTCTCTCTTCTATTTTTAATAGCATTCCTTCTAGTTAAGATGATGACATCGAGGATGAAAATCCTCCTCCACTTCCTGAAATTATTCCTTTTACTCCACAGCTTCCAAGATGGGTTCGCTCTACTCGGGATGTGTAAGGTTCCCAATCTGGACTGCTCAGCAAGACAGGCCTGAAAAACGCATTTTTCAGAGATGTGTGCTTCAGAAACTAGGACCAGCTCGTGGATTCCTTAGATAAGAGTATCTAATTTGATCAGAGTATCTAAGACCGAAATCCAAGATGAGGCTCAAAATAAATCACTCTAGGTGGGTTAAACAGATCTCCCACACCTAGTTGTCTTCAGGAAGTTGCCCAATGAAGGGCTACAACAGTATAAAACACAATAATAGAGTATCAGGGAGCTAATAACTTTGAAATTTGTTTAGAAACACCTCAGCAGCAATTGCATGTACAACAGAAAGAAGAATATTAACTCTGCCGACAAAGGATGGGGGAAAAGCGGTGATTTTGGCCCTAAAATGAGTGTATTCAGAAATATGCGTAAAATTAAGGGAAATTGAAGGATTTTATTTCATATTAGGTTATGAGGGACCTATGATCAAAATTTCAGCTCAAAAAAATAATTCTAGCTCAGTTAAACAATTCCCCCTTCCCCAACTAGGCTTTAAAACCCTAATTTCCCAAGACTTAGATTATGCAGAATTTTTTGAAGCTTATGCAGCATGGATTTCTGAAGATGAAATGTGTAATATGATATGAAAATTAGTAAATCATCTTATTTTCATGGCTTATGCAAAATATATGAAAAATACATGAGATTTCCATGAATAAACCCTCAGTTTGAGGTGTTACAACACATGAGATTACCCAGGAAACTCTTCAGTGTAATTTTCAGAGGCTGAAGCTTCATTTTATTATAAATCATATCTAAAATATATCCTTGCATGAAAATAAAGATCTAAAACATATCTGGAACCCAAAGAGGCTCTTTATTACACTCCCCTTGGGGAACTCAGCAAATGATGGACAACAGTGAGTAGATATGAGATCTAAGTCACAGTTATGCAGCAGTATTCAGAAATTATATAGTAAATACATTAGAAAATAAATCATATCTGAAGGTTACATGGATTGGTTGGCCAATCCATGGATCACCACAGTGAAAGGAAGGATCCTTTCCACTAGAGATCTCTCCTCCAAGAGAACTCCAAAACCTTTGTAATTATGCTCTCCAAGATTTACGCAGATCAGGGAGAGAAACTGCGATGTCTATGATAATATACACTTTGGCCTGATGCCAAGATCTAAAACTGAGCTCAAGTTGATACTACACTCTTCCAGGAGGATAAATGGCTCACTCACTAAGAAGAGATGATAGTAAGATCTAGATTTGAGTAGATCTAGATTCCACTTGCTGCAACTCACTTAGACAGGGAAACCCTCACTGGATTTACGCTGTCAAAGAGAGATGGAGCTTGGCCATATGCCATATAGTGGAGAAGAAGCACAAAATCTTCCAAGAGCTACTCAATGGAAGGATGGAGAACCCCCACAGGAGACCCTCTCTAGTCTCTTGCTAAAAAGCCCGGAGAACTAGAATTTGTCTAAGCAGACAAATTCTCCAAAATCATAATACATTCAACAACCTTTTCTTGAGCCTTATCCTTCCTTTTATAAGATGAGGATGTGCAAAACCCTAAACCACCTCAAATGAATTGACCCCTTTCACATGGGATCCTCCTTCCAGAACTGCGCTGGGTCTTCAAAGTGATTCAATGTATCTGGTCTGCTTAGTTATTTGGTCCTGTTGACCCAGTCAAGTGGCTCAATCCTGTTCACACACAAGTGCCTTTTATTAAGAAAGACCTTATTTGTCTCTGTTCACATTGGGCATTGATTTATTTTTATGTTTTAGGAGTTTTTCATGTCCTCCTTTACATTTTATTCATCAAAAAATAAAATTAAAAACAGAATGAAATATTCCTATTAACTTGGGCTAATTAGGAATATTACAGTCCTCCCCTCCAAAATGTTGCTTGTCCTCAAGCAACTGTAAGGATAGAACTGAAGAGCCTCTCCTCTTCTCCTTGTAGCATTTCCAAATGATATGTTTCTCCAAAGTAAAAGATGCCTTCTCAACAATATGCCCTCAAGTTGTTCCTCCCATGTGTATAAGCATGCCTTTGGTAAAATTCCCAAATGGCTCTCATCATGAAAAGTAGAACATACATGGAAACAAAAATATGGGATCTAGAGGCCTTCTTGAGGCATGGAATCAGAAATATGTTGGGAATCATCATCCCCATGTGAAAGCTCCATCCCCAATCTATCATCCACAAAAGGTGAGTTACCCTCCAACATAGTAACTCATGAAACATATCTTCCACCTTAAGCTCCTGCAAAGAAGGTGGCCTGCATGGCTAAATTTGTGGGATCAAATTGTCCATCCCACTCTGCCTCTCTCTCCACTTATGATATGTGTGGAGCTGATGCTGACCTTGAGCTGAAATACAATGGTCCTCAAAGATGACCCAAGTTACTCCATCAAATAAATCATCCATGAGGTGCCTCCTCAAATAACTCCAGATCTCCCGATGGTTCCTCCCATAAGAAGATAAGAGGTGTAGCATGGCAATCATGTTCTGCCCATTGTTTCTCCTGAAACATGAAACATTCGAAGTATGGATAATCATACTCCCAATGGGCACCATCATCTCTTGTGCCACTCCCCCAATAGAGCTTCCCATCATCATAAGAACATCATCAGTATATGGAAGCATGAACAAATGAAAACAAGTTTCCAAGTGACAACTAGGGGGTGGAATCTTGTTCCATATGTGGAACCAGCGCAATGCATCCCTTGCCTCCATCATATCATAGTGCAACAAATGTATTTTCAGCCACTTGTTTGCTGCCACATTCATCTTACAAAATGAGATCATGAAAGTACAATTTGGTGCCAATGGTGCACACCATAAATCATGTGACATTCCCCCACAAACCACAAATAAAATGGCCAATATCAATGCTGCAAATGGCCTCAAGTTCATCATAATACAATAAACAAGAAGGAAAGACCCTCCTTGGTACACTATGCTGCTCAAAAAGATAAAGGAGTAGAATTCATAAAGAAAAAATATACATCCTTCATCATGTACCTTGGTCATTGAGTTGAAATGGCTCAATTGCAAGTTCTCCCTCACTTCAAATGAGTAGGGAACTGGTTGTGCCAACCTCCTCATCATCTTCTGGGCTATGCATATCCCCATATGTTGATATGCATCCAGTTGGATGCCCTCACAATTAAACTCATCCAATAAAGAATGGTATGCATTAGAACGCATGGGAATAAAGCTCACCAATGCTGCATGTGGATCCCTCTCCTGATGCTTGAAAATCCAAGTTAGGAAAATCATAGCAAATAAGATAATAATAATGTAATAGATGTCTCCATCCACTACTTCATCATACTCCTCTTCTACATGCCTCCATAGTGCATCATATGTGAAGTGATCCTGGGAACACTCCATCAAACATACCAAGCTCCCAAGTGACAGCGTTATTGGCTCTTGCATTGAAGCTTCTGTCATCTCATAGCTTCTCCTTTTGACATCCCACATGTCAAAGTCATCATCAAGCATAATTTTGTTGTATGTGAGAGATCCCCTCCAAAGTGGAAGTAACTCCTCATCCTCCAAAGCCAAAAAGTAGTCGCTTTGCACCATGATAGTGCCATCTCCTACTCTTGCAACATCATGCAAAGTATGGAATGATATCAGCCCATACTTCCTCAATAGCAACCAAAGCAACAACAGCTCTAGTTGCCTCCTCACACCATCATCATATAGATCATGGAGTAACAACATAGTAAAATATATGAAAGAGATCACATCACTCCAATATACTCGAACTCCTTGCTGCCATATGATGTAAGGGTCTTGCCACATGCCCTTAGAAAGAGGATGATGACCAAACTCCTTCAAGAGTAACCAATGCAGTCTTGCATCCTGCTATCCAGTATCATAGATCTGCAAGTAGCCAGCTTCTTGCTCTCCATCCACATCCACTCAACCAATTGTGGATGTCTCCTTCCACCCTTCATCCTGGTACTCCTCCCATGAGGGCTACCATCATCCCAAATCAAATTTCTGCATTTCATGGGATCTTGAAATGCAATCTTCTTGAGGATCAATCTGACCCTATGAGGACCCAAATAGGTGGTAGGAAAAAACCTCCCATCATGATGTGCATGGCTCAAGAAATGTCCAACACAGTCATGAGAGATGTTATCCATTCGAAGATGTCCTCCATCTACTCTCTGCTCCTGTGAGAAGGGAAGATCCTCCTCAAACTGTTGAATAACTTTTCACTCCATGATGTGCTAAAGTGCACCTCCAATGAATTCTTCCCATGAGGTCTTCTCATGCATGGCCTTCCAAAACCAAAGGGGCCTTGGATTTGCTGCAAGTAGAAGTTTCTCTTTGAGCAGGGGTGTGCTCATTGAGAAAGGGTCATATAGAAGGGAGAAAGGGTTTCTCACTTCAAGATGTCTACCATCCATCATTCCACCCTCTATTGCTTCATGAATGAAGCTTCCATGTGAATTCTCCAATGAGGAATGGCTCCTCTCTTCTTCCTCACTGCTTTTGCACAGCGCAGTGCAACTCTGTTGCTCTAAATCAACAGTATGCAAAGATGTAGTTCCCTCTTCCTCTAGCTGAATGAACTGAGGTAAAGCTAGAGTCTCCTTGGAGGCTCTAGATTTAGCTTTGTATTCACTTAGAATCTCATATTCCAAGTGTCCTATATGTCTCGTGTCTTCTCCTCTTTGAGAATAGGAAGTGCATGGCTCTTCCTCTTCTTGAAACCCTCTAGGAATTTCACTGCAACTCTTCATCTGCTTAACCTCCTGGGGGAGGTCCTTGCTGGATCTGAAAAATGAGGAGAGAAAGCTCATATTCTTCATCATTTTTATCTTCTTTTGTCTTCTTAGGCTGAGACTCACAAGCTGAGCCAAGAAAGATTCTCTGATACCACTGTAATGTTCCCAACCTGGACTGCTCAGCAAGACACGCCTGAAAAAACACATTTTGCAGGGATGTGTGCTTCAGAAACTAGAACCAGCCCTTGGATTCCTTATATCATAGTATATAAGACTGAAATCCAAGAGGAGGCTCAAAATAAATCACTCTAGGTGGGTTAAACAAATCTCCCACACCTAGTTGTCTTCAGGAAGTTGCCCAATGAAGGGCTACAACAGTATAAAACACAATAATAGAGTATAAGTGAGATAATAACTCTAAAATGTGTTTAGAAACACCTCAGCAGCAATTTCATGTACAGCAGCAAGAAGAATATTAACTCTACCGACAAAGGATGGGGGAAAAGTGGTGATTTTGGCCCTAAAATGAGTGTATTCAAAAATATGCAAAAAATTAAGGGAAATGGAGGGAGGTTATTTCATATTAGGTTATTTGGGACCTATTCACCGAATTTCAGCTCAAAAAAATAATTCTAGCTCAATTAAACAGCTCCTCCTTCCCCAACTAGGCTTTAAAACCCTGATTTCCCAAGACTTAGATTATGCAGAATTTTCTGAAGCTTATGCAGTGTGGATTTCTGAAGATAAAATGTTTAATATGATCTTAAAATTATTAAATCATCTTAGGTTCATGTATTATGAAAAATATATGAAAAAGACAGGAGATTTCCATGAATAAACCCTCAGTTTGAGGTGCTACAACACATGAGATTACCTAGGAAACTTTTCAGCGTAATTTTTAGGGGCTAAAGCTTCATTTTATTATAAATAAGATCTACAAAAGATCCTTGCATGAAAACAGAGATCTACAACAGATCTAGAAGCCAAATAGGCTCTTTATTACACTCCCCTTGGGGATCTCAGCAAATGATGGACAACAGTGAGTAGATCTGAGATCTAAGTCATGGTTATGCAGCAGTATTCAGAAATTATGTAGTAAATACATCAGCAAATAAATCAGATCTAAAGGGTACATGGATTGGTTTTCCAATCCATGGATCACCACAGTGAAAGGAAGGATCCTTTCCACTAGAGATCTCTCCTCCAGGAGAACTCCAAAACCTCTGAAATTATTCTCTCCAAGATTTACGCAGATCAGGGAGAGAAATTGCGCTGTCTATGATAATATACACTTTGGCCTGATGCCAAGATCTTAAACTGAGCTCAAGTTGATACTACACTCTTCCAGGAGGATAAATGACTCACTCACTAAGAAGAGATGATAGTAAGATCTAGATTCCACTTGCTGCAACTCACTTAGACAGGGAAACCCTCACTGGATTTACGCTGTCAAAGAGAGATGGAGCTTGGCCATATGCCAGATAGTGGAGAAGAAGCACAAAATCCTCTAAGAGCTACTCAATGGAAGGATGGAGAACCCCCACAGGAGACCCTCTCTAGTCTCTTGCTAAAAAGCCCAGAGAACTAGAATTTGTCTAAGCAGACAAATTCTCCAAAATCATAATACATTCAACAAACTTTTCTTGAGCCTTCTCCTTCCTTTTATAAGATGAGGATGTGCAAAACCCTAAACCACCTCAAATGAATTAACTCCTTTCACATGGGATCCTCCTTCTAGAACTGCACTGGGTCTTCAAAGTGGTTCAATGTATCTGGTCTGCTTATTGATTTGGTCCTGTTGACCCGGTCAAGTGGCTCAATCCTGTTCACACACAAGTGGCTTTTATTAAGAAAGCCCTGATTTGTCTCTGTTCACATTGGGCATTGATTTATTTTTATGTTTTAGGAGTTTTTCATGTCCTCCTTTACATTTTATTCATCAACAAATAAAATAAAAAACAGAATGAAATATTCCTATTAGCTTGGGCTAATTAGGAATATTACATGATGTAGCAGGTTCTCTTGTAGGTGACCCTGCAGCGATGACGTACACGTTCTCAGTTCGAAAGAGCCTCTTCCTTATTGGCTCAAGTTCCAGAAAATCCTGATCCAGAAACCTTTGAAGAAGCTTGAGAAGAGAGGAATAACCTGTTTATGAGTTTTTTGTTAATAACCCAACGTTTCGGACTTCCCAAGTGAGTCCATCATCAGGGGTGAGCATCCAATGTTCTTTGAAATGTTGAGAGAAATTAGGGCAAAAAAAAAAAAAGGTGGAATAAATAGTAATTTGGGAGGAGTTCTCAAAAGGTCGGTTTGAATAGTGATTTTAATTTTAGAATATTTTTTATTTTTTATTTTTTATTTAAATTTATTTATTGATTTTTATTTTTAATTTTTATTTATTTATTTATTTATTTTTTAATTAATTAATAATATAATGTATATGATTTATGTTTATGTTACAAAATATGTGTACAATAATTAAACTACTAATTATGTTTATAATCCTATAGTACAAATTATATAAATAATATAATTTATGTTTATGTTACAAAATATGTGTACATTAATTTTTGTATTAATTAATAATATAATGTATTTTATTTATGTTTATGTTACAAAATATGTGTACATTAATTAAACTACTGATTATGTTTATAATCTTATAGTGCAAATTATATAAATTAATATATATAATTAAATAATTTATTATTGTAGTTTGTTTTTAATTTAATTAAATAATTCATATCATTAATTAGTTTATTAATGGATTTTGCTTTATATTAATTAAATTCTTATTTCTGACTTATACCTTTGAAATGAGAGAAAATTGGTTCTACTAAATAAAAGAATTCACATATATATATATTAATAATTTTCATTTATATTTAATTAATTAATTGATTAATTTATTTGTTTATTTATTTGTTTTAGATAATTAATTAATTAATTAATCAATTAATCAATTAATTAATCAATTAATTAATCAATTAATTAATTAATTAATTAATTAATTATTTATTTATTTTTTATTTATTTATTTTTAACTTAATGTGGGTGGACCAACTAATTATTATTTTTTTATGTTTTTCAAGAGGTTTTGATGTATCAAGGGTTTCCAAGTGTCGCTAATAATAAGACCATCATCTTGGTTTATGTTGTTTTTTCTTTTTTCAATTTCGATGGCCTCTTTGATTTTCCTCTTTAGGTAATGGCCCTCCTTAGAGACAAGTTTGGCATCCTCCATTCGTATGTAGTGTGAGGATGAGAATGCATGCTTTGCCAAGGCGGATTTGGCTGTTCTGTTCCGGGATAAGTCTGCAGCATGCTCTTTTAGTCTAATATTAAGGGATCTTCTTGTTTCACCTATGTACTCTTTTCCACAAGAGCAAGGTATAATATAGACACCTTTTTGCAGTCTAGGGTTTATAGGATCGTTAGCAGAGTCTACCATTTTTAAAATAGTATTAGGAGGCGTGAAAGCAATCTTAATGTTATGCTTGTTAAGAACTTTAGATATTTTATCAGTTGTTCCTTTTATGTAAGGTAAAGAGATTTTAGGGATGTCAAAGGTTCCTTTTAAGTTATTCTTCCTAAGGGTTTGGTGTATAGTTTTATTGATGACATTTTTGTTGTATCCATTTAGTTGAAAGACATGACGAAGATGGTTTATCTCATGTTCTAGGAGGTGGGAGTCTGTAATTCTAGAAGCCCTAGTCGTTAGGGTTTTAATGATTCCAATTTTTTGACTAGGGTGGTGATGTGAGTCAGCATGAAGGTATCTATCTGTGTGAGCCTTCTTTCTATAAACTGCGGTGCTGAGTTTACCTTCTTTTTTTGTTAAGAGGATGTCTAGGAAAGGTAATTGGTTGTCTTTTTCAATTTCGATGGTGAATTTGATGTGTTCTGAGATACTATTAATGTGAGCTAAGAACTCATATAATTTCAAAATACCATGGGTCCATTTAGCAAAGATATCGTCTACATATCTTTTCCATTCTTCAGGGGTGAAGGGAAAGGAATTTAGGGCTATTTGCTCAAAATGTTCCATGTATATATTGGCAATAATAGGAGACAGAGGTGAGCCCATAGCTACCCCATGAGTTTGTTCATAAATAATTCCGTTGAAGCTAAAGAAAGATGATTTTATACATAATTTAAGGAGGTCTATGGTTTCACTATCTGTGATAGTTTTAAGAATGTTGATGGCTTCATCTATAGGAATCATGGTGTAAAGGGAGACAATGTCAAAACTTACCATGAGATCGTTGTCTTGCATGTCAAGGTTTTTGGCCCATTGAACAAAGGAGGCAGAGTCTTTGATATGAGAAGAGGTGTTACCAGCAAGGGGGCGAAGTTTTTTGGCAAGGTATTGTGCGAGAAGATAGGTAGGCGAACCAATTGTGTTGACTATGGGTCTAAGGGGGATGCCTGCTTTGTGCACTTTTGGAGCACCATATATTCTAGGTGTGATGGAGCTAGAAGGGGTGATTCTCTTTTTTATGATGTTGTCAAGAGAAGAGTCTTTTATTTTTTTTATAACTTCCCTAAGAATTTTAGTATTAGGATCTTTATTAAGAATTTTGTAGCAACCACTGTTGTTTAGATGGTCTTCCATTTTCTTATTGTATTCAACCCTATCAATTATTACCGTTGCATTACCCTTATATGCCTTTAGGATGATTATATTTTTATTGTTTTTTAGGTTTTTTAGGGCAAGTTTTTCTACTTTAGATAGGTTGCATGGAGGTGGCTTGGAATTTTTAAGAATTTTGACAGTTTCTTGTCTTATTTCTTCAGCTTCAATAAGGTTGAGGTCTCTTATTGCAATTTCTATGTTGCTGATTATATTGTCAACAAGAATTTTATTCGGGGTAATGGCAAACTTTAATCCTTTTTGAAGAAGGGACAAAGAGGCTCGGTCTAAGTTGATGGAGGAAAGATTTATAACGGTGGGATTATTAAAACCTATATTGTTCGAGTCATTGAGCGAAGGGATGTCGTTTCTGAAGACTGCAGGTTCGGTGAGGTTTCTAGACTGAGCGTTAAAGGAAACCGAAGACGAGTTAGTGGGAGTATTGGGGATAGAGGAGCATAAGATATCTGGTGCCGAGAAATTAGCTCCTATGATTGGATCACTGATATTTGTTAGCGCTGAATTCTTCAACAGGTTTTCGTGGGCATTAAATGCTGAGATAATATCTGGATCGCTGATATTCTTTGGCACTGAATTCTTCCACAGATTTTCGTGGGAATTAAATGCTAGGATAATATCTGAATCACTGATATTCTTTGGCGCTGAATTCTTCCTCAGATTTCCGTGGGCATTCAATTCTGAGATAATATATGTTGAATTCTCCATCGTAACTGCGTGTAAAAACCGATCTGTCTGCGCTAGAGGGACGGATTTCGAGTTTACGGGACCTATCTCATGCTGCGTGTTAACAATTTTAATGTTTGAGTTGTGCGAGTATGGGAGAGGTATGGTGGGTAAGTCATTAAGATCAACCGATTGGAGGCTTGGCGGGATAGAAGCAGGGTTTTTGGAAAAAACGGAGCCGGTCATCCAGATTGGGATGAAGCTATGAATTAATAATATCGTTCCTTATTAGCAAATAATACTTGGGATCTTATTCCTCTTCCAAAAGGAAGAAAAATTGTCAGATGCAGATGGGTTTATAAAACAAAGTTTGGACCATATGGAAAAGTGGATAGACATAAATCTCATCTTGTCGCTAAAGGATTTTCACAATTTGAAGGCATTGACTATACTGAAACCTTCTCCCATGTTGCCAAAATGAATTCTATACACCTTGTTCTTTCCCTTGCTGCCTCCTTTAAATGGGAATTCCAACAGATGGATGTTAAATCTACCTTCTTACATGGAGATTTTCATGAATAAATCTACATGGAACAACCCCCTGGCTTTATCCAAAATGACTCCAACCTTGTTTTTCACCTTAGGAAGTCTCTCTATGGTCTCAAACAATATCCTCAGGCTTGGTATGCCAAAATGGATAGTTTTCTATTAGATAATGGATTTTCTAGGTGTCATTCTGACAACACTGTCTACACCAAGAAAGTGGGTAAGTCCTCCACCATCCTTGTTCTTTATGTTGATGATCATATCCTTACTGGTAGTGATCCCAACCAGATAAACCATGTGAAGTCTATCATCAATAATAAGTTTGAAATGACAAACTTAGGACACTTGCATTATTTCCTTGGTCTTCAAGTCTTGCAATCCAACCAAGGTATTACCCTTTCTCAGTCCAAGTATGCTTGTAATCTTATACGCCACTTTCACATGGAAGATTGTAAGCCAACCCCTTCTCCCTTTCAGTCTGGAATCAAGATTTCAGTCACTTGTACTACACCTGAAGTTGATGCTACCTTATACCATCAACTTGTTGGTAAAATTCTATATCTAACTGATCTGAATGGAATGTATTAGTTTTGTTGTGCTAAGTATCCAAATAGTAACTAAATTATGTGCATAAGGTTCACTGAAGTTTGCAGGTGAAACAAATGGTTTTAACTTAGTTAAATAGATTTTTGTGTGAGGTAAAAGCATGTAAATTTCTTGTATAACACTGTGCAGCAGTATATAACAGAGAAATAAACATCACATGTAACAATACTCAGCAAATTTGATGAAGCAGTTCACCCCTCCTGGGCTACATCTGTTGGTCCAGCTCTGAATGGCATGTCCCTCATATATTATTGCTTAAAAATGGTAAGTACATGTGACAAAAAGCCTCAAATGGTTGTGCTCTCTATAAAAACAGCTTCAGAATGTTTGAAATAGTCAGGAATGACTATTCATTTGCAGAAAACAGAGAATGGATGCTCAAAACACTGAAAACACCCTAGTGGCATTAGTGGCTCCTTGACCTCTCTTGAAGAAAAACCTAGACAAGATAACCTCTGATGGCTCTGAAACCTCTGCCAATATGTTCAAAATTTCGAAATTAGCCAAAAATTACTATTCATTCATACAAAACGGTCGAATATATATGGAGTTATGGCCAAAATAATAAACTGCCCAATGTCCCTTAAAAAACTCCTCCAAAACTGGAGGAACTCCAGTTAACGCCGATAAAATAGCAACCGCCGCCGAACTTAGAGGTTCCACCGGCATCTCTGCCAGATAAACTGCCAGAACTGGCAGTGGCAATAAGTGTTAGTGGAGGCATGTGAACATGCGGCCAAATAACCGCCGGAGTTAACGGTTTGGAAAGTCGCCGGTGAGGTTGGAACCCTGAGGGACAAGGTTTCGTTAACCATGGCATTTAATTGTTATGAAACCACGCCATGTGAATGTCAGGGTTAACGTCGAATTTAAATGTCGCCGGTTTGTTTAAGGACATGGTCACGGCGCGTGGTCTCGTGGAGTGGGGGCTGGTCCCCTAGGGACTGGCCCCCTTTTTCCGCCGGTGTAGCACATTTCAAACTTCATATTAATGCGGAAATGTACAAGGGTAAGAAATACCTGGTAGCCCGAGCGGTCGGGCACGTGCAGTGCATGCGGGAAAGTCTAGCGTTTGAATCTCATAAACTCCAAAAACTTTTTTCATAATACCTTTGACCTTCGGCTTGGGGCCACGTGGCAGCCTCTGAGCTGGCCATGTGGCACCCGATAATTGGCCCATAAACCATAATAAAAAAAAAAAAATTTTTTGAAAAAATATTTTTCTTGAAATTTTTTATACGAAGTCAAATTTAGTCAAAGGTCCAGTTTTTGGAGTTTAATGGGCTTTTAAAACCTTCATAACTTATGCATACGACCCTTTTTTTGCTAACTGTTCATGGCGCCAGAAACACGGCAACGATACCTTTCCAATCGCTTATGTTGCAAACACTTTTGAGCACTTTCATTTTTGAGCATTTTTTAAAAATCGACATGATCATGTGATCACACCTCCCCATTGGGAAGCTTTTGGACCCCAAAATATCTCTGGACTATTGAACATGAAGATGAGGAGACTGTGTCCCCACTCTTCCAACCTTTATCCACTGAAATTTCCCCAATTTCATTAGTTTGAGCTTTTCATGAAACGACAAATTTTTCCTTGATTCCATTGACCATCCATTGTTGTTTTTGACATTTTCATGCTGCACATTTATTGAACTTGCAGAAAAACAACTTAAATTTGTAGTAAACATATTTTTTCTACATTGGCCTATAATCAAAGGAGACAGAAATTTACTCTCACCTTGCATCTTGTCCTTATGGTGATTTTTTGTTGAATTAGCCTTGAACTTGTGTCGATTCCTGACCAAGTTTCCTTGCCATTGTACCATGCCTCTCTAAAACCAGCAATGATCATTGTTGAATCTTGTGCCTTCTTTACTAAGTTGCTTTTCCCTCTCTTGGACCTTTTCAACTTCTTGCACTGACACTTTGTTTTCAGCATTGTTCAACACCAAAGTCGACTACTCCAACTGCTTGTCATCTTCTTTCAAAGACAACCTTCTTTCAAACTTAAACAACTCATTACATATATTAGCATTTACATGAAAAGGATTATATAAAACTTCTCTTTCTTTAATCATCATCAATGTCAAGTTTTGGCTTGCATTGACGAGCCTCTTCATCTGCCCTGCATTAATTAAAGAAGAGTCTTGTTTTTTGTGATGAGCTCTCACAATGTACTCTTTTCCATCTTTGAATAAATGGTACTTGTTATCATGGCGATGAAAGATAGCTTTCCTATCATACAAGTAAGGACTGCCCAACACCATACCTATTATATCAAGTGGAACAACATCTAATTCAACTGTGTCAATGAAATGTGTTGTTATTGCAAAACGCAACATGCACTTCTTTGAAACCTGTAAATTTGCATCCTTACAAATCCAACCAAGTGGATATGGTTTCGGATGTGGAATGGTCTCAAGATTAAGTTTCTTGAACAAGTATTCAGAGATTAAATTCGCTTGTGAACCACTGTCAAATAATGTGTCAACCTTGTTATGTTTGGAAATGGCTCTCACATGAAACAGTTCAATTCTTTTTTCTTCACTTGGAGCTTCTATGTGACAATTAGAAATACTAGAACTGGATTTATTTTCATTCTCTTTTCCCTTTATGTTCTTTAGTCCCATAGCTATGATTTTTGTTTCATCTCCTGAATCCGACCCTAGGTCTTGTTCAACTATTGCAACTGCCTTGCCTTTTTCCTTGGCTTTCTCTTTGGCTTTAAAACTTTCTGGTTTCAAATCTGGATGAAGTTTCCAACAATGGTCCTCATCATGGCTAGTTTTAGAACAGTGTTTGCAGAAGAATTTCCCCTTCTCTTTTCTAGTATTTTCATTTCTCTTTTTCTTCCATTTTCCTTTAAACTCACTTTCCTCATGCCCATCTAAATTTTGTTTTCCCCTTGCCTCTAAATGTGTGGCTTGAACACAAACCTCATCTAAGCTTGTACGGTTAAACATGAGAATTGTATGTCTTAGGTAGGTATGTAAACCTCCTACATACTTGAGCAAAGTATCTTGGCTATGCAAATATATTCCTAGTAAAAGAGCTCTTCTTCTAAATTCTTGAGTATACACTTGTACATTTTGTCCTTTCAATTGTTTAAAATATTTCTAGTCCATTATGGCTTTCTGCATGTGAGCTAATGGATAAAATTGTTGTTTTATTGCAGAAATGAATTCAATTCATGATAAGATAATCTTACCATATTTATTGATCTCCTCCTTTCTCTTGGCTTCCCACCAAACAAGAGTTGCACCTTCCATTCTCAATGAATCTAGTTGGATTTTGGTGTCATCATCATGAAAATTTTGAATTCTCAAATAGACCTCTAATTGCCTAATCCAATTATCTAGCTTTTCTGCATTAACTTCACCATTAAAAATCGGCAATTCAAACTTAACATCAAGTTTTAGAAAAGGATTTTTACCAGTGTTCTTTGACTTGTATGGCTGATGTACTGAAGATGAAGTAGAGGTTGATGAAGATGAAGCTGAGGGTGATGATGGCAACTTTCCACTATCTTCATTTCCTCCATTACCCTTCTTGGATTTATCTTCATCATTATGGCCTCCTGATGATCCCTGACCTTCCTTGTGAAGTTTGGATCCTTCTCCTTCTAGTATTTCATTCCTTTCTTAATAAAGGACTCTCACCATTTCAGTTAAGTCAAGGAATGCTTTCCTGAACACTCTTTCTTCCTCTTTGGGATCAACTTCTTCATGGATTTCTCCTTCTCTTGAAGTCATGCTTGTGGCTTATTTTGCTTCTCTTTGAGGTGAAATTGAAGGTGGAGATAATGGCACTCTTTCCCTCCTTGGCTGAGGATTACTTTGAATTTTCACCAATTGAACTTCTCCTCTCTTAAGCTTCAGCCTACTAAGCATTAAAAAACACAACAAATGCTGCCCCGGGATGGCTCTGCACAACTTGCAAGAGTCATTATGCAAACTGTTAAACAAATCCTTTGCACAAAGATTAAATAGAGAAAATACTCTAGTTTAACTCAAGCTCAACCCAAAGCTCAACCTGGCTCTGATACCAACATGATCTGAAGGGAATGTATTAGTTTTTTTGTGCTAAGTATCCAAACAGTAATTAAATTGTGTGCATAAGGTTCACTGAAGTTTGCAAGTGAAACAAATGGTTTTAACTTAGTTAAACGGGTTTTTATGTGAGGTAAAAGCATGTAAATTGCTTGTATAACATTGTGCAACAATATATAATAGAGAAATAAGTATCACATGTAACAATACTCAGAAAAATTGATGAAGCAGTTCACCCCTCGTAGGCTACATCTGCTGGTCGAGCTCCCAATGACATGTCCCTCATATCTTATTGCTAAAAAATGGTAAGTACATGTGATAAAAAGCCCCAAATGGTTGTGCACTCTATAAAAAAAGGTTTAGAATGCTTGAATTAGTTAGGAATGACTATTCATTTGTAGAAAACAAAGAATGGATGCTCAAAACACTGAAAACACCCTAGTGGCCCTGATGGCTCCTTGACATCTCCTGAAGTAAAACCAACACAAGATAACCTCTGATGTTGAAATTAGCCAAAATTGACTATTCAATCATAAAACATGGTCGAATAGCCAAGGAGTTATGGCCAAAACAATAAACTACCCTATGTCCCTTAAAAAACTCCTCCAAAACTGGAGGAACTCCAGTTAATGTCGATAATATAGCAACCGCCGCCGAACTTAGAGGCTTCACTAGCATCTCAGCTAGCTAAACTGCCAGAACTGGCAGTGGCAATAAATGTTAATGGAGGCATGTGAACGTGCGGCGAAATAACCGCCGGATTTTAACGGTTTGGAAAGTCGTCGATGAGGTTGGAACCTCGAGGGACCAAGTTCCGTTAACCATGGAATTTAATTGTTATGAAACCACACCATGTGAACGCAGGGGTTAACGCCAAATTTAAATGCCGCCAGTTTGTTTAAGGACATGGTCACGGCGCGTGGTCTCATGGAGTGGGGGTTGGTCCCCTAGGGGCTGGCCCCATTTTGCCATTGGTGTAACATGTTTCAAACTTCATATTAATGCGGAAATGTACAAGGGTAAGAACTACCCGGTAGCCCGAGTGCTCGAGCGCGTGTAGTGAGTGCGTGAAGGTCTCGCTTTCGAACCTCATAGACTCCAAAAAAAAATTTGATAAGACCTTTGACCTCCAGCCTAGGGCCATGTGGCAGCCTTCGAGTTGGCCACGTGGCACCCGATAATTGGCCTGTAAACCATAATAAAAAAAAATATTTTTTGAAAATATATATATTTTTTGAAATTTTTTATACAAAGTCAAATTTAGTCAAAGGTCCAATTTTTGGAGTTTACTATGCTTTTAAAACCTTCATAACTTTTGCATACGACCTCTGTTTTGCAAACCATTCACAGCGCCAGAATTGCAGTGACGATACCTTTCCGGTCTCTCAGGTTGCAAACACTTTTGAGCACTTCCATTTTTGAGCATTTTTGAACAATGGACATGATCTCCTGATCACTAACCCATACTCATCTTGACCTTTCCTTTGTCATTAGTCTTTTTGATCGGTTTATGCACCAACCTCATGAAAGTCACTAGAAAGCAGCTAAAAGAATACTTCGATATATTCGAGGTAAAATGCAGTTCAGGATTCATTACAGTGTAGGGGCATCTCCATTGTTGATTGGTTTCACTGATTCTAATTGGGTTGGTGACCCTGATGATCGAAAGTCTACTGCAGGATATGTATTCACTCTTAGTTTAGGACCTATTACTTGGTCTTGTAAGAAACAAAGTGCCATCTCTCTTTCTATGGCCAAAGCAGAGTATCGTGGTGCAGTTGAAGACAGTAAGGAAGCCATGTGCCTTCGTCAGATCTTGTCTGAATTTGGTCTTCATCAGTAGCATCCAACTACACTTTGGTTTGATAATCAGAGTGCCATTTAGCTATGTAAAGATCCATTTCAGCATCAGCGTATGAAACACATTGAGCTCCACATAAACTTCATTAGAAAGCTCATTCATGATCGTGTTCTTGAAGTGCAGTTGTTGTCCAGGTAAATCCCCTTTGCAGACAGAGGCGATCCCTCTAGCCCTAGGGTGGGTCTAGCAACTACGAGAACATACTAACATCTACCTTCCTAGATTGAAAATGAAATTCATAGCAAGGAAGATGTCCTACCTTGTTCTGATGCTATGTTATCGTCTTCCACTGAAGCTTCTTGATCCGTAGTTCTTCTCAAGCTCGATACACGCTGCTGCCAACGTCTGATTACTTGTACAGACAGTCAAGACACCACGACAAGCGTAAAATCATGACAAACATAAAACAATTACAATCTATCTAACTGATCAAGGAATGTTAGAAATCTCATTATAAATGTAAAAAAGGGTGGAAGATAAACATCAATTGTATTTTATTATGATAAATACAAGGGGAGTTTACAACCAAGCCTTGATGTTGAGGCTTTCCTTCGGCAGGTCTGTATCCAAGCACGTTTGCAACACTCTCACACACAAAGGTCCAAGATCTCACTATGTTCCCAACACACAAAAACAATCACACTCTGCACTATTCTCCTGAAGCTATAATTGCTTCTCCTTTCTATCATCACTAACTAAGGCTGTAGCGTTGAAGGAGGTCTCCTTATATAACAATGGAGGGGGAGGTTATGGTCCCTCAAACAATGGGAAAATATCTTATCCTTTGGAGTAGTTCCTATTTCTTGGGAACAAGAAGCCCAAAGGGGAATTCCTCGGCCATATCCTCCAAACAAACTTCCAGCTCGGCGCCTCGCGAATATTCTAGTCACGGAAGCTTCCTTTCCATTTAAAAAAAATTTCTAAAAGAGGATCGGCATAGGTCCAACATTGAGACAGAGCACCGATCAGTGCGGGCCTTAGTGTAAATATCTGCTATCGACGCAGGTCATACACTGAGAGAAAGCACCGACCTTGAAAACCATGTTTTTATAAGGATCTTTCAGAAAAGTTGTAAAGGGAGATGATTTGGCAGACAAAATGTGGTTCAGGGGTATGTATTCCATGCTTGGAAAGTACATAAGGGTCACTGTATGGGTCCTCCAAGATCAAGGAACGGGGAGTATAGGTACGGTGACAAATTACCCCTATATTACAGAGTCTATTTCTTGAATCAAAGATTAATCAATTGAGTAAAATTAACAAAACAATGGCTTCCAAAAGTATTGTAACTGTAAATCCTCTGCAACCTCCAGCTGTAGATGTGGAACATACTCCTTTAGTAGATATAGACTTTAAAATTAATGACACAGTCACTGAGTTTAATCTTCTTGAGCTCCACTATTGGAGCCATGACAAATCCATAGACCAAGCTAGTGAATTTTTTATTTGGGAGTCTAATTTGCCAAATTATGTTGTCCCACAGACTTTCCAGTGCCAAAAAGTGATTAGACTCTGTCAATCTTATTATTTCCCTGATCAAAGAGCCCTAATTACCCCTAGAAAATAAATTTTGTTCACCATCACAGCTGAGTCAATTAACCAAATTCTGCAGATCCAACCTAGGCTAGATGAATCTTACACAGTTATACCTATCCTTACCCATCTTCAATCTTTTCTGAGAGAACCAGACACATCATCACAATGTTGTCCTGCATTTTGGGTTATTTTACTGATGAGAATGTTGATGCTTCAATCCTGTATTACTTGTTTACTTTCACACTTGGTCAGCCTCCTCCTACCATTTTTAATTTTGCCCAGTACCTTGCTGATAATATTCATGAACAGTTGGTCAAAATGCCTGAAGAAGGTGTCTTCAAGTATTCCTTAATTTTATTCCATGTGTTTCTATACTTTCAATCTGAGAAATTTTCCATCGACCTTCAAAAGCTTGATGTTGAAGGTAACCCACAGTCAGTTATATTTTGGACTCCATTAATCATAAAAGACTCCACATAGTCCATCTATACAGAATTCATTGATTATTTCATTCATCCTATGGTCAACATGCTGAACAACAACAATCAACCAAGAATTAGTGAGGAAATTAAGAAGGTCCCGCAGTTATTTGAACACAATAGGATAGGAGATTGGTACCTCTATCAGAACCATGCATAGAGTAGAGTATATGGATCTAATCTTCTTCCATATAAGCAACCCAAATACCTCCCAATGAGGTTATTTTCCCTTGAATATATCATGCAGATCATTAATTCTGATGCAATCAATTTCTTGGCAGCCAAAAAGAAGACACAGTTCAAAATAAAAAATCAGGTTGGCCTTTTTATTTGTAACAATAGAGATGCAGATCCACAGGCAGAAAAATATTTGCAGGAGTTTAAGTTCAGTCATAGCTTAATGGTCCTCTAGGAGTAATAAGAAAATTGAAAGTTAAATGTAAATTAACTCCTTATGTACATGAGAAAAAACTAGACATTGAGAAATACTCCAACCAGTATAAATGGTTGGAGAACACTTTGACAGAGGCAGAGAAGCAAGGTGATACTAGTCAAATCTTACAGACTCTAGCCCAAGAAGATAGGAACTCAAAAAGAATCAGAGAAGAAGGATCATACACTGCAAAAACTACCACCGAAACCAAATTTAAATTGATGTACAAGAAGAAGCCAAAATTAAATCCTGTAAATGAGGAAGTGGAAACACTTGAAGTAATTGATATTGATGCAATAGTGAAAGACAATGCTCCTCATGCAATTTCTAAAGAAACACACCAGACTTCAACTTCAAACACTCAAATGATTCAGAAACAACACAGTGTTGAAGTATCCTCATCCAACAAACCAGCAAAGAAAGAGATGGACATTCTGTAGAAATATAAAGAGATCAAGATAAAAAATGAGGCCTTGAAGGCTGATACATGCACACATTATTGGAAACAGTCACCCAGTGACCAAAGAAGATTTATTTGTACTTTTGACTACAACACTAGGAAGATGCAAATGACCTTCCTACAGCCAAAAGTCAAACATCCCAAATCATCAGCTGATTATAAAAAGACATCATATGAAGTTCAAGCAAAAGATCTTCTTCTAATTAACCAGATAGAATTTCACAAACAAGCTGGTGAAATGTTGTATTCAACAATGAAAAATAAAGCCATGAGTGTAGAGAAGCCGCAAAACACTCTTGGGAATATCAGAGATAAGCTCAAATTAGAAAAGGCATCCTCACAAGCTAAGGATAATAGGAATATTTGATTATTGAAGTAGGATATGATCCTAATAATGTTAAAGTTGCAGATGAACTGATAAAAAAGAAGAATGCAGACATTGTTGCATTAAAGAAGCAACTAAAACTACCTCCTATTAAACATCCTCAGGCAAAGGAAGTGTTACAGGATACAAATCAGAAAGATGAGATGATGAATCTCATTCTTTAGTTGACTGCCCAAATAAAAGAAATGGACAAGTTGGTCCAGGATAAAAAATCTAGATCATAAGAAGTTCCAGTCACTGTCATTCTTGTAGTCACTACAACTGTTCCATCTACATTAGCAGAATCATTGGCCCCTTCAGTTCCAATGGCTACAACACTTCCTGTCACCTCAACAACAACTTCAGCAACAGAATCATCAACAACAACAGTACATCCTACAGATGAGGAAAGTAAGTTAGTTAAAGCAATACAGGACATGTCTATTCAGACAAATGAAATCAACAGACTTAAAGAACAACTGAAAATTCTAGAGGATGAAAAGAAACTTGATTAGATTATGCACAAGAATGAAGAACAAAAAGCAAACAGGTTAACAAAAAAATTGAAGAAGTTAGAAAAAGATCTAACACTGAAAGAACCAATGGCACAAGCCAAGCAGCAGCTATGGGCCAATATAATTGAATTTGTCAATGATATTTGGCCATCAATCCAAGTTATTTATGAACAAAAATATCTCATCAAAGTAGTAGGAGAAGCCATCCAGAAGATAAAAGAAGAACTTGGTAAGAAACCTGAAGAGGCTAATGAAATCATCAAATTCGTCAATTCCAAGAATAAGAAAGAACTAGAAGAGATTGGGATTAATCGCATAACAGATACCATGCTTGAAGTCGGGAAGGTAATTTCAAAAAGCAATTTAATGATTCAGCTAGAAGAAAAATGTCATAACATGGAGGTTGTCATAACTAGATTTATGATGAAATTTGACATTCTGAGGCAGAAAGGCCTTCCAAATCCTCTGTTTATTCATGAAAAATTGATGAAATAAGTGGATTATGATAAGAAAATGAGAGAAGTGGCCAAGGATCAAGCTAACATTCCTTCTTCACAAGGAATTCCAACAAGGAAAGTTCTCTACAAGAATTTTGAAAATCTTTTTAACCTGCAACATGAGGTAAAACACCTATTTGTCAATAGGCCTACAGAAGACTGGGAAAAGTTGATTGGTTTGTTGTGAAGATAAAACGGTAAACAGAGCAATCAAAAGGTTAAAAAGAGCAGTGACAGTTTCAAGTGAAAACAGAGATAGTTACAGTGTATTAGGTGAAAGTTAGAGTTAAAGTCAAATCAGAGATGATAAATTAGAGTGAAAGATTGCCAGCATAAAGGACACTTCACTGACTAACAAACAACCTTCGTTGAGCAAAAAATAAAGAGATAAATCAACAACAAATTAAAGACATCAAACAACAAATTCAATAAAAGCAGGGACAACTTGCATTAGTTAGATAGATGTCTCTATCTTCTTGCAAGAAGATATTTATTTTTCCATGAATAATTCATAAGTTTGTTTTAGGATATTTTGTAAGAGTTTTTGTATAAGTACTTCACATTTCGAAGTATTGAGTGTGGATGAATTGCTAAACATTTCTATAGTTGTACTGAGCTGAAACTTGAGGGTTCTTTGTATCATTTTCAAGCCAGTTGACTGGATCAAGCAATAAGGCATCATATTACAGGATTCGTGTGTTGAGCCACTTTAGTGAAGTACTTTCACTTGTTCTTTGTCAATTTCTTATGTTTTTTCACATGCTTATATGTTTGCTTAATCTAAGTGATATAACGGGAATGTTATTACAGAATATGTTTAATTACACTCTGTCTTGAAATGTTTATCATTTACATGTTTTCTTCTAATATCCAAATTAGGGAGTTCATAATTGCTCCGTAGTTTCGATTGACCTCTATCTTTTCACTCATTATCTGGATCTGAGAATCCTTAACTGCTCTCTCATCCCAATTGAAACCATTTTCACCATTCAACCTGAAGATTTGAATTAATCCAACTATCTTGCCCTGTGAACATTTCCTTTAGACCTTGATTTTGTCATGCTGCTTAACACTTTGACTCCATTATCCCAATGGAATATAGACCTACATCTATCCATCTGAACTAGTGATTCCACCACCAAACCAAAACAAATCCAAAATCACAATCCCAAGCAATTCTACATAACTAGCCTAAAATCAAATACAATCAACAAAGATAAATCATATAGAGAGAGCCCTCTCTGAGCATTAGGAAGGCTAGATCCAAAGGCTTAAAATTAGGTTTGTGGTTACCTCTAATATTCTTTAAACCAAAATATAAACAACCCTTGAGAATCATTTAGTGATAACAAACATCATGAGTAAACAAACTATGGAACAACTAAAACTTCCAAATCTTCAATATACACCGACATTGTTACAATTGGCAGACAAATCTATAATTAAACCTGATGTTGTATAAGAAGACATTTATGTATCCTTAGATTCTTGGGAATATCCAGTTGAATTTATGATCTTAACTCCCAAGAATAACTTAGGAGGATATCCATTGATATTAGGAAGACTTTGGCTAGCTACAGTTGATGCCTTCATTAGTTGTAGATATGGTGACATGTTTATCTCTGATGGAGATTCAACAAAGAAATTCACATTATACCCTCCAGCAAAAACAATGATATAAATAAAAAATGAGGAATGGATGGATGATAACAATGACATACAATTTTTTTACTATCTCCTAAATTAGTGAAGACAATCAGATTATAAATTCAATAGAAAATAATGAGTTATCTTCACAATGTGAGAATAGTCAAAATCTTCAAGAACAATGCAATATTGAATACTTATCATCTAGACAAATGTCTTTATATTCTATGGAAAAATTTGGCAACTCTTCAATTTAAATCTTTCCAGGTAAATCTTTAAATGTAAACAAAAATCTGGAAGAATTTCAAAGAAAGAAATTAATGGAAACATTACAAAAACACTCTTCCGCATATGCATTGGAATACACTGACATGAAATGAATCAATCCTAAGACTTGCATACATCACATATATATTGAGGAAAATTCCAGACCAATCCGACAACCTCAGAGAAGAATGAATCCAAACTTAAGGGAAATTGTAAAAGAGGAACTATAGAAACTGTTGAATGTAAATTTTATCTACCCAATATCAGACAGTCAATGGTTTTCACCTTTAGTAATTTTCCCCAAAAAGAATGGAAAGTTGAGAGTATGCATTGATTATAGGGAATTGAATAAGGCTACTTTAAAATATCATTTTCCACTGCCTTTCATAGATCAATATTTGGATGCATTAGCATGGAAGGAATATTTTTCATTCTTGGATGGTTTTAGTGGGTATGATCAAATTCACGTAGCACCAGAAGTTCAAGACAAAACCACTTTCACTTGTCCAAGGGGAAATTATGCTTATGGAGTGCTTCCTTTTGGATTATGCAATGCACCCACAACATTCCAAAGAGCAGTATTGGGTATTTTCTTTGATTTAATCCATGATTGTGTAGAAGTGTATATGGATGATTTTACAGTCTATGGAAATTATTTTGAAGAAGCCCTAATGCTTTATGATGTTTATTGAAGAAATTGTTTTAGGACACCATATTTCAAGAAACCGAATTAAGGTGGACTCATCTAAAGTTGAAGTTATTTCCAAATTAGAACTTCCAATTTTTCAAAAATATGTTAGGAGTTTTCTTGGTTTTACAGGATATTATAGAAAATTCATAGAAAACTTCACAAAGATTGCATCTCCACTCTTTAAGTTGCTTACAAAGGATTGTGTATTTAGTTGGAATCCTGAATGACAAAAGGCTTTTGAAACTTTGAAGGAAAAGATCTTTGAAGCACCCATCCTAAGAGGACAAAATTGGAAATTGGCTTTTCATATTTCAACTGATGCTTCAGAAACAAATCTAGGAGTTGTATTGGGACAAAAATACTTGACTTTGTATTCCATTTATTATACGAGTAAAAATTTAACTCCGGTGGAGTTGAATTATACTGTTACCGAAAAAGAGTTTCTAGCTGTTATCCATGCCATTAAGAAATTTAGACATTACATCATTGGTTATGAAACTTTCATACACAAAGATCATTCTGCAATTAGATATCTAATGGATAAATCAATTACTAATGGCAGAATCACAAGCTGGTTACTTTTATTGCAAGAATTCAATATTACCATTTTAGATTGACCTGGAAAACAAAACACAGTTGCTGACTTTTTGTCTAGAATTAAAAATGATAACAATGATACACCAGTGGAAGATAGTTTTCTCGATGAATATATTTTTTAAATATCTACTAAATCTCCATGGTTTGCAGGCATTGCTAATTACGTAGCTACATGAAAGCTACCATCATATTTGTTTCCTAGAGAAAAGAAGAAAATTATTCAGATGAGTGCATCCTATTCATGGGTAAATGAAGAATTGTACAAGACAGGTCCAAATCTCATCATTTGAAGATGTGTACGAGAAGTTGAAATACCTGAGATATTAAAATCATGTCATGATGATCCATGTGGAGGACACTTCACTAACAAGAGAACTGCCTACAAAATCTCGCTCTTAGGATATTATTGGCCTTCCCTTTTCAAGGATGCCAAGGAATATGTTAAGAGATGTGACAATTGTCAAAGAATGGGAAAACCTGCTCCTTTAGATGAAATGCCTTTACAACCACAGGTACTCATTGAACCCTTTGAAAAATGGGCTTTGGATTTTGTTGGACCAATCAATCCTCTATTAAGACAAAAGAGGTATATTCTTGTGTGCACTGATTATGTCACTAAATGGGTAGAAGTTAAAGTACTTTCCTTTTCTAATGAAAATGTTGTAGTATCATTTCTTTTTGAGGATATTTTTACTCATTTTGGTGTCCTAAGGGAAATTGTGACAAATAAAGGAACTCAGTTTACATCCAGAATGGTGCAGAAGATTGTGGAAGAATACAAAATCAAGCAAAGAAATTCCACTCCATATCATCCATAGTCAAATGGATAAGTAGAGTCCACTAATGAGGTGATTGAGGCAATCCTCACAAATACTGTACATTTGCATCGAATGGATTGGGTAGAAAAGCTTCCAGAAGCTTTATGGGCCTACCACACTACATGGAGAAGTACAATAGGACATACTCCCTATGAACTTGTTTATGGGAAGCAAGTCTTGTTTCCAATAGAGTTCCAAATAAAAACTTTCAAGACAACATTTAAATTGGTACTTGACTTGTCAGAAGCACAAAGGCATAGAATGAAACAACTCAATGAGCTTGATGAAATAAGACAAGATGCAATTCAAAAGCCCAGCTTAGTTCAACAACAAAGATCCAGATGGCATGATAAATATATCGAGGAAAAAAAAATCAAGCTAGAGATTGGGCACTTCTCTTTGATTCAAAGTTAAAATATTTTCAAGGGAAATTTCAAACTTATTAGCTTGGGTCTTATGAGATTAAGAGTCTTTGATAATGGAGTAGTCAGGATTAGAACTATTGATGAAGAAAAAGTTCCCCTTCTTGTAAAAGAGGAATTTGTCAAGATTTTTCAAGATAATGATGATAGAAAGTTGGTTAAGAAGAATTATTCTTCTTCCCCAACTTAGAAATCTTCTTTCATTTATTTTTCAATCTAATATATATATATATATATATATATATATAAACAAAATTTGAATTTTCATACCTTAAATCTTGATGTTGCTAACCTTCAATTGCTTCTCTTTGTCTTGTCTTCAGGTATTCTTCAGTGTATTCTTCAACTGCTTCGGTCAAAAAAGTCTTGTCATGTCTGAGATGTAGAAATCCATCAGACCTGCAGAATTTCATCAATTATGTAGCTATATTTTTGGTTTACGGGGAAGGAGGGAGGGAGAGAGAAAAAAAAAAAAAAAAAAAAAGAAAAGAAAAGAAAAGAAAGAAAGAAAAAAGAAAGAAAGAAAGAAAGATAAGATGCAAAGATTTTTAGAATAGGAATAAAAAAAATGTAAGGTGCAAAAAATAGATCTTTTGGTTTTCACCCTATATTTTTTGTATAAATATGCCAATCAATGATTGGTTTATATATATATATATATATATATATATATATATATATATATATATATATGTTATACCATTTTTTTGGTCATCTAATTCATTATCATTAGATGAACCCAAGTACACCATGTAAGACAAATTTTACTCTAAGTAAAATTGTTTTCACCATATAAAATAACATTTATCTATATTTCCCGGTCATATTTAACCCAAAACAAGGAAATTAATTAAATAAATCATTATTTATTTAAGTATTTCCTAGGAATAAGTTATTCAAATCATTATTTAAATAATATTCCTAGTTAAATTTGACTAAATCATTTTTAAATAATTAAATAAATCATTATTTATTTAATTATATTCCCATCATGTCCCTAAAATAATAAATAAATCATTTATTTATTTATTGTTTATAAATAAAGGAATTGACGCAAGTCAAAAGACCTTTTCCCTCTAACAAATATAATAAAATATTCCTAAAGGGTGATTCTAGAATTTGATTAATAATATTTTATTCATGCACCGAGTTCTAGAACACTCCAATATTTTGTTATAAATAGAAGGGTTTTACCCATTCATTAGTCACCTTCATTGCATTAGATCACACTAGATCTACTCTTGGTCACCATTTTCCATTTTTGCTTTGTGAGCTCCCATTGAGTTCTATGTTTGTCAGGGTTTTTCTACCACAATAAGAGAGAGGAATTTTAGATCTGAAACGCTGAGGACTTTCAAGAACCCATCCCATTGAGGAGAACCGGAAAACACCTTTCTTGTTTTCCTCTCAGGTGCCTCATTCTTTAATATAATACAAATCATTCTTCTAAACACTTTGTTCTTGTCTTGTCTATTGGATGCATGGAGCCATATTATATTTTATCTGCTTAATGTCTTTTGTGCTTAGATCTGAATTTGTGCAGCAGACTTAAAGATATTTTGCAGCCATAATGGATGTTAGGGCTATTTGTTATGCGTAGCTAAAGTGATCTTTTACGACGAAAGATTCATACTAACAATTGGCCACTCCACACGGGTTTTATTTTACGACCGCTGTCGTTTTATATATTCCTTCATATCCAGCTGTTTCAGACCCTAGGGTTTCTCTTCCATTTTCTATTTTCCCTATTTTATGGTGTTTTTCACCCCTAAAACCCTCAAATAGTCAAATTTTTAGCTTCCGTGTGTTTCTGGCCTTATTGCGCAGATGACAGACATCAGCCGCAGCTGAGACGACAAATTTTTTCTGAAATCTGTCGCTGAGACAGCCAAATCTGCAGGTCGCACTTATCGGCCCAAAAAGTGTGACCTGAGCTTGAGGACGCACTTTTCTGCCCCAAACCTGCGACCTGGACTGAAAACAGGTCAGAACCTGTGACCTGCACTTTTTCTGCAAATTTTTCAGCACTTTTTCTGGGTTTGTCTGAAGCTTCTGTCAGGGTTTTCCAGCCTCCATCTCTGCCCGTTTAGACCTGTTTCTGATCTGCTTCACTCAACTAAGAGGGAATCTTGCCCCTTAGGGCTCTAGTACCCTCCACTTTTTGTGGGAGAGTCTTTGATGTTTCAGAAGTCTGAATTTTCAGAGTTTCAGCTTTATTTTTCTCAAATCTAATACCTCCTTTTCAGATCCCTTTAGATCAGCTCTTCTCCCTCTCAAATCACCTCATATCGTTTTGTTTGGGTTCCTTTCCACGGCCACCACCTTGTCTCTTCTATTTTTAGCTGATCTCCTCCTTTTTAACAGCAACCTTGCCTCTGCCTATTTGCTGTTCTCTGCACCATGCAGATTTCTCCTTTAGATCCCAGTCCCTCCTGACATTAGATCTCTTGGCCTCCTTTTTGCGTGCTTGGCTTAGTTTTTTCCCTCGTATAGACTAGTTTTGAGTGACCCGCCTTCTTGGGTCACATTGACGCATTAGTAGCTGTTAATTTTCTGTTCTTTTCATTTTATTTACTGCAGATTTATTTTCAGTTACACAGCACACTTTTTCTTTTACTCTAAAAAACGTCTGGGTTTCAACAATTAAAATTAACGCACGCCACACACTGACCCTACATGAAGAAGCACCTGGTTAACACCGCTTGGCAAAGACTTTAAAATCAATTGTCACTGCACCTCTCTGCCCTTGACCTCACTTGATTTTTCCCCTCCCTGCCCTTGTCGGTTTTTTTTCTTCCCATCATCATTGCACCCCCAAGGCGCCTCTCCTGGAGACTTCTTGGCCTTCACCCTCAGTTTCTAATCGGTCGACTTCCTCCTTCCCGTCGTTCTCGAGTAAGTCCTCCCCTGATTCCACACTCTGACTCTTCTTCTGATTGTTCGGGTTCTCCCCCTACTTCTGGTTCTCCCTCTTTTACCTTCACCATGTCTAGTTCAGGACCTAGCCCTACCCCAGTTCTACTGCTGGGTCCATTTCCAGTGGAACCACTACGGGACCTACCTCGACTGCCCCATTACTCCCTTATATGGCCGGCCTCAGTCTCCCCGACTTCAATCAGCTGATTAATGATCCTATTCGCCACGATGTTAGTTGGCCTGCTATGCCAACCAAGCTCCCCTCTGACATTCCCAAGTTCGAAGGCCTTGCTAGTGAAGATCCCTCTAACCAAATCTAATCTTTCCACATGTGGTGTTCCTCCAATTCCATCACCGATGACTCCATCCGTCTTCATTTTTTCCAATGCACGCTTACCGACGAAGCTTCCAAATGGTATGTTGATCAAGACACCTCTTCCCATACCACCTTTGCGACCATTGCCCAAAACTTTTTATCCTATTTCCAGCTCCCCCTCCGATACGACACTGGCACTGAACTCTTAACTTATTTCCATCAATCCTCTTCGACTTGCCTTTCTGCTCATGTCCAGGAATGGCGGCGAAGACGGAGCTTGTGTCGCACTCCCCCCTTTGAAGATCAGGTTTACATGGATTGGTTCCTTCGCTCTCTTTTACCTCCCATTGGCAAGGATGTCGCATCCCATTTTCCCCAAACCAAAGAAGCCGCCCTCCAAATAGCCTTGAAATATGACCTTATTTACGCCCAATCTGGTTATGGTTATAACGTCCTTCCTGACTTTCCCAAGCCCGGTGGCCTTAACGCCTCGGGGGCAGCTCACTCTGCCGACAGTATCGTTGGAGCCCTATCATATACTTCTGCCCAACCTCTTCCAGGCCATGGTTTCCCTCCAGGGGCAAGCCCCTCCGAGAATTTTTCCCCTCCAGGTAGCATTTATTCAGGATATGGCATGCCTCCTCCTTTTGCCCACCCTCCTACTTACCTCATTGCTACCCACCCTACCCCTTATCCGTATCTGCAACCTGGTGTCCCAGCTCCTCCAGCATTTGGACCTCCCACTCCCTTTCCTTTCCCACCCATGCAACCGCACTTACTACCCCCTCCAAGGCAAGTCTTTGCACAGCAGGGGGCACCTAATTCTCTTCCTTCTCAAAGAAAGAGGAAAGGCAATCAATCTGCCCCTGGTAATCGTGGACCTAATCCTTCAAGTATTGATCCTCACACTGCTACCCAGCCACAGGGTTCTCAACCCAAGCCGAACAGGCCACTTCGCACCAATAATCCATGTTCGTGTTGCGGTGTTTATGGTCATTAAACTCACAATTGTCCCTTATTACCATAAATGCGGCAGATGTGGGACTCTCAGGCCACTGTACGGGGACAACATTCCTCCCCTACTGTCCCTCCTACCCCAGTTACTTCTCAACCTGCTGTGTTTACAGATCCTTTCCCTCAATAAGGATTTGTGGCCACTCAACCCCCTCATGCCCCGGTAACCACTCAAACTTCCCCTTCTGGTTCCTCTGATTACCAGATTCTCATGATGGCCTCTAACCCACCTCTCACCGTCGACCTCAACCTTCAAACTCGGTCCCGTCAGTATTCCACACCTCCTGTTCCATCTGTCTCCGAGTCTCCATCGTCAGGCCCTACAGAGCCTCTATCGACACCCAATGGTCCCTTGCAACTCCCTCCGCCCAAAGTCGAGGTTCATCCCAAGCCTCCTAAGGGACCATTACACCGAAATGTTGCCTCTCTTCGGGCTGCCCATTCATACAGCATAGTAGATGATCTGGCCCAATCTTCTGCGGCCATTTCAACACTGGAACTCCTCCAGTCATGTCCTTCTCAAAAGAGAGCTCTACTCTCTGCCGTGGGCACTGTAGATCCTGCTGATGACCAATTGATTGTTTTCGACGCCCGTCAATCAGACCATCCCCCTCTTCCTCCTTCGGTTGATTTCCAAATCCCAGTCAAAATCCGAAACGCCAATGTTGCTCGGTGTATTATTGATGAGGGGGCATCTACCTGCATAATGTACGCTTCGATTTGGAAACAACTCGGATCCCCTGAACTGGCCCCTTCCACCATCACCCTTCGCGCGTGGGATGGCCATGCCTCCCAGCCCATTGGCCTATTCCGTAACTATCCTATCACCCTTGCCGGCAAGACTGTTTGTGTCGACGTCGAAGTTATCGACGCCCCTCTTGACTACAACATCCTTTTGGGGCGTAGTTACACCTATGCCATGTTAGCCGTCCCATCCGCAATCCACCACAAGATGTTTTTCCCTCATAATGGCAATATTGTCACCATTGACCAATTGACCTACCATGAACCACAATCTCAGACCTCCCCTGAGTCCACCATCTCTACTGTCACCAATAAACCAACTATTGATTCTTTGACCAGTGTTTCCCCTGGCGTCTATAAAGACTCCTCTTTGCTTAGAACTTTTCCTGGTCCTCCCCCTCCTCCTGTCTCTAACCCCAGCTTAGCGAATGTTTGCATGATGCAATCGTCTCAGGTTGGCCTTCCGCAGCCTGCTCCGGCTAGTCAGCAACCTCAGTCTCGCCCACCACCTCCTGCTCCTAGCCCTTCGCTTCCGTCAACCGAACCTTTTTCACCTAACCCTTCCCATCACACTCAGGAACCCCCCTACCCTCCTGAGTCTGTTCCCTCCAGTCTCCACCATATGGGAGCCGTCCCCCCTGGTCATTACCCCGTTGGTCAAATACCTTTCCTTGGCCCCCCTCCCGGCGTCTACTCGGTCCCCGTCATGGCCACCCTTTCCCTACCTAATTTAACCTTGGGAATACCAGTATGGTATCTTACTCCTCCAGCCGAAACCCCACCGGGCCACCCCAAACCATACATAACTATGACACTAGTGCAACCGATTCCCTTCGCTCCTTCTACCGCTACAGTGCCCCTAGCCCCTCTGCAGGACCCTCCCCATGTAGCAACCCCTACAGGCAAGAAAAGAAAAACTCGAAAGGGGGCATCCAAATACAGGACCACCGCACCCGACCCTACCCCTCCCCCTCCCCAATCCCCCAAGCCTTGTGCCTTGTGTGATGGTATTGGTCACCCCACCCATACTTGTCCTAAGTTGCCCCGTATCCAACCCATGGTTAAAATCGCGTTTCCTGAATCGATGGTCCCTGAAACCTCTGTTTCTTTCTCATCCGCAGCCAGGACCTCAAAGACTCTTCGCACCAACAAACCCTGTGCTCTGTGTGGCATCCACGGCCATTACTCTCACCATTTTCCTCACCTCACACATTACAGAGCCTCTTTAGAGGTCATTCGTGAGTACGAAATTGAACAAAATCAATCTGCCTCTCCCATCCTTGCTCAATATGCATCAGGTCGACTCGATGATCCTCCTGCTACCATTGACATTCCTCCCCCTGATGTTGAAATGTCAGAATCTGTTGCTCCCCTCCTATACCTATCATCATCCGCGCAACCATCTGAGTACATTCCCTCCAAATCCACTCCCTCTGTTCTGCTTGATCCTCCTTCAGACACATTCTCGGGCTCTTCATGTTTTGACCATCTTTTTACCTATTCTTCTGTCATTCCCCGTGATGACCCGTATCTGCGCCTCTCTTCCCACACTATTGATTTTGGTAGATTTGCAGCGTTTTATGGTCCCCTCAACCCTTCCACTCCCTCCCATAATCACGATCATACCATCCGTATCTTCGATGTTCTTCGCAGCCTGAGTCCCCGCTCTTCATCCCATAGTTCTCATCCATCTCCCTCTCATCGATCTATGAGTCCTAGACCTCCTACCCAGACTGCTCCCTCCCATAGCCGTCAGTGGATGTTTATCCTCTACTCACGCTGCCCTCCTTTTTCTCATCCCTCCCATTTGTGGTTCTGCGACACTATTATTTCGGCCCTCTCCCCCAACCATTATCTTAGCTATGCCGATGGGGCAAGTCGCTCTTCCCGGAAAATTGCTTCAGCAGCATGGGCCATCTTTACCCCCTTGCATACCCTGGTTCTTGCAAATGGGGTCTGCATTGGTAATGCCACCAATAATCAGGCCGAATATGATGCCGTGCATGGTCTCTTAGCCGATGCCCTCTCTCATGACATCCTCCATCTGCATGTTCATTTAGATTCCCTACTTCTTGTCCTACAACTTAATGGTGTCTATCGTGTGCATAACCCTATCCTGTTTAGACAATATTTACGAGTGAAACTTTTGATACGTGCATTTACATCCATTACTTTCAACCATATCCCTCGACGTCAAAATCACTACGTTGATCAAATTGCAAATCATGTTCTAGACTGGCATTTATCACACACAAGACAATAACATTTCACATCATCCACAAAATATACATAAATCATATATATCATATAACATGTGTTTTTAGAGTCCATCTACTCTAAAACATATCACATGCCCATAGCATGGTACAAAAAGCAAAACTACAAAATGGGGGGCACCACTTGCCCCTCCAAAAACACTAGGGGGCACCATCTGCCCCACATCTAATCACTCTCTGGAGGATCCCGAGCCAATGGCTCTACTCCCGCAGCTTGTCTGACCGGCCATCGCCATGCGTCGCATGATACCTCGTCATTCCGAGGGTATCCCAATACATAACTCTATGTACTGGTCATCTAAATCTTGCCAACCACGCTCTAACACACTGGTCAGCAACCCCTCACATCTACAACAGATGTCCTCCACCAGAGCGGCCATATCCTCATTTTGTGCTGTCCTTGATCCACTCGCACCTGTAGCGCCTCCTGCTGCCGGTCGCCCCATATTTCCGGCCGGTTTCACCGGAGCTATATCCGCATTCCAAAACATATAACGATTAGTACCATGCATACTAGTCACAAACTCTAAAATGCACATAACATATTAGTTTCTTTTCACTTACCATCGGGCCCCCACACTCGACCAGGCGGAAGCGGCAAGTCCGGATCTCTCCAATAACTCATCCCACTATATGGATAATCGTCTATGTATAGTGGCATCTAATCCCAATGGGCAAAGAACTCTGGTCGGAACACCCGTCCGACTGCCCCTCCTCCTCCTCTACACAGTAATTGTCCCCACCGACGCATCCGAGGCTCTCTCGGACCTCCATCAGGTAACTGCATACGGGGTCGCAAGGTCGAGATCTTCTCAAAGAAGAACGAACAAAAAATAGTCCCATAGGCACAATCATGATTCACTTGTCTCTTGCATAGCGACAGCTGTCGTTTCACCGACACCATCATCATCAGGGCCCACCCATAGTAGGTCCCACTCAGCACACTCTCCACCATCATCATCTGCCCTCCAGTGATGTGATGGAACGCCTGGCTACCCAAGATCCGCAACACTACTGCGGCCACTGCCCGGGTCTCCAACCTCTCTAGATCACCAATGGATATCTGAGTCCCTTTGACTTGGACACCTGGTCGACAATTCCGCTCAACAAACTCCATAATGTTACGCCCCCGTGGTAACACTGGCTGTGCGTTTCCCACCATTCCTAATGGTGGGAGACCAGTCAAGAAATACAAATCCTAGACCGTCAGCTCGATCTTGTGCCCTTACACTACAAACACCTCATGATCTGGATCCCAATAACTGATAATCCGAGCCAATAAGGGCTCTCCAGCCCTCATCAACGGGTTCTCCAAAAATTTCAGAACCCCATACCTAGCCAGTGCACGACGAACACCCTGATCCGCCTGGATTTCCGTCCGTAATGTACCTAAGTCTCTCTCTCTGCACCTGATCCGTATATCTGCCATATCTGCACAAAAACATCATTTTTGTCAGCCTCCAGATCAACAAAACTGCATTAACTTACACCAAAACAACATCTCATCACATGACAGCACTGAAACCCCCCACATCTAACAGGTCACACTTTTTGGGCAAAACTTGGGCCAAGTCGCACTTTTCAGGCCAAAACCTGCGTCCCAGGTCGCAGATTTTGCCCCAAAAAGTGCGACCCGATCGTAATGATGAAGTAGGGGCAGTTACTAAGAATTAAAGCCCTAATTTGCAATTTGAATCCATCAAAAACAAAGCTTAGGATTAGGCCTCTTACCTGCAACTGACGGATCATAATTCCAACGGTCGGTTTGTCTGCTACAATTGCTGCAATATTTAGGGCCTTCTCTCCTCTCCACATTCACCACAGCTACACAAGCAAATGAATGATTTTGGAGGGAAAACGCCCTATTAGAAGAAAACCCCTGTTTTTTCTTTCGCCCGCTGCGACCAAACCGTAGCCCCGTTTGACAAACCGTCTGCACCGTTGGAAAGCTCTCACCGAGCACCCAAATGGGTATTTGTCAGTTTTTTATGTTTTGATACTTCACCAGGACACATTTCGTCCATGAAGGGTCTATTCACCTCTTCTCAAACTCGAATTTCTTCACTTACGACACTTTTACTCGATGCACCACTTTGCCTTCTTACTTGTCTTCGTTCGTGTTGATTTTCATCGTGAGCTACCCTATTGTACTCATGCTTTTATGGTTCCCCACTGGACCCTTACTATGAGGCAGCACCATTGAGTCACCCTTGTTTAGAGCATCCTAGTCGAGTCATCATCACATTCATGGAGCCTATTCCGAGTCCCTTTGTACCCCGCTATAGTCCTCCCTTCTGTCTTGCTTGATCCCTCTCTCATGCCACACATTATGACCTTCTGTACCCTTTTCCCCTATCCCTCCTGATATTGTGTCAGTCGCTGCCAAGCTATTCATGCCCTTTACGCTCTAACAAGGGAAGTTGTCCAACCGCTCCTCCATATCCCCCATTACATCATCATCATTAGTGTCTCTCTGTTCGTCGCTCTACTATTTTCCCTCATGCCTTAGTTGAGGTTCCCCTATTGCCTCACCTGCAGCGGACCTACTTCTGTCGACATCAGCTCATTTACTCCAGAAGTCAGGTCTCGGGGGCAGTGTACCTTGGTTCAAGCTCTTCTCAGCATGATCGTGATCTATACACTTGATGGTCCAGTGATGCAGCAACAGCTATTGATGATTCCAGGGCGTGTGTGAGATGTCTCAACCCTCATGAGGGGGTTTCCCTGCAGGTAGCCCCCCACATGCCCGGATGAATTTTTTATTTCCGCCCTTGATGCAGCTCCTCTCATTTGATGATATCGGCCTTAACTACTTGCAGCGCCTCTTCAATTTGCATATATCAGTTAGATGTTGTGAGCCCTTCCCCGTGTGTAGGGGGCATTTGGGTATATTTGTATCTCATGTACTAAAATCTTCTTGTATAAGTCCTGACGGTTATTCCAGGCATCACATGTATGTGGGATTCACCATTTTATTTATCTAGCTCATGTTTAGGCCAACACATGCTTCATCCTTGCGTTCCATGGTTTTCCGGGTGCCTTATTCTTTGTACTATTGTATCGGCGGGCATAGGTATGCCTCCCCCACCGCCTTTCATACTGGTACTACTTCATCACCTAGAGACTTGTTGCACTTGTAAGTCTCGTCTCCTTAAGGTCTAGTCCTTTAGCACATTAGACTACCTTACATTCCTCTCTCTCACTTCCCTCTTGACACCTACTGATTGAGTTCTTACAACGTACTTCGGTCATACAATTTTCTCCTAACACTCGTACGTTGGGGGGCAATCTGTTACACCATTTTTTTGGTCATCTAATTCATTATCATTGGATGAACCCAAGTACACCATGTAAGACCAATTTTACTCTAAGTAAAATTGCTTTCACCATATAAAATAACATTTATCTATATTTCCTGGTCATATTTAACCAAAAACAAGGAAATTAATTAAATAAATCATTATTTATTTAAGTATTTCCTAGGAATAAGTTATTCAAATCATTATTTAAATAATATTCCTAGTTAAATTTGACTAAATCATTTTTAAATAATTCAATAAATCATTATTTATTTAATTATATTCCCATCATGCCCTAAAATAATAAATAAATCATTTATTTATTTATTGTTTATAAATAAAGGAATTGACCCAAGTCAAAAGACATTTTCCTTCCAACAAATATAATAAAATAGTCCTAAAGGGTGATTCTAGAATTTGATTAATAATATTTTATTCATGCACCGAGTTCTAGAACACCCCAATATTTTGTTATAAATAGAAGGGTTTTCCCCATTCATTAGTCACCTTCATTGCATTAGATCACACTAGATCTATTCTTGGTCACCATTTTTCCATTTTTGCTTTGTGAGCTCCCATTGAGTTCTATGTTTGTCAGGGTTTTCTACCACAATAAGAGAGAGGAATTTTAGATCTGAAACGCTGAGGACTTTCAAGAACCCATCCCACTGAGGAAAACCGGAAAACACCTTTCTTGTTTTCCTCTCAGGTGCCCCATTCTTTAATATAATACAAATCATTCTTTTAAACACTTTGTTCTTGTCTTGTCTATTGGATGCATGGAGCCATATTATATTTTATCTACTTAATGTCTTTTGTGCCTAGATTTGAATTTGTGCAGTAGACTTAAAGATATTTTGCAGCCATTATTGATGTTAGGGCTACTTGGTATGCGTAGCTAAAGTGATCTTTTACGACGAAAGAATCATACTAACAATATATATATATATATATATATATATATATATATATATATATATATATATATATATGAAAATGCAAATTTTGTTTTTTTCACAAAGGAAAAATTTGTAATCTTTCATTAAGTAGAAAAACTACATGTTACATTTGACTGAGTATGCTATCATGTAGCTGCAAGATAAATAGACTTCATAGTCTTGTATGAGCTAAAATAAATAGTAAGGTAATCCAGTATCCGCAAGTAAATGCAAATTTTGTTTAATAATAAGGATGAAAACATTGATATATGAATTACATGATCATTTTATACCACCAACTCAAAAACATTATTAAAAGAGTTGATCATGTCAAATCAAAATCCCATCTCATACTCCGCCACTAAACCCTCATCATTTATATGACTGCTCCAACATCAAATCCCAACATCGTTGGTGAAATAATCCAACTCATACTTCAAACGATCACTTTCAATAAACCTCACTTACACTCTCGAAAATTCTAAAACCTCACTCATTCATTCACCCTTACATATCATCCATTTCGCAACAGAATTCAATTACGCTCATAGATCATACCGAAACCCTCAGTCTACTCTGTCAAAGAGGAAGTCGTAAGGTAAAGCTTCTCGACAGCCATGGGAGTAATTGTAAGGACAAAACCTAAAGGGAGAAAAATTATGGAAGGATATCCATAGGTAAAGAAAATGTTACAGAGAGCACAGTGGCTCAGTTTTGTAGAAAAGTTTGAGGGATTTCATAAAGAGGTTCCCAAATATTTTGCTAGAGTGTTTAATGAAGTGGAGGTCGAAATTGGAGACATCAAGTTCGCAATCACCGAGTATTTTATAGATGAAGCCACTGGACTACCAAGGACAGGAGAAATATGGTTTAAAAACAGAGGAATTGAAGGCCGAGAAGGATGGAAAAGCTTTCTAAAAAACCCAGGTATGGATACTAGCATTTTTAATAAAGGGATTTCTAGCACAACCCTTAAAGGAAAATGGAGAAATTTGTTATTGATAATTCACAAATTAATTACCTGCGAGGGAAGGTTTGGTTGCATGTTCTTTTACCATGCTAGGCTATTAATGAATTTCCTTGGAGATAGTGAAATAAACCTTCCATACTTTTTATTCAATAGTTTGAAGAAAATGGCAGGAATTATTCAGAAGAGAATTCAGTTTATAGATAATACAATATATCATCATGGGTTATAAAAATTTTCATTGAATTTCACCTTGAAATCTTAGGGGATACTTGGGAATTATTTTTAATTCAGAACCATTTCCAAGAAGGAAATCAAGAACAACCTAGTAGTAGCAAGGAAAAAAGAGGAAGAAAAATAAAGATTGAAAATGAACAACCACTCCAAGAACAGTCAGAAGATGAAATCCCCATTTCAAAACTTCTGGGAAAATTCAAGAAGCAAGCAGATAAAAGGAAGGAGGATAACATAAAAGAGAAGGGTAAATCTATAAACTCAGAAGATCTTAAGAAAAATAAAAGCACGACCAAAGTTGAAAATCCTCCTCAACCAGTAAGAAGAAGCTATAGATCTAGAAAAACAATAAAGGAACCACCTTCAAAAGAAACAAAATTTGTTGATTTAGAGGAAGATCCTAGGGTTCCATCCCCCACTGCCATTTCACCCACTCAAAGTCTAGGTCGAAAAACTTCAGAGATTGATCCAATACAGCAGAAGATTTATGATAATATTGAGTCTTTGGAGAAAAGAGATGCAGGGAAGACATCAGTTTTTGAAGATCCGCCTCATATTCCACAAGAACCTCTAGTTGTGAATACTCTAAAACAAGAAATATTTGAACTAGAGACACTAAAAAAAACATATTAAACAGGAAAATGAAGCCTTGAAATTACAGAGCCATATTGAGAAAACCATAAATGAAAATACTCTTCTACATCTGGGTTTATGGTTCAAGAAGAACAAAAAGTTAAAGATTAAGAATAAACAGTTAAGCAAGCAGGTCATAATCTTGAAATATAAACTCCTAATGAGAAAGCCAAGGGTAACTGTAACTACAAGGAAGGCAAGGAAGATGAAATTATATGTGCTAGCAGAGGTCTCAGGGAAGATGCAGTAACAAGATAAGATTCACAATTTTGTGTTTTTGCATGAGGACATGCAATGGTATCCTCGTGGGGGAATGTGGAGTCTCAAGGTTGCCTCAATTTTGACACTCCTTTTCACTATCTTTCCTTCTGTCTGACAACACCATAAGCTCAAACAAGTGTTGAAATGCACATTTTTGACTTGGCAAGGTATCCTAATGATCTGTTTTTCTTATTTGCAATTTTTCCTTATTATTAGAATGAAATTTGTATTTAGCTACAGAATTAATGCAATTTTGTAGCTAAACTTTGTTTATGTAGCCACCGCCATGGTTCGACAGGTTCTAAGGGATTAATGGAGCAACATAATATATGGGCAGTTGAAAAATGATCCGATCATGGATCCTATCCTATTCATCTGTCCATAATCAAGCAAAGAATCGCCAAAGAACATGGTCAAAGGATCAGTCAACCGGGAGCTGGAGCAAGCAAGTGAGAAAGTCCAAGCTTCACGATTTTCTCTGCCACGTAGAAAATTATGATGTAGCGAAATTATCATTTCTGTTAAGAGTTATAGATGCAATTTTCTTAGTCTTACAAGGCATAAAAGCCTCAGAACATTTAATTATAGGCTTTTATAATTAACAAGCTAATTAATTGTATAAACGACGATGAATGATTGCGAGGTTGTGACATCTTTTAAAACTTTGTTTTATCCTTTAATTGAATAAATAAGCGTTCCAAAACTCTAATGCGAAGTTAGTCAAGAGTAGAATCGAACCATCTGTTGTGGAGGGCCCCTGCAACATAAAAGGTTTTCATTATTTAATTGTCATTTCAGAGCTTAAATTTGTATGCGTTTACCGTGTGCTGAAGTATAGATGCATGCTTTGTTTCAATCTTATTTCCATTGCAGTTATTTTAGATTTATGATTGTTATTTCCTTTACTATTATCATTATCTCCAGAATATTGTCATGCTAGAATAGATGCTCTGTTCATTTCATAGATTTAATTCGTAGATGGTTAAAATGCAGAGGTAGTTTATCATAGATCATTTTATTTCCTCTTCATGCAGTAGAATTTTATCATAGATTAGTTTATCATAGTTCAATTTATCATTGATTAGTTCATTTCCTCTTCATGCATATGAAGTTTATCATAGATCAGATATTGTGAGATACATTTTAGAAGATTTCACTTTTCAGTTTTAGATCAAATGAGCTCAATTAAGTTTTATTTCATAAAGAGAGGTTTATTTTATTAACATAAAATGGTTTTTGGTAGTTCTTTATAATAAGTTCCATTCACATTAAATTTTCAAAAAGACATAAAAATTATAATTACTTTTTGGTTATAGAATTTTAGGTCTTTTCAGAATCAATTCTTAGCTACTAACGAGATTTTTCATTTCAATTTCTAAGACTTAGTTAAGTTTGGATTTAGTTTATTTTTCATAATTCAGTTTTCTAAATTCATTCAAAAACATCTGGAATACAAAAAACATTTTCAAAAACAACTTTCACATATCACCAAAATAAATTAAGTAAAGGAGGCTTCTAGAATATACAATGCATTTTCACTTCACAAGATTACCAACCCTGGTCGATAATTTATGATAGCAATTTAAGAACATTAAATTGACTAAACATGTAGCTCAAATTACATTTCTTGGAAGGACCAAATGGAAGCATTCATGGAAGATAATGGGTTGAAGGAATACATTGATAAAAATGTTTTGAAACTAGCAGTTACGGATGCACAGGCTCTAGCAGAATGGAAGAAGAATGTAGCCAAGGCAAGAAGGATATTACTGGAAAGAGTTTGAGATCATATTGTCTTGAACCTCCATGGGAATGAGACTCTATATGCAATGTGGAAGGACTTGATAGACTTCCTTCGGAACAACAGTGACCATAGGAAGTTAGCACTGAAGGAAAAGCTTCGGAAAATCAAGATGGAAAAGGGAGACACAATACCACAATACTTGAGCAAGTTCACCCAATGTTAGGATGAGGTTGGGAGCGTTGTTGTTACAGTTACTGAAGATGATATGGTCAACCTAGAAATTTTAGGCATTCCCAAGAGCTAGCATAACTACCAAGATTCGATAAATGGGAGGGAGAAGCTATCAAAGTGGGAGTGTTTGTGGTCTGATTTGGTGCAAGAAGAGATAAGGCAGAACACTAGAGATGGATCCTCATCCAAGCATTATGACGAGGAGAACTGTGCCCTGTATGGAAAGGCAAAGAAAGGGAAAGGGAAGAAATACCAAACCAAAGGAGATTCTGGTCATGCAAGCAAGAAGAAGGACTTGTCAAAGATTAAATGTTTTCACTGTCATGAGCTGGGGTACTATGCCACAAAGTGTCTACATAAGAGGGCCGAAAATAAGCCCTCAAAAGGAGTAGAAGATGAAGCCATCGCTTCACAATTTGAGTTGGAGTTCACCCTCATTGCATGCATGGTGACATCGATGATGGATAGTGTGTGGTATATGGATAGTAGAACCTCATTCCATATGACCGACAACAAAGAATTTTTCAGTGACTTGGAGGAGAAGGACCTCTAGATTCACATCGAGATAGGAGATGATGGAAGGTATAGCGTGATCGACATCGGTACTGTTACTTTTCAAAGGGATTTTGATTATCCTCTCACATCAAAAGATCCCCTGTATGTTTTGGGCCTGAAGAATAATTTAGTTTTAGTTGCTATGTTGGAAGATTGTGGCTACGATGTGATATACAACAAAGGAAAGGCTTTCCTTCGTCACATAGCCATGAGACAAGTGAAGAGGATCGGGGTTCAAGTGAAAAACATCTACAAATTGGATGTAGAAGATTGTGCTGCTTTGAGCACGAAAGCGGAGAGGGTGCAGAGCCGAGACATCGGTGAATTATGGCATACATGACTTGGCCATTTGCACCATGGAGCTATGAATATCATGTAGTAGATTTCTACACGACTTCCCAAGGGTGTGCTAGAGCAGCGTAATACATGCAAAGGATGTACACTGGGAAGTACACCAAATCCACCTTTCATGATAAGGATAATTGAGTGCAACCGATCCTTGAAAGAGTTCACTCAGATGTGTGTGGACCATTATCGACAACGTCCACGTCCAAGCATAAGTATTATTTTATATTTGTAGATGATTTCTCACGTAAGTGTTGGATATTCTTCATGTAAAAGAAAGACCAAACATTCTCAAAATTTTGTGAATTTAAAGCACTTGTTGAGAAAGACATAGGCATGAAAGTGAAGGCTTTCAAGAGTGATAACGATGGAGAATAGGTGTTGAATGAGTTCAAAAAAATTTATGCATGAGAAGGAATTCAACGGGATTTAATAGCACCCCATAACCCACAACAGAATGGGGTTGTTGAAAGGAAGAACAAAATTATTGTGGGAGCTGAACGAATGATGTTGCATGATTAAGACCTTTCGTTGCACTTGTGGGATGAAGCGTGCAACACAGCAATATATGTGCAAAATAAGAGTCCTCATCAGATTCTTGGGACGAGTACACAAAAATAAGCTTTTTCAAGTAAGAAATTAGATGTGGCACACTTCAGGATCTTTGGTTCATTAGTTTATTGTCGTGTTTCCAAGGATCCCAGGAAAAAGCGAGAACCAACAACAGAGTTGGGAATGTTTGTGGGGTATAATGATACGCCTCACAACTATCAGGTGTACCTTCCATCTCATAGGATGACAATTGTTCGTAGAGATGTTAATTTAGATGAAGACAATGCCATGAGATGTTCCCATGAGAGGGAGCTTTAGTTGCATGCAGATGAGGAGCTTTTAGCTCCAAAGGAATAACCTCAAGATGTTTTGGAGTAGCCACAAACAAAGGAGTAGAGAGTGGAAGCACCCACTCATGCAGAGACATCCAGAGATGGAAGGAAGTACACCAGATAGGATGATAGATTGATGCATGATGCTAGAGAGAATGTGGGAGCACACACATCATAGGGTAGGTAGAGGAGGTCACCAGATCGGTACACTGGCTACATGGCTCTCATGAGTGAGAGTGTAGAGATTGAGCCATCCTCATTCGAGGAAATAGTGCAACAACTAGTATGAGTTAATGCCATGGTAGAGGAATATGTTTCCATTATCAGAAACAGTGCTTGGGAAGTTGTCCCAAGGCCAAAGGACAAGTCAGTTGCAGGTTCCAGGTGTATCTATAAGGTGAAGCAAGCAACATATGGGAGTGTTGAGAAACACAAGGCTAGATTTGTGGCCAAGGGGTTCTCTCAGATGGAGGGAATTTATTACGAGGAGACCTTTGCTCTAGTAGCAATGTGCTTTTAAATAAGATCAATTCTAGCACTTTCAATGTAGATGGGATGGAAGATACATCAGATGGATGTAAAGAAAACTTTCCTCAATGGAGTGATTGAGGAAGAGGTGTGCATAGAGCATGCGGAAGGATTTCAGACCTTCGATAGAGAGTCACATGTGTGCAGACTTAAGTGAGTGTTGTATGGATTGAAACAAGCACCCTATGTTTGGTACACCGGGATCGTCAACTATTTCACCAGGTTGGGCTTCACCAAAAGTGAAGTAGATGAAAAAATTTACCATATTGTGGTTGAAGGTAAATTATTGGTTATAGTATTATATGTCGATGATTTAATTCTAATAGATTATGAGAAGCTAATAAAATCTCGCAAAGAGGATTTAGCAGGAGAATTCGAGATGAAAGACATGGGGTTCATGCATTATTTCCTCGATTTGGAAATTTGGCAAGGAGGTGGGTAACTGTTTCTCTCTCAAGGAAAGTATGCCAACAAGACATTGAAGAAGTTTCACACGGAGAGCAACAAACCCATGGATACTCCTCTTGCAGGGAGTTGGAGGAAGATGCTACTTCAAGTGAAGTGGTAGAAGCTACCATTTATAGGCAGCTTATGGGTTCACTTAGGTACTTTGTGAACACACGAATGAACATGTGTTATGCATTTAACGAACTTAGTCAAGCAATGGTTAAGCTAGCCAAACTCTATTGGAAGGTAGACAAACATGTATTTAGATATCTCAGAGGCACCACTTAGTTTTTTCTTTGGTACAGATGGACAAAGGGAGTGAAGCTGCAAGGCTTCACAAATGCGGATTGGGAAGGTAGTCCATCAGTCAGGAAGAGAACATCATGAGGAATCTTCAGTATTGGGTGAATAGTAGTTTCTTGGTACAACAGGAAGCAAAGATCAGTTGCACTCAGTTCAAAAGAAGCAAAGTACATGGCTGCTAGTCAAGCAACTTATGAGGCTATCTGGATGAGGAAGATCCTTGTTGGTTTATTTGGTCAATAGATGGATCCTCTAGTGATTTACTGTGACAACCAAAGTTGTATCAAACTCTCATGTAGGTCCAAGCATATCGACATCCGGTACCACCATCTCAGAGATTGTATGCAGAGGTGAATCATGTTGCTAGAGTACATTCCTACAAAGGAACATGATGTAGACATCTTGAAGAAGGCATTGTCAAGAGGAAAATTTGAGTTCCATAGAGGCAGGATTGGGGTATCTGATAATCCCTTTCTTGCTGAGAGGGAGTGTTGAAAATGACACCAAGAAGGATTCTAATTTATTTTCCCCTTGAATTAAATGAGAAGAAAATTATAATTCCACATCACAAGACAACTTGTACGAGTTAACTAAGTTAGTTTGACTTGGTTGTATCAGTTAATTCGAGTTGAGGGCCTAAATTGAGTCAAGTAAAGTGTATCCTACTTTATAGGAGACGAGGTTGAGTTGTAATTAAATCAATAAATTTGAGTTAGAGTAAGTTAAACTAGTTCCAACTGTTGGAAGAACTAGTGGGAGGCCAAGTAGTGGGGTGTGTACTCTGTGATCAACTAGTTAACTGATAAATCAACCATAAATAACTCATGCATGTGTGATCTACGAGTTACCCAGTTGAGATTGGAGTTGAAGGGCAATGTACTATCAGTTGTATAGTCATCCAAATTGTAGAGGTGGTGCATGCAGTTAGAGGAAGGCCTATGATGGATAGCGTATTTGTGGATGAGGAGTTTTCCTAATTAATAGGGGATAATTCACAAGGAAATAGTGTAAGGAAATAGGTACTTGGGAAAGCATAAAATTGGTTAAGTATTGGCCAAGGCTTGTCTAAGAAGCAGTGAGACAGATAAAGATAGTGCAGAGGTTGCTTGGGCTTGAGCTTAGCACTGTAATATTCTCATATTTTTTGACTAATGCAATATACAAATAAGGGGGTTTTTAGCTATGGCTTTCCCCAAGAAATCATTGTTTAATGGGTGATTGAATTCTTTCTCTTGTATGCTTCATGATTTCGCGATCTTTTAAATTGTTTCTGCTGATGAGTAGAGTTGATTCAAGTCTATTGTTTTAGTAAATTACAATTAGCAGTTTAAATCTACAAGGAATTTCTCACTAAATGGATACCACCCAAGAGGGAAGTGGATCATGAGATCTAGCTATTTCCAGACCCTCCATTTCCAAACATTGTTTTATATAGGTAGTCCATTATAATGGCAAACAAGTTGAAGAAGTAGTTGCAATAGAAATTGGGACATGGTATTATTCGACCACCTACCTCACCATGTGGTACACCCATTATAATTGCGCCTAAGAAGAATGGAACTTGGTAGATTTGCAACGATTATAGGGTGCTAAACAAAATTACGCTCAATAATATGTACCCCCTGCCTAGGATAGATGATTTGCTGGATCAATTGCAACAAGCCAAATACTTCACCAAGTTGCGATTAAAGTTAGGGTGTCACCAATTTTGAGTCAAAGAAGAGGATACCTAGAGGACCACCTTCAAAACATGACAAGGTTTGTATGAGTGATTAGTTATGTTGTTTGGGCTATGCAATGCACTAGTTGCATTCACGAGTTTAATGAATGATATACTATGCCCTTTTATTTATTATTTATTTATTGCTTATTTGGATGATATACTAGTATACAATGCTACATTTTGTCTAATTCCAGTCTTTACAAGTATTCTGGCATTGTTTGGTCTCTCTTTTTGTCGTAGAGTTGTTCATCGCATGTATTGGTCATCCTAGTTCCTTATAGGGCAAAATTCCTCATTAATGGCATAAAAAAAGGTGGCCCAAGTTGGTCTTGCATTAAACATTGCAAACTCATCTTCATTGTGTTTCTGCTATTGAAACTTCTTGCTAATCTTTGACATGGGGAACAACTTTTAGTACTATGAAGATGATCTTCTCATTGTCAATTTTTTTTTGGACACAGTTATAGCCCTCTAATAGTTTTAACCATTTCTCCAAAAAATTTACATCTACTTGGCCTTCAAATAATGGGTATCAAAGTTAACTTGTATCTTTAAGGGTTTCACACCTCCAAATTGCCACTGGTTGAAGGTGTCACAACTATTATTGACACTGGTCGAAGGATTTGGACAAAATTGTCCATCACCTCATTCCTCTTACGTGTGAGTAGTTCCTTGAGTAACAACTTGATAATACCTCTTGATTCATCATCTCCCTTTTATTCGACCATAATAGGCTGATTGGGTTTGTGAGAGAGATCATTCCCAAGTGAAAATAGCTTGAGGCCTAATTCTCTATACCTTGACCTCATCGGGTACATGCATTGAGAAACAATAAAGAATATATTTCTCTAATACCACTGATCCAAGTTGTACATGGAATGTAATGAAATGCATGAAAGTAAATGGAGCACACACACACAAATATAGCAGAGATTATAATAATATGGTGAAAACCCAACTTCTTTTAATAAATGAAATAATAAAATATTGTAGAACATAAGCTAGTTAGAATAGTGATAACTGTCTCTGAAAAAAGAGAGATGGTGGCTATACGCATTCACAAAAGCTATCACAAGAGGCTGAAAGAATGTCCTTTTAACATAAACAAAGGACTGTAGAGGTCCAAAATCCTAACCCTAGAAGATGAAACGCCAAAAGGTTTGCATTCCCTAAGGTGGTTAGTTCATACATCCACTTCACAGGGGCACACATTTTGCATACAGTATCCATTTGGAGTGCATGATAACTTGTTGGAAAGGACTATCCAAGGAATAAAACTTTGACTGTGACCTAACCCCCAATTTTCCAAAAAACATAATTTAGGGCCTTAAAATGACCCCAAAAGTTTGGGACCCAAATACCATAGAAAAATTGTTAAGAAGATAGAGAACCGTTGAGATGGTGGAAGAGGTGGGTGGCCACTAATATCCACTTGGATCATTATCTTTCAATTTAAAAATCACTAGCTCATATAACTCTCCTCCCTCCAACATTTGGCATCTAAGGAAACCTTCTGAAGAATTTGACCATTAGCTAAGATCTCAACAAAGATATGTGCTCTATTTTGATAGGGCTTCAAAGCACAACCTAGGTGTAGCGGGTGCAGGAGGGAGGGTGCTAGTGTGCCTTAGAGGACAAGAAGAAATAATTTCTTCATGAAGCCTAAGAAAAGCCTTGAATAATAAAACATAGACTTATGTAATATATCAATAAATCAAACAAACTTTTGCACTAAACATCAACAAATTAATCATTTTTAGAGACTTAGCACTTATAATCAAGCATCATAATTTTAGTTCTCTTCCCATAAATGCTAGACTCAAGTAAAGACTTTCTTTGAATCACATATAGGAATTTCAAGCCCTTCACATGTTGAGTTAAAGCAATAAATGGGCTAGCAAATTATGTCATAAAGTAAGACGAAGGGACCTTAACAATAAACAAGTAGGGTCTTTATTCCCCAAATGCTTGATCATCGTAAATGATGGCAGACACCATTTGATAGGTGATGATACTATTATATGGTGTGGACAATATGTAGGATTGGTAATCATTTAAACATAACCTTGTACCACCTTCACACACATTTCCTTACCCCTTGCATTTGCTTTAATACTCTTCAAAGTAGGTCTCATGATGGAGAGGAATGATATGATGTCACAAATCTAGTTTGAAACAAGGATGCCAATCCTATCTTGCACAATCAATCTCATGCCTATGATTTCTATGACCATCGTGGAGGAAGTGGGTAGTTTCTCTTTAGATTGGTCATAGCCCTCAACTATCTTGGATTTTTTCTCCACTCTTTGCTTTTTCTCAACCTCAAATTAGGTGGACAAGGTGGAATCAAGGCTTATTCCTTGTTGGTCCCCGCTCCCAAGTTCATTCCTCAAGTTAATTTAGTGTGGAAGCATCTATGTTATAAAGATCTAGCATTCTATTGGTGTGAGTTGAGCCATTTATGCCTCCAAGTGGAAATGATAGAGTATTCCCATAAAGACAAAAGGGATACCCCTTACATTCACTTGGAAGAAATAACCCATAACATGAAATGAATTATCTCCAACTTCAACGTGCATAATTGGAAGCGAATTGATCCATCACCATGGATATTTTCATCCATCATAGACAAAAAATTCACATAATGGAGGACGAAATAAATGCACTTAGGAGCCAAATTGAAGATTTGTAGTTCTCATGACTGTTGGATCTCTAGTTTCAAATTCTTCAACTCATTCTGTTAGTTCTCCTCCACCTACTTTGGGTTATTTAAATGTAGAACCTTTGTTTATCCCTCTCCTAGGTTGGTTTAGCAAATCCTCAACTAGTAGTCTTATGTAAGTTAAAACTTGTCAAATTTTGGGCATTTTCTATTTAGTATTTATAGCCAAGAAAAAAGTTATGACATTTTTACGTTGATGTATTATACGAAAGGACACAACCAAATGACAAATATGATGTAATTATGATCCTCTACTGCACCCAAGACACAAATTTATATTAATATAAAATTCTTAGTTATGGTTGAAAAAAATACAAAATTGTCTTCAAATAAACTATAGAGGAATTTATTCATCATTAGAATTGTTAACCCTAATTTATTTGAAATCCACAATTAATTTAAAATCCTAACTTCCTTTAGCCTTTATAACCTTATTTCATAAACATCTTGTTTATTAAAGCTAGGTTAATTGTTCGAACTATTTGAGTTGTTATTAGTTGTGTGAAAAACTTCATTTATAAATAAAAATTTCATTAAGCATGCATGCACTTGTCTTTTTCCATGTATTCCTTTACCATGATATTTTTCAATTTTATTTATTTTATCTTGGTTAAATTAGTGTAAATATACATGACTTTAATTATTATAATTAATAATTTTGTACTTACTTTTGATTTAACAATTAAATTATTTTATTATTTACTTATACATCTTAACATAAATTTAATTTTTATTCTAATTAAGAGACAACTAACTTTTTATAAATTATTATTTCAACATTTAATTAATTTTAAATTTAAATTTATAATTTAAAATAATAAACTATTAATCTAAATCACATACATTTCATTTACTCACCTCACCTAAATTTTATAGTTAAACTCAATTCTAAATTTGATGATTTATTTACTCACTTAAACTCCATAATTAAACTCAATTTTATAGGTTTTTTTTTTTTTTTTTTTCTAAGTTGTGTTAATTTATTAATATTGAACATAGTTTACATAGCGAGACCAGCCATCTCGGTTGCCTGTCTAGCCAACACCAGTGGCGGTCCTAAGCAAAAAAGCCAAAAAACAGGAAATGGAGCCGCTCATAACAGGGAAACCAGCCCAAAAGTTGCTGCCCATTATGGGAAACCAGTAGTCACAGAGTTATCAGTAGCATAATGTTTACAAAAATAACAGTAGATGCTTCTATGGAAGCCGCAGGCAACGTGTTTAAGCCTGAAACAAAGCCTGAAACAAAACATAACAGTAGTCCAGAAAAAAGGAGAGAAAACCTGACAACAGGCTAGCTGTCGGTGTGTGGAGGATGATTCTCTTCCACTATTGGACAACTGTAATCATCCACATCCTCGTCTACTTCTTTGGAACGCTGGGAAGGTCTCTCCGAAGCTGAAGAGGAGTCAGAGTCGTTGTGGAGCTTCGTCTTCTCACGTCCCGAACTGCTATCGCTTGCGCTTGCGCCATTGCCGCTGAAGCTTGTGCCATTGCCACTGGAGCTCGTAATGCCATCCTTGACGGGAAGAGCAACCTTATTTCTGGTATCCGGAGGGTGTTGGTCCGAGATGGTGGACTTCCGACGCTTTCTAGGACCAGAGGCTCCTCCTTCCTGCATTTCTTCCTAAAAAGAGACTGAGATAGTTGCAGTGATATGGGGTCGATTAATGGCACTTGTAAAGTGGAAATGGGCAGTATTGCTGGCCATAGAAAGGTGACTGCTGGAGTCGTGGATGGACAGTGGCGGGCGGGAACCAGCGCCCCTACCATCACCACCCTTACCGCCACCCCCCTTTTGCAGCGCATCTTATGCCGACGTGGCATGATGGTCCAAGAATTAACAAGTGAATGCCAGGAGTTTGACTTAGCGGGCGAAGGAGGAAAACACAGAGGGCAAGAAGTCGACGGAGACAGAGTCGACTGCAAGTGAAGGCCAAAAGAGCATGACGAGTTTGGAGGAGCAGATGGAGGAGCAAGCGGGGGTGACTGTAGATGAGGGTCGAGAAAATGCGGGGAAGACGGATGAAAGGGGGCGAGAGAAGCTGGGAGAGATTAGTCGAGGCTGGAAGAGAACTGACAGAGGGACAAGGAACATGGGCGATCTGGAAAGCTAGCCTGAAGCCGAGATGGAGTGGCCAGACGCTCAAAAGCCTGGTTGTAGGCGCAGAAGAATACAACGCTGTGGAGCGAGCCTCCATTGAAGAATGCGAGGGGCAAACAAAACAATTACTAGCAACGTTATGACAGGGCGAGTGAGAATTGAAGGTTGAGTCCTTCATTCTCCCGGTTTTAATGACGCGTTTACTGCTATGAAAGGATGGCGTGTGGCCAAGCCAGGTGTTGGTCACCAGGCTGGCCACTGCCACAAACTTACCGCCCACCCGCATCCGGGATAACTCAATTCTATAGTTAATAAGTTTAAGACTTTAAATTTATTTAGAATTTATATTCTAATTTTACTTAAATACCTAGTTTGAAATACTTTGCCTAAATTAAATTTTATTTTAATTAATAAACAATAAGCAAAATTTATATATATTTATTATTGCATAATTTAATTAAATTTGAATTTTTAAAATTCTTTTGGTAATAATTACATACAAATGCACATTGGTGACAGAGTTTGGTTCATCATTACGTTGGTTCAAAACCTCTCGGCAATGTTCATTTGCATGTGATTATTATTGAAAAAATTATATAATTTATCAATTTAAAATAATTAATTATTAACGGCTAGTTGGATCTTCTCTCCATCTTTTTAACCCCGTCTCTTGGATCTGATCTGTTTTCTCATCTTGTCCAAAAAATAAACCACACACGTCATATGTGATTATCACCAAAAACAATTTTTTGCAAATTAATTATTAATCTAAATCACATACATTTTATTTACTCACTTAAACTCTATAATTAAATTAGATATTATTTTTGGAATTCCACCCAATTCTAACTCCATAATTAAATTAAATATTATTTTTATTAAAAATAAATATAAATAAATAAAATTCAAATTATAAACATTAAGCATTTAATTTATTCCTTCAAAACAAAATCAAAACATAAAAAAAATTATTATTTTTTGATTTTATTTGTTATTTTAGTCAAACTAGCTGTTATTTAGTTGGAGTTTTTCTTATCTATTTAAATGGGTTATTGATCAGATTTTTCATCTTGTCTTAAGATGAACCACATGGTTCGAAACGTGTCGACCAAATTTACTTTGATGTGATTTTTACCAAATTTTTTTTCCTCGCTAGATATTATTTTTGAAATTCCACCCATGAGTTTAAAACATATTTAGAGTTTTTATTCCCATTTTACTTTAAACACGTTGAAGTTTTCAAACAATTAGGCTAAAAAAATATTTGGGGATGCTATAAAACAAGAGCCTCTAAACTGCACTTAAAAATGATCCAGCAATTCACAAGGTACTACAAATTTTAACATTTTACATTGGAAGATCCAAACAGAAACCCGTGGTTCCGAGGCCAAACCACTCCACCCTTTTGCCCAAGATGAGTGAGGGCAAGACTATCGATCTCTCATACAAAATAGTCAATGGCGAGTTGGAAGGCCTTGTGGAGTGTCATCATTTGCAACCCTGTATCAAGATCTATCCGGAACTCACTTCAGTCTAATACGAATCCCTTACTGATCAACAATGCGGTTCGCTCCACTTAGCTTTGCTGTGTGAGAAGAACGCCCTCAGCAATGGCGATTGCTGCCTCAGCTGCCAGAAGGGTCAGGGCTTGGGCATCCCCAGGTCTGGTATTGATATTTCTCAGCCTGTTAACCTCGACGCCACTGGTAATAGCTTCGTCGATTTCTCCATATGGGCTTGACGCGGCCATGGCGGAAGAGGCCAGGATCGATCCCCACGCCACCAACGATTCTTTCCTTCTTCTTCCATCCTCCCTCAAAAAAGCCCTCGCGCGTTCCGCTCACTTCAATACCCTGGAACGCCTTGCTTATCTCAAAACCCTAGAAATCTTGCTGCCCGTCCATGTCAAGCTCGTTGGCTTCACCGGCGACGATCGATTCCAGCTGCAGAACCAGATCGCCAAATACGTTTCGGCCCTGCATTTTGACGACCAGATCCATGTAATTGGCTTCGACCCCCACGGCCTTTCGGTTAGAACAAAGCTCTCCCTGGACGTCACAACGGCCGACGACCGCCTCGCCGATCGGCTCTTCCAGTCGATCCACTCGCAGATGGAGACTTCGTCGATGGTGATGCGCACGTTTCTCCACTCGGTGCCCTACACGGCCGTCGATGACATAATCCGGCAGGACCTGGAGAGCCCACTGACCACCTACACGATATATTTATTGAACCTCAGAAAGCAGGATAAACCCTATGCTTATGCGTACAGCCCAGGGGATTCGTCACTGGCGTTCTCGAAGTGCATGGGGACGCTTTGGACGGGAAAGGAACGGTACCTGTGGGTAGACCTAGCGGCCGGTCCGGTGGACTACGGCCCAGCGCTTTCCGGCGAGGGTTTGCTACCCCGAGGCGAATTCCATCCCCTGGCGGCCCTCCACGGCAGCCCGAAATCTCAGAAAGCCTTCATGGCGGACATCGCCTCTCTCGTTTGGAGCGCGACCGGTTCTCTCTTCAGGCCGGCGCTGCGGATTCCAGCTTACTTCGAGACGGAACTCCTTGTCCAGATCGTGCACATTCACAGTGCCGAAGAGATCGACACACGGGGGATCGACTGGGGTTCCATTGAAGACACTTTCATGAAGGATGCCAAAGGGCTTTTGTTGACTCAGCAGTCTCTGAGATTCAAGAGGTACAGTATTCAATACACTAAATGCCCAATTTGCGTCTCCGCCGTTGTTCGATCTATGAGGTCTTATACGTCTAGGTATTTGTTTGAGAATTATACTTTGATTGTTAACCAGTATCTGGATTCAAAAAGCCTCCACCATTTGCTGTCAGTATCATCGGCGGATTTGGAAACAATTGCCGGGATTACTCATGATCAGACTGCCAGAACCTTGCCTGTTTATGTTTTTGATTTGGAGTATGACCGTCCGATCATGCTAGACCGCTTCCACCAGTCAATTGCCTTCAGAGACATGGTGATTGCGGTTAGAACCATGAGTTCTCAGTCCGTGACCGATTACAATTGTAATGGCCGGAATGTTATCTCTCAGACACGGAGCCTTGAGAGGCCGATCGTGGGGGCGCTCTTGCAGAGCTTGTGGGGTGTGTCGCCCACACACTTGACATGGAGTCCCAGGCATAACAGCACTTTGGTTGATTATACATGGAGCGTTGGGCAGACCCCTTTTGGTCCGTTCTCTGAGAGTATGTCATTGTCGTTTGTGCAAAGAGATGCAGCGCCGAGGAATGTTCTGTTAACTAGTTTGAATGCGACGGTTTCAAGCGCCATGGATGTGCTTGTGTCTGTTGTCGAGCACGGAGGGGAGAAGAAGCTTCTTGGGCAGAAAAGGCATGTTGAGTTTACACAGAGGTGGAATCTATTCAGATACAAGCTGGACAAAGCTGTGTCTGCAATATCCCACTTTGAATATAATGAGGCTCTGTATTACATAAAGTCATCGGATTACGATCTGTTTGCTATTCATACCCTTTTTTACCAGGCTGCATCAGAATTAGAGGCATCTCTTGTTTGTTTCAAGGATCCACCCTTTCCATGGGGTTCGGCACTTACCTTTCTCATGATTTTTGTTGGCTTTTTCTATGCCTTCACGAGAAGAGATAAACTTTTCCGCAGTAAAAGAAAGCAATTCTGAAGCTCCAAAAAAGACAAGTTTTAGTCTATTTGTTTTATCATGGAAACTCTGTTTATCATTCATCCGGATTTTGATCTGTGTATGCTGTCTGCATGGCAATGGAATATATGTTTTTTCTTGTCAAAGTTGTCGATAAAGTTATGAGAATTTAAAATTGATTTACACCTACACTATAGTAGTGCCATCCAAAATCCTCGATGCGAAAACACAATGGATGTTTTAGCTGTGAAATTGGCATGCTGTACAGTCAGAATCTTTGTACAAGGACCAGAGTATGAGGAATAAGAGGAATATAACAAATAAACATGAAAATGGACATGATGCACTGGTAGGCATGCTTTCTTACAGCCAAGTTTGGCATTCCAGGTGAGTATAATCGAACTTTGGCTTGCTTCTCGCATATACCATGGTTTGTTTCTCAAATGAAATTCCAAACACCAAATTGATTTTAGATTAGATCTCTATTTTGTATACAGTTGAAATATTTTTCTGTTTTTTCTTATTTGTTGCTAATCATTTTGTCCAAGTATGTTCTGCTTATGTTGATTTTACAGTTGCTCATATCCCATATACAGTTTTTTTATTCTAATAATATATAAATATAAATAAATAAATCAGATTGAAAATTTTGGCAGAGGTATTGCTATTACAGTTTAATATAGCGATATTGTAAATTTATGTAGATGTTCTATGCTTGATGTAACTTTACTTTCTCTTCAATGTTAGACAGCAATCACATAAACCATAAAGTAAAACGCTGATAGAACATACCAGTAGATCAATAGAAGACAAGCCAGAAACAGATAAGAGTGGTGTTGCGTTACGACGGTCAATAGGATGCTTCAACCAGCAAAGTCTCAAAACGGTCGGGTAACCAGCAATGTCGCACAACCCTCAGATCAGCCAAACGGTCAACACAGTCAACTCCAGAAAAGTCGACGCTGAACAGCAGCAAGTAAAAGTCAACGTAGCACGGTCTACAATCAACCTTTGACCTCGATTCTTGTGCCAAAATATTCAGACTTCAGAAATCGAAGTCTATGCCAAAAATCAGCTCTTTTGGACCATGCGTTGACCAAAGTCAACGCTGGTCAAACCTGCGGTGGAAACCCTAGCTGCAGCAGAAATATATTCGTCCTTCTTTCCCACTTGAGAATATGTGTGATGAGGAGATGAGTGAAATGTCCTCCAATGTTGACTTTATTTATATCCATCACTGAGGGTGTGTGACACATTGGTTGGGGTACAAAACCTTAAAGCCGACTTGCACATTTGAATATATTAGAAAATAAATTCAAAATAAATGTTCTGCTTATCGAATCAAGATGATCTTTAGATCGATCTTGCACCTCTCCAAAAGAGGAATGCAATAAAAATATTGGTATCTTCATCTGAGCATCACAACATGGAGTTTGGACTTAGTTGTTCAATTTAACACTCCCTCTCAACTAGGGGGAACTCCATCCACCTGTGCAACTCAACATCGTACGTCATCCCACTGTAACTTGGCTCTTTATTTCAGAACAGAAGTGGGTGAGTCACAAAGACATCATTCTCGGCTGACAGATTCAGCCCAGAGGTCCGAAACCTCTATAGGACTCACAAAGAGTCTCATACCAACCCGAAGTTGGTTTATTTGACTCGAAGTCAGTAGGAGGTCCGAAACCTCACTAGACTTGGTCCCAGATCAAGTGCTTGGACCGTGCCATCCTAGATAGAGTACGACAATCTCTAATGCGTCCATCAGTGTTTGCTACTAGTCTCTATCTTTTCCCACCTCATTGGCCAAATGAGAGGTACTTCCCATGAGCCCTGAACTCAATGGGTAGGATGCATACGGGGCACAGATAATGAGAGGTGAACCAACTCAATCATCACAACGGTGGGGCCCAAGCACACCAACAAGGTTCGGCAAGCCTAGCTCTGTGGTTGTTTATAGCTCCGATAAGCTATCCCCAAAGTCCCTCGGAGTTCCATCCAATAGGACCCTCATCATAGGGTCGTTCCACGATACCAAGACTCTCACGGAAGGTTAGGAACTTGACCTTCCCCAGGGGCTTTGTGAGAATATTCACGACCTGCTCATCAATTCCTATATGATCAAGCCTTACGGCGCCTTGCTGCACCATATCCTGGATAAAGTGGTACCTGATATCAATATGCTTGGATCGATCGTGGAACACTGGATTCTCGGACAAGCGAATCCCACTTTGGTTATCACAGAGTATCACCATGGTATCTAGCACATGCCCAAACAAATCACTGAAAAGCTTTCGCAACCAAACTCCTTCACAACAGGCCATACTCGCTGCAATGTATTCGGCCTCTGTAGTGCTCAAAGCCACTGACTTCTGCTTCCTGCTCATCCATGATATCGAAGCAGATCCAAGTGTGAAGCAGCATCTCGATGTGTTTTTACGATCCACCACACTGTTAGCCCAATCGACATCAGTATATCCATGGAGTGTCATGCTCCCGGCAGTGTATCTCAGCCCATGGTTTATCGTGCCCCGAAGATATCTCAGAAGATTCTTGGCACCAACCCAGTGAAAGTGATGAGGCTCAACCATTTGTTGACTCAAAGTGTTCACTGCAAAACATATATTTGGACGGGTTTTCACTAAGAACATCAGGGCCCCTATGTAATATTCCCAAATTAGCAATAGCTAATTTGAATATCAGTCTGTATCAATTTTGCCGCCTCCAGTGAATTGCAAACAACAGTGAGCGGGTCGTGGTCTCGACAGAGCGCGCGAAGGCAAGCACGCGGCTGAGTTGGCAGTGTGGGGCCAAGAAGGGCTGCGCGGGAAGGAAGGATCTCGGCTGCGCGGCAAAGGAGGGAGTCCGACGTTCGAGAGGAAGGCCGCATACTTAAGGGAGACAGCTTCCTCGTTTTTGGATTATTGATGAATTTTATGATAATGAATCTAGTCTCTAAGACTTGAGCACGCCGACTGTTTAGCTAGGTCTGCAGCACTGTTTAGTGCGCCGAGTGTCTCCGAGCGGAGATCTCAACCTCAGCCCCGGGGGACTTCGAGTGCCTGCTCGGGTGAGGCCGTTCTAACCTCAGCCCCGGGGGACTTCGAGTGCCTGCTCGGGTGAGGCAGTTCTGTCATTAGTTTGTCAAAAGGATCGGATTAGACTTGCGCAGAGCCGCGTCAGGAGTGTCGACGCGGTAGGTGTGGGAAGACCGCAGATCGACCAGTGTGAGTTCAGTATTGTTCCCATCGTAGAGGTTACGGGTCAGGAGGAGCAGCAGAGAGGATCGAGTCAGGGAGCCTTGCGCGGAGCAGAATCGGGAGTCTCGTAGTGGGCCTTCCTTTCAGCCGCAGCATATTAGCAGCAACATTCTCAGCCGCTGGAACGAAACAGGAAACCCGTTGCATTTGTGTTTTCTTGTCTTTTATCTTGCCCGCGCCAGTTGAGCGCTATCATCGGGGCATCTATTGTAATCACTGATAATTCCCAGCATAATAAAATGGCTCAGCTTTCCCCTGTTTAACGTATATTTGTGGATGAACAGTCCTACTATTTTATGTGCTGTGAATGTTTGCTTATGAGTCATTCCATCGCTGTACCATTTGCTCAGTGATCTCTTTGTTTAACGTGTATCTGTTGCATAGGCTGTTTTTATTACTTCATGTGCTGTTGTATGCTCTGCAACACTGGTTATTTTCCCTTGAAAACATACCATTGCTGTACCATCCCCGTGTCTTATAAATACCCTTAAACAGGAATATTACAGTGGTATCAGAGCATGGTTCTGGCTCAGCCTGTGGACATTACCATAATGCCTACATTCTTACCTCCAGTGCCGAGTAAGAAAGAGAGGCAGCAGGATCATTTACCCTTGGGAGATTATTTCAGAGAATGGCAGTCCAAGGGGGAAGACTTCAAAGCAGCTTTGCCTTTCAAAGATTACTGTCAGCTCAGGCAGGATGAAAGAAAATGGAACAAGGGAGGATCTAGAACGCAGAGCTCAGAGTGGCAGCATACTACTGGAAGGTCACCTCTTCCCATGAATGAGAAATCCACTGATCCCTGTGAGTCTCAGCCCAAGAAGAAGATGAGTTTATTCTCATCTCTTTTCAGATCCAGAAAAGATGCATCCACCTTTGAGGAGGCCAAGAAGATTGAAGAAAAAGAAGAAGAAGCCCCATGCGCTTCCTATTCGCATCAAGAAGAGATCACATCAACTCTTGAAGAGGTGGGTGAAAACGCTGTCACACTCATGGAGGAGCAGCCACATGCATCGACAGTTAGGGCAGCCAACACTTTTGAGGATGGGACTCTTGCAGCTCTACAAGAAGTTCCAAATGCACACCAAGAGCAGCTTGGTTGCACTGCGCTGTGCAACATGGAAACGATCAAGAAGGAATCAAACTGTCATTCTCATGAGCCATTGTTGGATTGCACATCACATTGGAGGTTGGGGTTTGAAGATTTGAAGATTGATGGTAGACATCTTGCAGTGAGAAACCTTTCCTCCCTTTAATATGACACTTTCTCAATGAGCTCCTCTCAGCTCAAAGAGGAACTTCTACTTTTAGATCCAAGACCTCATTGGTTTTGGAAGACTATGGATGAAAGGGAGGTCTCCAGGGGAGATCTCGTTGGAGATGCACTTCGGCACACTTTTTTTCCCTTCTCACAAGAGCAAATAGAAGATGGAGGACATCTTAGGATGGATAACATCTCTCATGGTTGTGTTGGACATCCCTTGAGCCATACACATCATGATGGGAGGTTTTTGCCTACCACCTATTTGATTCTTGATAGGGTCTCATTGATCCTTGAGAAGTTTATAGTTCAAAATCCCATGAAGTGCAAAGTCAGAAATTTGATTTGGGAGGATGGTAGCCCTCATGGGAGGAGTGCCAGGATGAGGAGAAGAAGGAGGCATCCACAAGTGATTGAGTGGATGTGGTTGATGAGCAAGGAGCTAGAAGGCTACTTACAGATCTATGATACCGGGCAGCAGGAGGCTTGGCTGCGCTGGTTACTCTTTAGGGAGTTTGGGCATCATTTGTACCTACAGATCTATGATACCGGGCAGCAGGAGGCTTGGCTGCGTTGGTTACTCTTGAAAGAGTCTGGCCATCACTTGGCAAACACTCTTCCTAAGAGTAGGAGGACGGAGAGAAGATGGCTGGATACTTGCATCATTGAGAAGCATAGAGGATGGATGTATGGCGTTGATATGATACTCATATCATTCATCATGTCTTCATCACATGAGTTGTATGATGGAAGTATGGGGCGGCAGCAAACTGTCTTGTTGCTTTGCTTGTTTCTGGGAGAGAAAGGGCAAATTTTCTCTCACGCTTTGTATGATGTTGTAGGAAGAGGGGATGGCACTATCTCCTTAATCTTTGATGATGGCTTGGAAGCACTTCCAACTTGGGAGGTGTTCCACATTTGTTGCGGCATTATTGGAGGAGTCTTTGACGAGGAGCATGTCAAAGAACAGAGCTTTGTATTGACCGGAGCTTATTTGCATGAGCTCACAACGCTGTTACTGTGGAGCAGAACCTCATGGATGAAGTCTGCCTGGCAGAGATATAGTGGATCTATAACCCATAGGTCCCAGGATCACTTCATATTTGTTGCACTTGATGAACAAAGAGGAGATAATGATGATAGAAACATCTATGGCATATTCTGCTTGACTTGGATTTCCAAGCATGAGGAGGATTACCTTCTGGCAGCACTTGGTTCATTCTTCTTCATGTGCATTGCTTCATGAGAGGGCAAGCTTGTCACATTGCTCCATGAATTGTATTGGGCCAATCTACATGATGGAGGCAGGCACCTCTTTTGTGGCCTTGGGCAAATGTTTTGTCATCACTTGTATGCTCATTTTATGCACTCTAACATGTATCATATGAAGACATCCATGAGTAACAGGAATATTTTGCCATATACTCTTATCAAGCAGCAACTTGTAAAACTGCGCTGTACTTGTGTAGGAAGTCGTTGGTACCTCTTTTCATCACTTGTAACCTTCAGCGCTTCCTTCATTTTGCCGCTGATCATGTCTCCATTTGTTGATATAAATAAGATTTGTATGGGAGGCTTGATTATGAAGGAGACACATGAGCTGTATGTGTCTTTGAGTGGGAAGAATTCTCGCCTTTTCTGCACTACATGTTCTAATGGGAGCATGGGAGGAGGCATGGCCACCACTACTACGTATGCGTTCTCTTTTGAGGTGGGCCATGAGGTTGATAGTCATCCATTGTACAGTTATGGGCAAGTGTTTGGTCTTATGTTGTTGTCATATTCAGCCGTTTACTATCCATTAGTAAATGTGACAGATCTTGTACATTGCTTGCCATGTGATTTTCTGAAGTTGCAGTGGATGAGACTGCGTTGTATCCTTGTGAGAGATTGTTTGCGTCATATATCATCATGTAAAAACTTCAGCAAAACTCTCATTAGGATGATCCATGATGACCATGTCCTATTCTTCATGGATGGAATGTTTTGGGCCAGCTTATTCTTCATTATTGGAGGAACCTTCTCTGGAGGATTGCTCCTCACTTTGCCATGGGAGGGCAATAATTTTGCAGCCCAGGACCAACATATACTCTACACTTGTCATGAGGGGAGAGAAGGACAGCATGGGGTAAGCTATGATGCTTGCCAAGTTCAGATCTACAACCCACCTTCATTACCGGAGCTTGAGGTGGAGGGCAGACCCAGTGGAGATAAGGCGGAGGTAGAACAAGAGGGCATTCCTTCTGTATGCCAGGGTGAGGACTCTTTTTCACATGAGTCCATAGGATTAGTTGAGGTCGCTTCTGCGGAGCGAGGGCAGTCATGCATGGATGGTGACAGTAGACCGGAGCTATATTCTAGTGTCCAGGGTGAGCAGTCATGGGACTCTGCGAGAGATACTCTGGGTGAAGAGTCACTTGTGACAATTCAGCTAGAGCAGTAGGTGATGGAGCCTGAGTCGTTAGAGGAGGACACTACTCACATCATGTATGATATTCCTTTGAGAGAGAGCCATATGGGCACTCACATCGAGCCTGTGGTGGATATGCAGCTAACCGCGGGGTCAGCTATTGAGGAGCAGTCAGCCGCACTGACATCGAGTACGGTGACAGCTGTTGCAGATCCATATCCTTTGGATGTGTTGGAGGTTGATGGGATTGTTGTGCAGGGGGCTAGTAGACAGCAGGAGCTGTTGGATATGTTGGAGCATCCATCTTTGGGTCGACATTGGGATGAGGCGCAGATAGATGTACTCACAGTCAGCAGAGCTGCAGCGTTCTTAGTGGGTAGCACTCTCCAGGAGTACATCGATGGAGCTTGCAGCATACCTTGCCCACTTTCTCCCATTATAGAGAGGGAGGTTTCCTTCTACAGGCAGCTTCCATTGACAGACAGGGTAGAGCAGTGGGAGTTGATTACAGGCTGGCGGAAACATCCAAGGCATGTTCCATACACCGTTGTTGTTGCTACATCAGATTCTTCTTCTAGGATGGACTGGCGGGAGATCATGAGTTGGTACCCTCTTGAGGGTATGGTATTCCTCGTAGAGAGCACAGCGGAGCAGGAGCCCTTGGACATAGTAGATGTTACAGATCCCAGTTGGCAGGAGGGCACCGGTTGTCATTACTTCAGGACTCCTTCCTGATTTCAGGAGACCAGGATCAGCATGGGATGGAGTCAGGACTTGGATTGGATAGAGGTGATGAGCTGGTATGCAGTTGGAGGGGTAGCGTATGCAGCTACAGGTACAGCGCAGCAGGAGCCCAGGAGCATTGATGCTGGTTGGTGGTCTTCATCTTTGAGAGCATCAACCATAGCCAGAGATAGTGCGCAGCCTAAGTCGTGGGACTTGAGCGATGATTGGCCATGGTGGCAATGGGATTCGGGAGGATTGTTGGTTGGCCGGTACCATGAGAGATTGGTTCGGGATCCGGGCATTGAGAGATCCCTCCATAATCGGGTGATGCAGAGGTCAGAAAAGATTCAGTAGTGCCTCTGGGACCCAGGCACATTTTGCAGTATCGGTGGAGAGATGTTCAGGTAGTTGCTTGAGGGCAAGCAACATTTTGCCGGGGGAGACTGTAATATTCCCAAATTAGCAATAGCTAATTTGAATATCAGTCTGTATCAATTTTGCCGCCTCCAGTGAATTGCAAACAACAGTGAGTGGGTCGTGGTCTCGACTGAGTGCGCGAAGGCAAGCACGCGGCTGAGTTGGCAGTGTGGGGCTGAGAAGGGCTGCGCGGGAAGGAAGGATCTCGGCTGCGCGGCAAAGGAGGGAGTCCGACGTTCGAGAGGAAGGCCTCATACTTAAGGGAGACAACTTCCTCGTTTTT